>CM053028.1:387074353-387094675 GCA_028564925.1 Lithobates sylvaticus
GTATGTGGTTTCACTCATTTTTGATACTTTTTCAATAAATCCCATACTTTGCCCAATAATAAGCCTTCCTTGTCGTTGCTTAACCAATTTTTCACCCTATACAGGGGCTTTAACCTTTGGATTAGGGTGGCCTCTATCTGTATGTGTATTTTAGGGTCATTATGGCAACACCTAACAGGTGAATTGGCATAAACAAGCAGATACTTGTACTTTTGTTTTCTTTAATGAATAGATAGATAGATAGATAGTGTTCATATGTTATAAAACAAGAGAAGTTATAGTTTCAAAGTTTTGACAGAAAAAAAATAAATCAAGAGAAAGCTTTCTTAATATTCTGAAGTGTTTTGGGAAAGACCTGATTGCTTTCATGTAACCATAACATCAGCATCAGAGCATTTTGTTGAACAGCTCTTTCCCTCCATGTTTACAGATTTAACACTGCATTTTTAGATGAAACTAAGCTGATCTGTGAATGTTTTGTTATTAAGAAAATTGCTGGAATAATCCTGGGTAAATGTTTTCTGCTAACCTGTTTTCTGCGGGGCATGGCTGCCTGTCAGTGGTCCCTGGAAAAGTGCATTTTATTGCAAGAAATGTCAGATACATTTGCTTGTATTTTAGCACTGTTTTAATTGCCAGGGGCTGGGCTGTTTTGGCCTCATGGGAGAGCAGACACATTGTAACAGTTATATTAAGCTGTTACTTGATATGATTGTCATGGGTATGTTTACTACATCATATTTTAGCCTTGTTCCAGAACTCAGAACATAACACTATTTCAGCAGATAAGTAGGCTTGCAATGTTATAACATCTGTCAGTTATTCTTGCCATCTGTGTCCCATTAGGAAGATTTACCTTTGCTTCCTGTCTTAAAAACAAAATACAAAATGGAAGAAAATAAATGTCACCAGTGTCCCAATTTTGGATTTTTTTCTTAAAGAGAGGAGATGGGAGCAGGATGAGTCACTCTTCTGTACTCATTCAGCAGGACTTGAAACTTTCATCTTTAGCTATTGATGTCTGTAAACTGCATAGTTTTTCAACACAGTAGCTAAAAATTGCCTGGAAAGTATATAAAAAGGAAAAAGAGCTGTACCTGCTGTCTGAAAATAAAACAATATTAATATGCAATATTTCCTATTTAGTTGAGCAAAAATATAAGAATCTTTATTTGTCAGTCCTGACCATAAACAAACAAAGAAAACATATACAAAACGACTTTGTATTATGTTGACATGAAATATTTTCTTCACTTTTTCTTTCTTTTGGCCCAACTAACCATAATCCTAGTATCCTAATTGTGTCATGACTACTAAAGTTGTATTTTGTAGAAGCTTTCCATATGTTCCATATACAGTATATACTGTAAGTAGCTTGAAACTGTGGTGTGCAAAATAAATCAATGGCTTAATTTGTAATTTGTATCATTACTAAAAACTATTGATGGTGAAATTGGAGTGGGTATCTTAGTGTATAGCCAGCCTTGAAAAAAATAAAAATAAAAATAAAAAAAAAACATCACAGCACCAGAATTCAGGGTAAATCTGCTGATGTGTTTTATGCTAAAAAGTGCTTACACTGACACCAACATTAGCACTGACATTGAATATACATTTTTTTAATTATCTAAAACATACTAACACTGCTACATATTCACAGAATAAAAAACAGACCATGACAATCGAAAAAGACTTCAAAAGTTGAATCTTATCATGAAAACTTGAAAATGGATACCATCTGGATATTGGTTGCTCTACATGTTTTGTGGGTTTAGATTAGCCGCTTCTTCAGGAGCTTTCTATATTTAGACGGTGTAAAGAATTGATTGTCATATAACTATGGAAATAGAAAAATATACATATTACTCACAACATGCTGTGAGTAATATATATATATATATATATATATATATATATATATATATATATATATATATATATATTTTTACTATTTCCATAGTTATATGACAATCAATTCTTTACACCGTCTAAATATAGAAATCTCCTGAAGAAGCAGATAATCTAAACCGACAAAACATGTAGAGCAACCAATATCCAGATGGTATCCATTTTCAAGTTTTCATGATAAGATGCAACTTTTGAAGTCTTTTTCGATTGTCATGGTCTGTTCTTTATTCTGTGAATATGTTCTTTGTATATATTTTTTGTAATAAAAATCCCTTAATAATTTTACTCTTGACTGCTTAATACCAGTTGATATACAGTACCATTAAAGTCCAAATATAGCCTCCTTTTCTCTCTATCTATACTTTGATGGGACAAAGGTACCATAAACAAAACTCTTTATCTTTATGGTACTTCTTTACAACTCACTACACTAGATAAAGCCTGAATTAGTTAATCTTTATTTTATTTTTTAACAGACATTTTTTTTTACAGACATGAAGGAAGAAAAGATACATTGTTATGCATTGTAGAGGGAAAGTCTGTTGCTTCCTTTCTTTACCGAGGATAATTAGCACAGGGCAGGCAGAGTAAATGATCACTGCGATAGCCAATCAGAGGCTATCACAGCAATCATGAGATCAGGATTCAGTTCCCCTTTGATCCCAATCAGCTTGGATTCTGTGATGGGAGCGCCTAAGCAAGCACCCAGGTTTAAAACCCACTCCCTGGACACTGCATATATGTGTTAAGTGGTTAGGAAGTGCATATAACTCCCAGAACACTTTTTTTTTAAATAAGATACTTTTAAGTGAGAACACTTTAAAAGTTCAAAAATGGCCAAAAAATGCACTGCCACCTCACTCTTCCCTTACATAATACAGCTACAGCCTATGGCGAACAAATCTATAATGCCCCAAGTTCATGAATAAACAAACATATCCTGTTCTTT
The DNA here is from genome assembly GCA_028564925.1 of Lithobates sylvaticus. Classification (NCBI taxonomy): domain Eukaryota; kingdom Metazoa; phylum Chordata; class Amphibia; order Anura; family Ranidae; genus Lithobates; species Lithobates sylvaticus. The sequence continues at coordinate 387,077,211 of CM053028.1, forward strand.
TGGTGTCCTTGCTTAAATCTTACATAAACAGTATAACCTAGCTGGACACCATGCATATCCCTACAGTTAAAAAAAAGGAGCAATCATATGTATACATTGAAAATTACATACACCATATATTTACATACTAACTAGTTCATGGAATTCTTGCAGTCAAAGTTCTCCTGTGAAAATCTGTTCTCATGCCACCCACTATTTTGAAATGAGAACCCATGCGAGAAAGCACTTTTTAAATGTGAAGGTCCACCTTAAGATTTTGTGTGTCATGATGTAGGATTTTTTTTTTTTTTTTACAAGTCTTAATGGTGGACCAGTATATCAGACTTGTCCTGCTTAAAACATAATTGTTAACATTCATGCTTTTCTGATCCCAGCCTCCGTTCTTGGTCACCTGCATCTTCCATGCTTCAATCTGCCTCTTTACATTAAAATAAGTGGTAGAAAAGCCAGATTTAGACACAGGTGAACAAAGACATTAGAGATTGATTGCACAGAACATTTTTCTATCCTGTTATATTAAATGCCTTTTTTTCCCAGAGACAAAGGGGAGCTGGAAATTAATAAAATGTGATAGACCTGGATTATGAGGATGAAATCTACAGTACACCGTCATCTAAGATGAACGCATTAGCTGTAATAAGGGCAGGTTTGATTGCATGATTCAGAAAACACTAATCTGAGTTTCATAACTGACATATTTAGCAGAAAGCATAGAAAGAATTAAGATTCAGCAATCCTGACCTATTTAAACTAAGCTAGCATTCAGAACAGCAGCTGTGTATTTATCATTGTATATTTGTACTTAGCTTGATTAAGTATACTGATTGCTTTTAGATATAGTTTGCATTCCCTTCCATAAATGTATACATAATACACACATTCAGATATGAACTGAAATTCTTATTTGCTATTCCTAAAATAGGAATATAAAGGGGAACAGGCAATTGTGTATGAAATAAAGCTGCAATTCTCATTTATAAAATGTGCATCTCTGTAGCCTATATTCTGTATACATGTATTTGAAAATTAAAACAAAGAAGGAGATAGATTAAATTGATCTTGAATCAGGGAATTTCCTAACAATACATGCAGTATATGCACGTGTATTTGTGGTTTTATATATATATATATATATATATATAGATATATAGATATATAGATATATAGATATATAGATCTATAGATCTATATATCTATATAAACACACTTTTTTTCTAATGAATAAAATACCCATCTGTTCAAAAAGGCAAAAATAGTTTAAGTCACATTTGGTTAAGCTTAAAGTTTAGCATGTAGACACGAGAAATAAACCACTAACTATGCCATAGGCATAACACATTTTAATCTGGCCTTACGGAACATAAACAAAAGCAAACAAAGCAGAAATAAGTAAATCAGACAAGGAAATGCATACCTTGTGCTATCTTCTGTTTACAGTATAATGCAGTACACCAATAAAAGGTTACAGCATATAATCAACTTTGCTCCAAGGCTTAGTCATAATGCAAAAACAACTTAGTGAAGCAGTAAGGTTTGGATTACATATTATAAGAGATCATTTGAGCAGCCTGAACGAAGTGTGCTAAAAATATGCTCTAAAGGAAAGTAAAATAAGAATGGATACAGTAACCATGTATACAAGAACAAATGGGGACAGACTACTAGGATGATAATGTGAAACTTTTCCTCAGTTTCAGAAAGTGAAAACGCTGTAAGAACGTTACATTTATAATCTATTTTTCTGTAATTACAATTATAATGTGATGCAAGGTACTAATTGTTCCTATAGTTTTTGAGTTATATGCAGGACTTTTAATTTTACAAGGTAAGTTTTGTCTCAAGATGCACAATTCTTTTTTCTGGCTCTTACGACTAGGAACAGGGAATCTGCAGGGTATGATTTCACAAAGGCTTCCGTAAATCTTGTTCAAAATTCATTGAACCAGAAATTAGAAGTTAATCCCATTAAGGCATATGGGGGTAAAACCTGTTACTAAATAATGGCCATTTTTTAGGGCTTATAAAAAATTACTTTCAAAAGGCATGTGGGAAATGTACAGCGGGAAGAGGGTCTTTTCATGTAGCTTTGAAGGTAACTCTATAAATATATAAATCTTTTAAATAACTTGCTTGGGGATGCTCTAAAGCTGTATGTTGTGTTAAAGTGTTTGTTAACCTAAAGAAAAAAGATCCTGCTCCTTTAAAAACCACTTCCAGCCCAAGGACGTCATATGATGTTCTTGACCTTTAGTGGGAATATATGAATGATGCCTGCAGCTACAGGCATCATTCAGATATCCTCTTTGTCAGCCAGCAATTCTGTGCACCGTAAGAATGATCATAGCGGCAGTTCAGCTGCTAGATCGTTCTTACAGGCGACAGGATGGGACACCCCCCCTGATGCCCTCTGGTGTAACTCCGGGCTCTCCGGTGCCATCGGGGACACAGAGAAAGAATCAAACGCTGCCGGATGACAATCATAGAGATTTCCAGTGACCAGATGTCATCTTTATGACTGTCGGAGGTCCGAGCACGACATTATGATGTCATGTCTGGGCCGCGCTTGTAAACAAAGCCGCGATCACGGCTGGAAGGCATGGGATTGTATTGAATCTCATGCTTTCCAGCCTGGAGGAGAGATGTGGGGTCTTATTGACCTGCTTCTCTCCATAAAGAGGACCTGTCACACACCATTCCTATTACAAGTGAGGTTTACATTCCTTGTGTAGCGCCCACCACATTTAGGTGGGTGCTAAATAGGTTTAAATAGGTTAGTGTTAGGTAAATTTAACCAGGGCCTTACATTTTTCAGGCCTGGTTGTTTGTTTGGGAGAGGGGAGTGACAAAATAAAGGGGGGTGTGGCCACCTACACTCTGACCCAGAGAGATCCCCTTTACCTTCCATTGGAAATGTTCTGGAAGGGAGGCAGACTTGGAATTGGAGTGCAGGAACCTTGTATGGAGAGCTCTGGACCAATCATTAATTTGTGTTGGCAGGGGCAGGACTCACATATAAGCTGGGGGTCACATGCTTCCTGGGAGAGATGGGAGGAGTCAGGAGCAGAGAAGGAGGAAAGATGTAACGAGCAGTGGAGCAGGCTTGAAGACCTGAGGGTTCAGAGACCCCAGCGCTGGATAGCAGGAACAGGCTTAAAGGCCTGAGGGTTCAGAGACCTCAGTGCTGGATAGTCATAAACACCGCCACAATGTAATCTGGATGAGCAAACCGGGCATCCCAGCCTGGGATGTACCCGACCATGCGGAGGAGGAAGTAGATGAAAAGAGGAGGGAGGAAACTGGGATCGACCTTCTGTGGCAATCATGGACTGTCGATGGGAGAGAGCAAAGGGAGAGCAACCCAGCAGTGCTTATCTGTCAAGGACACTTTCCTAAACTGACGCCGGGAGGATTGCAGTCAAGATAGGCAGGTGAGGCCCGGGGCTTCTAGCATCCACAACCCACAGTGTCTTTCAGAGGGGCATTGGTCAGTTCACCAAAGGAAAGGACATGGGGACAGAATCAGACACCAGATCGTTAGAGGCAACTCATATTCTCTAACCAATATGTAACAGTCATCTAGCAAGCAATAAAAGTTTTCTAAAGTTATCATGGACTGTCTGCTGTTTATGGAATTCGTGCAGGGGTGGAGAAATGGAACCAGTTAACAGAAAGGTATGAACACACCCAGCAGTTTCCAAGGGAGTAGTGTGCTAAACTTGTAATAGGAATAAAAGTGATTAAAATAAGCAATAAAAAGAAAAAAAAATTAAAGCACCTCTGTCCCCGGTAGCTCGCGCACAGTAGCAAACGCACATGTAAGTCCCACCCACATATGTAAATGCTGTTAAAACCACACATGTAAGGTATCACCATGTGCATAAGAGTGAGAGCAACAATTCTAGCACTAGACCTCCTCTGTAACTCTAAACTGGTAACCTGTAAAAAAAAATTAAAGCTTCGCCTATGGAGATTTTTAAGTACCGACATTTGGCACCATTCCATGACTGTACGCAATTTTTTAAAATGTGACATGTTGGGTATCTATTTACTCAGCATAACGTCATCTTTCACATTATACAAACATTTGGGCTAACTTATCTGTTTTGTTATTTTTTAATTCATGAAACAGTTTTTTCTTCTCTTAAACGCGTTTTGAAAAATTGTAGCGCAAATACTGTGCGACATAGAAAGTTGCAATGACCACCATTTTATTCCCTAGGGTGTCAGCTAAAAAACATATATAATATTTGGGGGTTCTCAGTAATTTTCTAGCAAAAAAAAAAATGATTTTTACATGTAGGAGAGTAGTGCCAGAATAGGCCCGGTATAGAAGTGCTTAAAGCACGTATATCAGCACTGTGCTTGTGCTGTGTAATTCCCCCCCCATCACCTGAAAAACCTGGATGATCCTGCCAGTTTCTGCCCTCCTCTATGTGAACTGACCACGGCGTATCATGGCTGCTGAGTCAGGATAACAGAGCTGCATTGCAGATGTCAATTCACAATGGGGCGGGTGGGAATCGGTTAATTAAAATAAAAAAGATGTCATACTTACCTGCTAGTGGAAGTTTTTTTTTTTTTTTTATCCTAATGCATGGAATGCATTAGGGGAAAAAAAACCTTTAGAGCCCTTTAGAACCCTTTTTAGAGTTTAGCACCCTTTAGGAGTTTTTAAGGTGACATAGAAGTGTAAATTTAGAGCAGGATCATTTTAAATTTACTAAAGACAAAGAGAGCAGACTGGGGTTTTACTACCCCGGAAGAAAAGTTTGTTAAACCACATAGGGGATCCTGTGCACATAGCATGTATCCTCATCTAAATCTGTGCTGGGGGTGTTTATCTATGTTGATGGATAACTAGCCCTGCTCACAAGCCTAGCTATCTGACAACACTGATCAATGGAGCTGGGTTTCTGTGTGACAGCTTAGGAGGAGTAGGGGAGTGGTAGAAAGAGCACAACCCCCTCCTCCTAAGCTGACAGAGGGAACATCACTAGGCAGTTCTGTCTCCTAGTTTTTCAGGTTTAGTTTATACAGAGTCTTGACCTGCAGCCTGCTATTCAAGACAATAGAGAGTATGGTAAATGATTGAAGATGTAAAACAGGTTTCCATGCACAACACATGTTGACAACAGCACACGCCAGGTACTAAACTAGACATCCATACCACATCTGTGCCCATCCATGCCTCATCCATGCTCATCCATGCCATATTCATGCATATCCATGCTCATCCATGCCACACCCATGCCACATCAGTGCTCATCCGTACCTCATCCATGCCACATCAGTGCTCAACAATGCCACTTCAGTGCTCATCTGTGCCACATCCATGCCACATTAGTGCTCATCTGATCAACATCCATGCTCATCCGTGCCCATCAATGCCCCATCTGTGCCCATCCATGACTCATCCATGCCCCATCAGAGCTTATCCATACCTCATCCATGCCATATCCGTGCTCATCCATGCCCATCTGTGCTCATCCATTCAACTTCTGCACCGATTTATGCCTCATCCGTGCTCATCCATGCTCATCTATGCCTCATCCGTGCCACATCAGTGCTCATCCGTGCCTTATCCGTGCCACATCAATGCTCACCCATGCCACATATATGCCACAGCAGTGATCATCTGTGCAACATCCGTGCCACATCAGTGCTTATCCATGCCAAATCAGTGCTCATCCATGCCACATCTATGCCACATTCGTGCCACATTAGTGCTCATCCATGCCACATCCATGCCACATCAGTGCTCATCCATGCCACATGAGTACTCATCTGTGCCACATCCATGCCACATCATTGCTCGTCCGTGCCACATCCGTGCTCATCCATGCCTCATCTGTACCACATCCATGCCACATCAGTGCTCATCTGTGTCAAATCAATGCCACATCAGTGCTCATGTGTGCCACATCAGTGCTCATATGTGCCACATCTGTGCTCATCCGTGCCACATCCATGCCTCATCGGTGCTCATCCGTGCCAAATCAGTGCTCATCCATGCCACATCAATGCTCATCTGTGCCACATCAATGCTCATCAATGCCACATCCATGCCAAATTAGTGCTCATCTGTGCCATATCCATGCTACATCAGTGCTTATCCATGCCTTATCCATGCCACATCAGTACTCATCCATGCCTCATCCATGCCCCATCAGTGTTCATCCATGTCACATCCGTGTCACATCCATGCCACATCCATGCCACATCAGTGCTTATCTGTGCCTCATCCATGCCCCATCAGTGCCATCACAGTGCTCATCAGTGCCACTACACTGCGTAATTTATTTCCCTAGAACACCTGACTGTGCTCCCTGCATGTTGGGCCTCTGTATGTGACCAGGCTGTGTAGGAGAAGTAACAGAATGTATTTTGGGGTGTAATTTTGCTATGTACATGCTATGTGTTAGAAAAAATCTTATAATCTGACAACTTTGTGTAAAAAATGCATTTTCATTTTCTTTCCACATTTTCCAAAAACTCGTGGAAAAAAATGACATGTTCAAAAGACTTATAGACTCCTAGATTATGTTGGGGCATTTACTTTTCAAAATGGGGTCATTTTGTGGGCGTTTCCATTGTCGTTGTGCTCCAGTGCCTTCAAAAGTGTAATAGGTAGTCAAGAAATTAGATAGGGACATACCGTATATACTCGAGTATAGGCCGACCCGAATATAAGCCGAGGCACCTAATTTTACCACAAACAACTGGGAAAACTTATTGACTCGAGTATAAGCCTAGGGTGAGAAATGCGCAGCTACTGTAAGTGGAAAAGAGGGTCAACGATGCCCATTTTCAGCCTCACTGTGCCCATGCAGATGGACACAGTTGACCAATTTGGGGCCCTGTATCTCAGGGTCACTTAGTGCTAGGAACCCCATCTTTAGATATGTTGTAGTTCTAATTCCACTGGGTTGGAATACAACATTTGGGGTTCCTAGCACCAAGTGTCCCCGAGATATGGGGCCCCAAATTTGGGTCAGAAAATCTCAAGCAGTTTTCTGCAGCAGAGAATGACATTTTCTGAACCGACTTTGGGGCCCTGTATCTCGGGGCCACTTAGTGCTAGGAAACCCATCTTTGGATATGTTGTAGTGCTAGTTCAACTGGGTTTGAATGCCAAATTTGGGGTTCCTAGCTCCAAGTGTCCCCGAGATATAGGGCCCCAAATTCGGGTCAGAAAATGTCAAGCACTTTTCTGCAGCAGAGAATGACATTTTCCGAACCGACTTTGGGGCCCCGTATCTCGGGGCCACTTAGTGCTAGGGACCCCATATTTGGATATGTTATAGTGCTAGGTCCACTGGGTTGGCACACCAATTTGGCACACCAATTTGGGACTCCTAGACCCAAGTGGCCCCGAGATACGGGGCCCCAAAGTCGGGTCGGAAATTTTTTTTTTTGCTGCAGAAAAGTGCGTGACTCGAGTATAAGCCGAGGGGGGCACTTTCAGCACAAAAAAATGTGCTGAAAAACTCGGCTTATACTCGAGTATATACGTTAAATGTAATTTATGTCCCTAGAACACCCGACGGTGCTGCCTGCATGCTGGGCCTCTGTATGTGGTCAGGCTGTGCAAGTCTCGCAACTATGGTATCGCCATACTCAAGAGGAGTAGCAGAATGTGCTTTTGGGGTGTAGTTGCACGTATGCATATGCCATGTGAGAGAAATAACCTGTTAATATGACAATTTTGTGAAAAAAAAATAATAGAAGGAAAATCCTAATTTTGCAAAGAATTGTGGGAAAAAAAATTACAACTTCAAAAAGCTCCCCATGCCTCTTACTAATAACTAGGGATGAGCCTGATGTTCGAGTCGAATGTAAGTGACCAGGACAACGCTGGACATTTTAATTTTTTAATAAAGGGCTTGTCCCAAGCTGACTCTTGTCTTCTTTTTTAAATTTTTGACACTTTTTTTGTGAAATTGTAGGGGTACGATGTACCCCTTTACCAATTCACACAGGGGGGAGGCTGGGATCCCCTTGTTAAAGGGGGCTTCCATATTCCGATAAGCCCCTGCCCACATACCCCCCACAACCACCGGGCAAGGGTTGTGGGGATGAGGCCCTTGTCCCCATCAACATGCGGACAAGGTGTTTGGGGTCAGACCCAAAAGCACCCTCCCCATGTTGAGGACATGTGGCCTGGTACAGTTCAGGAGGGGTGCGTTCTCTTGCCCCTCCTCTTTTCTTGCAGGCCAGCCAGGTTGTGTGCTTGGATAAGGGTCTGGTATGGATTTTGGGGGGACCCTTACGCCATTTTTATATTTGGCGCAGGGTTCCCTCTAATTTCCATATCAGACCTGAAGGGCCTGGTCTGGATTTTAGGGGGACCCCCACCAGGGTTGCCAACTGTCATTAAATTTACGGCCAGTTTGTAAAATCCATAAATTTTTCATCTGTCAGTGAATGCCCATTACAGACCTGCAGTCTGCATGTCCAAAATAAACATTCACAGACAAATGTAAAAATCATGGATTTCACAAACTGGCCGTGAATTTACTGCCAGTTGGCAACCCTGACCCCCACACATTTTTTTTTTCATTTTGGTTTGGGATTCCCCTTAATATTCATACCAGACCCAAAGGGCCTGGTAATGGACTGGGGAGGACCCCATGACATTTTTTCAATGAGTTTTGTCTATATTGCCAAGACCCAACAATTCATTACAGCTGGGATCAGTTTTAAATGACAGTTTTTCCTTTAGAAATGTAATTTTGCTGTGGTACTGTTCTAAACATAGGAAAAATGTGCCACTTTGCAGGCATACTATAGACACCCCACAGGCAGGACATTTAAAATAATATTTAATTTTTATTGTTTCACTTTAAGCATTACAAAAATCACTGCTCCTTAAAAAACGTCTGTTTTTAAAAACAATTTGCATTGATACATGTCCCCTGGGGCAGGACCCAGGTCCCCAAACACTTTTTATGACAATAACTTGCACATAAGCCTTCAAAATGAGCACTATTGATTATTCATGTTCGCGTCCCATAGATTTTAACGGTGTTCATGTGTTCTGCCAAATTTTTTGCATTTTCGCATGTTCTGCTGTGAATCGAATCAGAGGGTGTTCGGCTCATCCCTACTTATATACACAGCTCCGCTGTCATAGCAGCATCAGAGATCATTCAAACATTTCATATTTATTTAAAAGTCCTCTCAAAATCTCCTACAAGGGTATCACATTAATCCAATTAAAAAACTCAAATATATAATAAAGCATACGTATGTTCCATATAAACTTAAGTACTAAATAAAGTATAACACAGCGCCACCTGTTGATTAATAATCCAGATGGCATATAGCAATGGAAGTGTTCAGGGTGACATCTAGTGGGCAGAGATACAAAATGCACCTTTTCCATATCAACTAGATACTCAATATTGGACCAAATAGCACCATCTAGTGGTTAAGAGTGGTAAACATAAAAACAACTAGAACACAGAGCGACATCTAGTGGATAAGTAAAAAAGCTATTTAAAAAAAAAATTGATAAAAAACAGTTAAGATCAAATACTATGTTGTGTCCCAGAGGTGTTTAAAGTCAGTAATTCATTGATCCATCTTGATTCTGCCTGACTGAGTTTAATAATTTTGTTATCACCCCTCCAATGTGGTTTATATTTTTCTATACCACAAACTAACAATGAGGAGGGATCTTTATTGTGAATCTGAGCATAGTGCCTTGATAGGCTGTGTTTCAGAAAACCATTTTTTATGTTTTGTGTGTGTTCTTTCAATTTCTTCCATAACGGTCTTTTGGTCCTCCCCACATACTGGATGTGGCATGGACACTCTAAAAGGTAAACCATATCCTCAGTCTTGCATGATATGACATCTTCAATTACATATTCTTTTCCTGTTACTACAGATTTGAATCCAGTTTTTCTTCTTTTTGTTTTCTTTTGTACGTCTACAGGTGTAGCAGTTTTTACATGGGTAATAACCTTTTCCCTCAAAGAAAGAAAATTTAGTTTTAGATGAAGGATCAAGTACATTCTTAGCAATCCGGTCTCTGAGAGTGGGTGCTCTCCTATATGTGAATCTTGGCATTTCCAATAAAATTGTTCCCAAATTATGGTCTGCTTTTATTATGTTCCAGTGCTTATTTAAAATTCGGTTTATGTTGGATATTGTAGTCCATTACCAAGAGAATAGTATTTTTCTGTGTACATTTTTTATCGAATCCTGAATTTGTTTCTCTCGCTCCATTTATGCTACTTCTTGTGTCTTCTGTTGGATAAATTCTGGTTTATATCTATTTTGTGTAAATCTATTTCCAATCAGTTTGGCCTGTTCTCCAAACTCTTTATCTCTCCTCAATCTAATTAGTTGGCCTTTCGGTATATTTGTGAGCCAGGGTGCATAGTGGAAACTGTTCATTGGTAGATCGCTATTTCTGTCCACCAGTTTGAAGTACGTCTGCGTAACTAATTTTCTTCCCTCAATTTCTATTTCTAAATCCAAAAAAATTGATTTCTTCACTACTTATTTCCCAGGAGAGTTTTACATTTTTAATATTTGTATTTAAATTGAAACAGAAATCCATCAGACTTTTTGTTATCTCCAGCCCCTTTGACAATCAGATCATTGATTTGTTGTGGTTTTTCTTTATACAGGGCATCCTCCTCCCATTCTGCCATATATAAATTAGCTACACTGAGCACATATTTCGTGGCCATTGCTGTCCCCCGTGTCTGCTTGAAGAAGGTCTTCTCATACCAAAAGTAGTTGTGTTCCAAACTATATTGAAGACAGTTTAACAGAAAGCAGCTTTGTACATGTTTCAGTGCACTGAGTTTTCTTATGGCCCATTTTGTTGCTTGTATGGCTTCCTCATGATTGATGATAGTGTACAGGGATGCAACATCCGCTGTTACCAAATACACAGGACCATTATTTAACTGAACAGTGTCTATTAGCTGGATAAGATGTTTGGTATCCCTCAGATATGATTTAGTTTTACATACCACAGGCTGCAAAAACCAATCTATGTACTCTTCAACTCTTGCTCCCACTGAGTCAACCCCGTTCATAATGGGTCTTCTTGTGGAATTGACTCTGTCTTTGTGAGTTTACGGGAATGTGTATATTACTGGGATTCTATACGTGTCAGGCTGAAGCTATCTTCCTTCCTTTTTGTTCAATATCCCTTTAGTCAAACCCTTCTCAATCACTTTCCTCAATTCCTTCTTATATCTTAAGGTTGGACTACTCAACAACCTTTGGTAAGTGTTTTCATCCTGCAGTTGTTGGTTGAGTTCTTCTTTGTATGATTCTTTAGACTGTACCACTATTGCACCTCCCTTTCCTTCCTCTAATTTCTTAATTCCATTTTGTATATCACCTGGATCGTAGACTTTCTTAATTTTAAGATCATGAAGATCACATAAAACCATCCTCCGAAACACATCCACATGTCCCTCATTTCCAGGTGGAGGGTTGAAGAGAGATTTGTTTCTGAGTACTATATACAATATCCCCACTTTCATTGTTCTTCTTTAGCAGTTTTTATCCCATTTACTTATCATATACTTCTTAATATTTAGACTTCGGGTGAATTTCTGTATATGTATTAAATTTGTTTAGATAATTTTTTGGGGTGAACTTCAAGCCTGTATCAAGTACCTTCATCTCTTGTTGTGTCAATTCAATGCCACTAATATTCACAATACCTTCACCCACTATTCTATTTTTCTTTTGTTTTTTAATTCTGGCTCGGCATCCTCGCCTCGATTTTTGTTTCTTCCCGATCTGGTGTCTGTGGTTTGTCTTGGTGTCCTTCTGTTTCGTTCTTCCCGATCTCGCCCCCTTTGGGGTTCTGGGTACCTCTCTTCCTCCCTTTTTGTTCTTCTTCCCAATCTGGGGTCTGGGGTCCATCTGGGCGTTCTCTGAGCTCTCACCTCCTGATGATACTGCCTCAGGGATTCTCACTGTCTCACCTCTAAAAAACGTTGTGGGGTTCTATCACGAATCTGCTCAAATCTTCTCTCATGATGATGTTTAGGTTTTCTCCCACCTTCATCCTTTCTCCTTAGCGGTTCAAATTTATTATATTTCAAAACTGTGTAATGAACACCATAAATAGGTTATTCCCTCCTATCATTGTAGTAATGATTTATGTCTGGTATTACATAATTCCTCCATGGTGGTGTTGGAGATCTTCTTCCATAATAGGGTTGTTAATACGGTCTTGCTTGATTGTGGATATTATTATGCCAGTTATTCTGCCAATTATTCCTCCAATAGGGCTTCTTTCAATTGCTATTGCCATTTCCTCTTGATTTCTGATTGGCGGTGTTATAAGTGTTATAATAACCTCGTGTTTCATTGCTAGATTGAGCTCCCCCTTTTCTTACTCCAATGTCTTATTTTATCTTCACTTCTTTCTCAGGGGAATTATTAGTAGATTTAAGAGTGGTTCCCTCAATCTTATTCTGCCATTTAAAGTCATTTTCATGATCTTTAATATCTCTTTGAGGTTTTCTTTTCTTTCTAGCTGTTTCCTTGTCTTTTTGCTCCATATCTCTATTCAATTGTTTAGATAATGCAATAAATTCCGGAAGTTCCTTTGATGGTTCCAGACCCACTTTTAATTCGGAGATAGCATGATCTAGGTTCCTAATCTTCCGTGTTTTTTTCTTAATCAGGAAATCTAATAGCTCCAAGCCCTTGTCCTTGAAAAAAAGTAACCATTCATCTGTTGACTCCTTATCTAGTAATCCATCATTAATGGGTACATCCCATCTTAATCTTCTTGGTATTAGTTTATCTTTAATATACGGTACTTCTCATGAGTGGCGATATCTTACCATGCATTAATCTTTTTTTCCATCAGGTTGCCCATTTTTCTAAAACTATTCTCAAAATCTCCCACTATATTGATCTCTTGTTTTTCAAAGATATCATCAAGGTTAATGGTTCTATTTTCTAAAAAAACAAAAATTTACATGGTTGCAGCACAAGTGAAAGTGGATATAAAGACAGGCATTAATTAAATATACTAATGTGCAAACCAAGTGACTATAAATGTAAATAAAACTAAGTAGCTGCCAACATGGATACGTGCTCCCACACAGTGACAATTTGAATAGAAATGAATGTGGCACTCACTCAATGAATCATCATAATATAATAATCTTCAACTAATTATGCGCAAAACACTAAAATGACAATGCATCAAATACATACTTAAACATGCACCATAAGGTCATTAGGGAGGCTGGCTGGATTTCATCCATGTTCTCGCTTGGCTGGGGCACTTGTCAAGGGAGCCCACTGTCCCCACTACTTTTTGGCTTGGCGATTGAACCCCTGACAATGTCCATTAGACAAAACCCAGATATAGTGGGATTTCAATTTGGAGAGCTGCAGGAGAAAGTAATGCTTTATGCTGATGACACTATCTTACTATTAGGGGATATCCTCCATTCTCTCTTCTCGCAGCAATGAATACTATCACTCAGTTTGGGATATTCTCAGGTCTTCTTATAAACTGGGATAAATCAGCATTAAGGCTGTTGGACAATAACTCTGCACAGCCCATCACCCCATCCTGCCCAGTCCCCGTAACTTCTTTCTTTAATTATTTGGGTATTCAGATCACTCCACAGCTGGGAGACTTCTGTCGCCTGAATGTAGCCCCTCTACTTAGCCGCTTTGCAACAGACTTTGGTTATCCCTGGCTGGCAAAATAAATCTAGTGAAAATTATTTGTATGCCCCAATCACTGTATTTTTTGCACAATACACCTGTGGTGATCCCTCTAAGTATCTTTCAGGAGGTGAAATCAATTTTTAGACAATTACTAGGGAACAAAAAAGCACCTAAAGTGAAATTATTATTTTTATTATTAAACACGATTTATATAGCACCAACAGTTTACGCAGCGCTTTACAATGTATAGGGGGGACAACACAATTACAGTACAGTTCAATACAAAAGGTACAGGAGGGTCCTGCTCATAGAGCTTACATTCTAAAGGGAGGGGGTGGTGGTACAAAAGGTAATAGCTGCAAAGAATGATTTGATGGGGGTGGCTCGGGGACAGTTGTTGTTAGGTGGATGTGGGATAGGCTTCCCTGAATAAATGAGTTTTCAGGGATCTCCTAAAGGAGGACAGGGTAGGGGCTGATCGGACAGACTGGGACAGGGAGTTCCAGAGGATGGGAGAGGCTCTGGAGAAGTCTTGAAGGCAAGCATGGGAGGAGGTAACAAGGGAGCTAGAAAGCAGGAGGTCCTGGGAGGAACGGAGGGGACGATTTGGGCGATATCTGCAGATAAGTTTGGTGATGTAGATGGGGCAATGTTGTGGATGGCTTTGTATGTTATGGTTAGCATTTTATATTTTACACGGTGGGGTAGGGGAAGCCAGTGAAGGGATTGGCAAAGAGGGGCGGCAGTCACAGATCGATTAGTGAGGTGTATTAGTCTAGCAGCAGCATTCATAATAGATTGAAGGGGGGTAGCCTGCTTAAGGGTAGGCCATTAAGGAGGGATTTGCAGTAGTCAAGGCGGGAAATAATCAGGGAGTGAGTGAGTTGCTTTGTGGTGTAATTATTGGAGTATTGGAGTATTTGCAAAGACCTAAGGATGCTGGAGGTTTGGCCATGCCTAATTTGTGGCTTTATTTTTTGGCCGCTCAATTGCAGCACATATGAAAGGGTCTAGCGCACACAATTAGAGAGGTTCATCAACCTAACCTAGATTCCTTGATCTTTATTTTATTATACACAATTAAAATGGTTGACCTACATACTGGATTAAAGCCAGTGGCCTTTGCTAAATTAAACCGTCTTTTGCCTACCTTTACCCTTATTCAGAAAGTGTGGAATAAGGCTAAGCAGATCCAACAAGTTATTGGTTTTACATGCTACAGCCCTATTTGGAACAATAATCACTATATTCACTATCCTGAGCTGGCTAAATTACAACAAGCCCGTAGATGGCGTAAATGGGGAATAACTCATCTCCACCATATTTTTAAGGCTAGAGCCCTATGTTCATTTGAGGAACTAAGTATAAATTTCTGTTTACCTAAATCCATGCTCTTTTATTATATCCATCTCAGGCATGCTGTGGAGGCACAGGGGTTGGCAGTGGAATGGCAGCAATCTCCAACACCAGTGTTTAACATGATGGCAGAAAACCGTGTGAACAAAGGGATTTATTTCTAGATGCTACGCAATTTTGCTTAACGATTTCTTAACATCATTTTCCCTCAGAGTGGGAGAGAAATGGGAGAGAGACCTGGGCCCATTTATAGATGATCAATGGGAAGAGTACCCCAAATGTTCCCCCGAATGTAAAACAGAGGCTTATGTAACTGTATTTGCTTCTGAGGGAACACTTCACCCTAGCCAGATTACATGTAATGGGCATTTTGTACACCCCTGTCTGTGGCAAGTGTTAGAGGGATCATGAGGACTTGATTCATCTAACCTGAAGATGCCCCAAACTACTTTCTTACTGGGTGGGTGTCCTGAACACTATTAATAAGGTGTTTCAGACTTCTATACCACTCGAGCCTAAACCATGCCTACTAGGCATTTTAGATGACTTACAACTGCCAGCTCTCATGCTAGAAGTGGTGGCCAGAGCTCTCTTTCAGGCTAGGATAGTAATACTCAGGTATTGGAAGTCTACTGACCCTCCTTCCTACAAGGAATGGATACAATGCATTGGGAAACCATTTGATTACAAAAGTATATACTGTATTTATCGGAGTATAACACGCACCGGCGTATAACACACACCCCAAGTTTAGGAGGGAATTTTAAGGAAAAAAACTTTTAGGAGGGAAGTTTAAGGAAAAAAACTTACATTTAAATGCCCATCAATGCAGTCTTGTCAGTTCCACCTGCAGCCTAGTCAGTTCCACCTGCAGCCATGTCAGTTCCACCTGCAGCCTTGTCAGTTCCGCCTGCAGCCTTGCCCCAGTTCCACCTGCAGCATTGCCCCAGTTCCACCTGCAGCCTTGCCCCAGTTCCACCTGCAGCCTTGTGTCATTTGCAGAATTTAAAAATGGTGCCGCCGAGATACAGAGCCGGATGTCCTGTGTATCTCGGCGGCGCTCTATAATTCTCGTCGGCTTTCGGCCACTCTTGGAGGCTTTCGGCCGCTTTGGGACGTTCTCGGCAGCTCTCGGCCATTCTCGGCGGCTCACGCGGGACTGCAAGAGCCGCCGAGAATGCCCGGAAGTGGCTGAAAGCCTCCAAGAACGGCCGAAAGCGGCCAAAAGCCTCCGAGATCGTCCGAAAGCCTCCGAGAGTGGCCGAAAGCCGTGAGAATGGCAGAGAGGCTCAGAATCGGCGGGGGATCGGCGTATAACACGCACCCACGATTTTCCCCTGATTTTTTAGGGGGAAAAAGTGTGTGTGTGTTATACGCCGATAAATACGGTATATCAACATAGGGGCTGCCCTCATAAATTTGATAACTTATGGGGTCTCTGCCTGGACACCCCAGGCTTAAGTCCGCTGTAGCTGGTAATGGACAGACTGCTCATAGGCTAGGCAGGACCCCTCCAATTAGGTAACGTGAGTGTAAAGCTTTGCAGTAGTACTGAAGGTGGAAGACACATCCTGGAATAGTTAAATTAAGGTGGTAATTGCTCTTGTGTTTTTACACAAGTGCTATCATTTATGTCTTATTGCTGTGTTTATTCAATGAAAACCTACAAAGTTTTCTGAATATGCCTGATGCTTTGCATGGTTGTCTTTGAAGTACTTCATATGTATAGTCTTTTTGATATAGGCTGTATTCCCTTATGTTTCTGTTCCAATAAAACTCTTTCTGATTATAAAAAATATATATATATATAACAATAACAGCTATAAATTTAGATATAAAGGGCATACACCTATTCTCTACAGTATATCCCTGCTCAAATCTAAATATGTCAAAAATAATTTCTGTCATATCATGGGGGATATAACCTCCAACAGGAATGCAAAGTTTAAAGTTTAAACTATCATTAATCCCTAAACAGTGTGTCACCCACATCCCCTTTGCCTTTTTGTAGTATCAACTTGTTATACGACTACATACTGTGTGATATCAGGATGGATACTTAACTTGGATCTCTGCTTAAACAAATGAAATGTAATTTGCTGTTAGATGACATATAGGGGGTGATTTACTATAGCGCAGAAAAATGATCCTGCAGTCCCAGAAAACAGCGCCCAAATAAGGCCAATAAGACTTCAACTCTCAGAAACTGAGCGCTAATGCAAGTGGAAAGCAGCGCTATTGCGGGCAAAAATGCCTGTCAGATCACATATGCTGGAATAGTGGAAGTCAATGGGGCTCGAACCTGCAAAATCCAAAGTTTTCACTGAAGGCTTATATGCAAGTTCTTTGCCATAAAAAAGTGTATAGGGACCCGAGTCCTGCTCCAGGGGACATGTATCAATTGGAAAAAAATGTTTTTAAAACGGACGTTT
>CM053028.1:387095100-387409859 GCA_028564925.1 Lithobates sylvaticus
ACTGAAAGATTGGGTGAGCAGAAATGTTCCAAAGATTGTTTCAATAGGGATATCCATGCCAGTGAAACTTTCTTGCAAGGGATTTCTCCTTATTTTGGTAAGATTTTCTCCCATATCCCATTGTCTCTGGGATAAGAAGTGTGGGGAAATTTCCACAATAGAACACAGACAGACAAAAAAAAGATAGAATAATGTATTTATTTATTTATTGGAACTTTAGTTTTCATTAAAGATGAAGACAAAATACATTTACAAAATGGGTGCCAAAGGCGGCAGAAGTGTTAATTACAAAACTGGTACAATAGTAATACAGTTGTACAATGTGGTGCCCACACATTTGAGAAATTAATAAATAAGAAGGTAGAACAAAGAAGAAAAGCCTTTTGGGTTGATAAATAAATTGTTCAACTAATCTTGAATATGTACTGTACATTGTAACTTGTAAAAATGTAGGAAGATATAATAATTTCATACTCTATCCAGAAGTGAAAAAAAAAAAAAAACTTTTGAGAATGGAAAAAATAAAATTTTGGTTTTAAATACACTTTAAACACAGAAAGGAAACTGGAGTATAACTAGTAAAATTAAAGGCTGCAATATTAAAACAACAGAGAAATGTAGAAGTTGACTTCCTGAAAATTTTAGCTATCTACTAATATGCGGATCCAATGCCTTTGAATCACTTATGCAGCACATGAAGTCATTAGATCGGAATAAATTAGGGCACACTTGGATTTCCATCACCAGATCTTGTAAGCGGATAACCTTTTTCACCATTAGCAACACCCTTTTAATAGGATTAACTTTTGTACACTGAACTTTCTTCCTTTATTGGTCCTAACCTGTCTTAGAATATTTTAACAGCATAATCTGAAGCATGTCATATGTTAGTTTCTCTGTAGACCTAGCTAGTTACTATTTAGACTGAGTGCATATAAAGAACATGCTCAAAACCTCTGGGGTTTCTATTTTTTTATTTTTCAGATACGGATAGAGCAGTGAGGAGCTTGAACTACTATCAGATTTTTTTATTATTGTTTGGGGTCCCCGTTAGGGAGATTGACCCCTTTTATTTTTCCTAAAAATAAGGGTAAATGCAAGAGAGGGCGAGTAATTGGGACTTTATATGAAGCACGCAGTGCTAAACAAATGAATTGATGGATATAAAAATATTCATTAATTCATGTACATATATATAAAATATTAATATCAAATTTTAGAGCAATTTCTCATGATAACAACAATCCTTATAACATATTTTCAAAAACATCACATAATATTAATTCATGATCAAATAAACTTAATTTATGTACATATACACTGACAAACTGTCTATATAGCCTATAACCTTGCTACTCCCTATCATTGCTTGTAAAAAATATTGAACAAGATGGCAAAAAACTTCTCACATATAGGCATAAAAACTTGTATTATGTAAACAAATGGTATAAAGATCTTGTCAACGCATGATTGGAATAGAATATGGCAGCTGTTATCTCAATGCATTTTGTGACTTTAAATTACTCTTCAGGAGCAAGCCCGTAGTATCTATCTATAATAAAGAGAATTATACATGTCTAGATGATCTGTCAAGGTAAGGAACTAAAGCAGTATAACAATAGCGGACCCCCTACCATATATTACTTACAAAAACGTATGTGTGTTGGTGGTATAAGTCAACTGAGGATATCATTTCCAGGAACTGTGGGGGCATGCATAGAAACAGCAACCAAAAAAGGACAGCATCCATGGTGGACATGCATTCAGAGGGTAATCCTGGTGTGTAATGGGGATGGTGAAACCATATAGGACCTCTGGGAAAATAATGTGTGAGTTGGGGTTCACGAGGGCAGTGTGACCCATAACGGTGAATGGGATGTAGAAAAGCAGATGCATACCTGGTGGTGAAGATAAAACAACCAGAAAATACAAAGAAAAAGGGAAAAAGAAAAGAGGGGGAAAGGGGGAAGAAGGAAAAAAAAATAAGGGAAAAGAAGGAATAAGGAAAGTGATGGAGAGTGCCACCAAAGGAAATTAAAATAAAAAAACTAGAATAAAAATGGGGAAGAAAACAAAGCTGAGAAGTGACTAGTGTAAGACATGGCTTACCTAATATTGATAAGTGAAAACCATAGACCAAGGAGGTGTCCGTATAGAGTGCCTGACCCATCAATGGACAATGCCTAATATAGGTGCACCACCATATCACCAGGATGGCATAGCCGCCCGGCCATTGGCGCCAAATCCAAACTCCCATGATGCAGGCTTAAGATGTAAACTCTGCCAGTGTTGCAGCGCCATGAGTGGCGTGACGTCGATACACAGTGACAATGCACCCACCCAACCCGCATCATAGGGTGGTGGAAGAGAGAAAGCCAGCAGTACACATTTCAGCTCCCAGACCAAACGAAAACCTAGATGACCAAACAATGCCCAACACAACCACCAAACACCAATGGTAAATGCTACATATTGACTTTCTATCGGCACAGGAATAGTGGGGAAATCTAGACAGGTGCAACGTTAAAAACAGTAATTCAGAACAGGTTCGGGGTGGCAGAAAAGCAAAATACACTGCAGAGTCTGATTATGAAAGTTGCAGAAACATGGTCTGTTTACAGCAATGTCTCTGGGACATTGGGGCTTCTTGTGAAAATAATGAGCTCTGATGAACCCCAAACTGAGTTGGAAGAATGGGGAAGTCATATTAAACACAGAGCTACCTTTTTTTTTCGCCAGAATTTGCGAGTCAGCAATGAAAATTATTAGATTTTAATCCTATTATTGTTATCTTAAGTCTGTGCTAGGCGTTCATGGGATTTGACACATTTTACAAAAGAAAATGGTCCAGTTCACAGCACAATTGACAGACAACAGTCCCAAAATAGATGGAAAGCAGAAAAAGTTAGATGCCAGGCAGGGGGGTGGTAAAAACATCTGTACCATAAACAGAATCTGGAAACCTTATTGTCACAAATGCGCTCTCTCAAATAGTCTAGAGAATAGTTGGAGGAATACACATCTGTCAAACTCAGGTTAGTTATATAGATAAACTGCTACAGATACACTTTAACAACAATGTAATATAAAATAACAGAGTGATTGTTGCACTAAATAACACTATCAAATATAAAAAAAAATTTAAAGTGGAAAATGCCCTGGTTAAAAGTAACAATTTCTACATTATCATTCCTACAGGCCCTGCTGCCCAAATAGTAAAGAAGCTCTTCTATGTACAGTAATATAATTGTGCTGAACAAAGCATGGTGCTCCCAGTGTGCCTTGATGTAGTATGCCTCTTATTGACTTGCAGATCTCTGAGTCTCTAAGCTTAAAAAGGGTCATGCAGAACAAACAGCAAGTTAGAGAGACAAGGAGACAAGGGAAATGTATACAAAACAATGAAAAACATTTGATTCAAATATGCATAATAGCTGCAAAACTGCATAAAGCACATTGCTAATTAAATTCAGGTCTTGTCTGCCATATTTCATGTTTTAAAATGATTGTGAGTTTTCTATTATTACATTTTGTTCCTTGTAATCAAATCTCATGTTGTCCGATTTCTTTCTCAAGCTGCCTATATAAATCAAAATAAACTTGCTAGTAATATGACGTGACAGTTGGGTAGATGTACACTCAAGGCTTCAACATCATCCTCTTTTTTTTTCCAACTCAACCATTTTACTAAATAATTACATTGGCTTAAACTCTGATTATTTTGACTTCAGTCATTTTCATAGATTATTGCACAGCTTACTTAAACACATTTGTTTAGTGGATTTTTTAGTTTGTATGTTAACTTTCTATATTTCTGTTGAATTTCTTTCTTATTATCTCTACGCTCTCATGCATTGCTCCATATCATAGAAAATGATTATCACATATGTGTCTTTGCATGCATTGTTGTAATGAAAGTTGAAGTTTGGACACCTATTCCTGGTATCAAAATGGCCGTGGTGAGAATAACAGGTTCAAATGTTCACTTTCTCAGACAAGGCTTTGAATTTCATTTAGGTCTCAGATGACTACACATGTGCATGTTTTTGCACTTTCTTGTCCTTATTATTATCTTTACCAGATGTTCTAGAACCTGCATGGGCCGCATTGTTATTTTGCCTTTCTATAACCAATAAACCAATTGATTTCAGCAGAAAAAGTGATTTTCAGGGGAACATCCAATAGAAAAAATATTCTGCGTTCAAGCATTTTTATTTTTTATTTTTTTGGAGCAAGTTCATCCATCACCTCCCCTCCTACATAAAATATGGCTATTTTACCATTAGGACCTGATTCACCAAAGTGTAAAGTGAGATGAAGTAAAATGATGAACATGTAGTAATCCTGTAAGCAGGTGCTGATTGGGGTATTACTCTATAGGTTATGTTCATTATGTCCTTGATTCAAGTGTTTGTAAACCCTCATATATAACCAGTGACGTGACTAGCCTTAAATGATACACATAGATGCTTGTAAACGCACAAGGTTTTTTACCTTCATGCATTCTATACATGATGGTAAAAAAACTTCTGTGTGCAGTGCCCCCCCCCCCCGAGCCTCCCTAATTCTTAGTAATACAGACAATAAGAATTTGGCTGCATACCACCCCCGGTCCAACAATGTTTATTGAAGACTGTAGAAGTGACTGCCACTATGACACATACAATGAATATAGGTTGATGCATTTCACACAGACATTGTGCTTCCTCAAAATAAATTCTTATTGTCTCTAAGTATTATGGATGCGAGCCGGGGCTAACACATCTAGTCCTTTTGGATATTATACTCACCTGCAGCAGCATAACATTTTCTCTTCTTAACCCCTTTTCTTTCTTCTTAACCCCCTAATACTTACCTGAGCCCCTCTTGATTCAGCAATGTCCACAAGAGCTTTGCCTCTCTGGGGACTCGCACTCCTGATTGGCTTTTGGCAGCAGAGGGAGCACAGCACCTAACAACGTGAGGGCAGACAGTACAGTTACAATACAATTGAATAAAAGAGGAATCAGAGGGCCCTGCTCCTTAGGACTTACAATCTAAAAGGGAGGGTCAAGTGAAACAATAGGTAATAACTGTGGGGGATGAGCTGATGGAGAAAACAAAAATAAAGTTGTTAAGTATGGGTAGGATAGGCTTCTCTGAAGAGGAGGGTTTTCAGTGATCGTCTACAAGCTAATAGAGTAGGAGGCTTAGAAGCTGGATAAAGAGATGTCAGTGCGGACACATTACAAGGGTATAACCTGCAGTGGAACAATAGGGCTAAATTGCTGTTGCTAGGGAAGACCAGAGTAATGGCTGGTGTTTAAGCAGCCAGCCAGTGGGAGTCTTGGTGACATGGCATGGGTGATGGAAGGCCCTGGTAATGAGGTGGTTTATGAGATTACCCTCTCCCTAGTGATTGGTGCCCCACATACAGGGATTGATATTGCAGCACAGGGTATCTCATGTACCTAGCCTGAGGTGTCATAGAAGAGGAGTAGGGAGAGTTTTACAGGCTTTAGGAATGGAAAAGCTTGAGCACATATGAAGAGATGAGCTCTATGTGCTGGGGAAAAACCTTATAATGTCACTTGGAGTGAGGTTACATGTTGGGCTGTGCTGGTGTAGTGCAGTACAGGCTCTGTGGTACCCACTTGGAAATGCTACAGCCATTAGGAGAAGCTAAAGGAAAGTCAAGAAGCAAAACATTCACAAAAAGTTAACAGTATGCAAGTAGACCATGCTTCTTTCTAAGACGGAGTGCTGTCTTAACAATTATTTTACAAGACAGCAAGTGCACTGTAAGTGCAGGCATTAATGAGAAATTCTAAACTCTCCCCAACTGGGAGTGTTAAGCCCCACCTTCAATCTATCCTTTTTAATATACAAGTTCCTGGCTGTTATAATGATGTAGTGGCTTCAGTACTTTCTCAGTCAATATATGCCAAGTATGTACTGAAAGTAGGAAGATCAGAGGCTCTGGTTTGTACTCTGACTTTCCTGCTCATCACTAGGGATGAGCCGAACACCCCCGGGTTCGGTTCGAACCAGAACCTTCGAACGGACCGAAAGTTCGCGCGAATTTTCGAACCCTATACGTTATAATGGACGCGAACGTTCGAAATCAAAAGTGCTAATTACAACGGCCAATATGCATGTTAATGTCATAAAACAGGTTTGGGGACCCGGGTCCTGCCCCAGGGGACATATATCAATGCAAAAAGAACTTTTAAAAACTAACGTTTTTTCGGGAGCAGTCATTTTAAATGATGCATAAAGTGAAAAAAAAAAAAGTGAAATTTTCCTTTAAATATGGTACCTGGGGGGTGTCTAAAGTATGCCTGTGAAGTGGCATGTGTTTCCGTGTTTAGAACTGTCCTTGCACAAAATGACATTTGTAAAGGAAAAAAAGAAGCCATTTAAAACCACTTGCGGCTTTAGGTTTGATCTTAAGTAGAATCTGAACAGGTACATTATGAAGTGTAGCTCCATCCCAAAAAAATCTATTTTTAAGCTTTTTGGAGAACATAGGGAGGGGTTATCACCCCTGTAACATTTGCTGTCTTTGCACATCTGTTCAGAACATGTCACCTCACTTTCCGTCCCAATGACAAATGTTTTTGGAAAAGTGGGGTTTTAATTGAAACAAGGATTGGTGATAAAGTATCAGTAGAGAGGAGATACCTTTTTCCCAAATTAAATCTAACAGGATAGAATTTCCCTTCCTAGGGGTAGATTTCCTCTCACTTCCTGTTTTCTCTTTCCATTTGCAAGTAGGAGTCGTTTGTAAGTTGGATGTTTGAAAGTAGGGGCCTGGCGTATATACTCTGCAGAAATTTGCCCTATTAGATGTTGGTGTAGCCACAAGACTGGTGGGCACAGGAATGGGCCCTGCTGTGAGTTAATAGATCAAGATTTGTAATTGCATGCACCTGTTGAACAGGGCAGAAAAATTGGGGGTGGTGGTGGTGGTGGTGGACGGTTTTGCCACAAGACTGTAAGCTCTCACAGTTACTCTTGGTGGGCGCAGGAATGGGCCCTGCTGTGAGTTATTAGATCAAGATTTGTAATTGCAAGCACCTGATGAACAGGGCAGAAAAATTGGGCCTTTGGCGGTGGTGGTGGACGGTGTTGCCACAAGACTGTAGGCCCTCATAGTTACTCTTGGTGGGCGCAGGAATGGGCCCTGCTGTGAGTTATTAGATCAAGATTTGTAATTGCAAGCACCTGATGAACAGGGCAGAAAAATTGGGCCTTTGGCGGTGGTGGTGGACGGTGTTGCCACAAGACTGCAGGCCCTCATAGTTACTCTTGGTGGGCGCAGGAATGGGCCCTGCTGTGAACTATTAGATCAAGATTTGTAATTACCCGCCCTGTTAAACAGGGGCTGAAAAATTGTGCCTTAGGCACTGGTGCTGGTGCCACAACACTGCAACCCCTCACAGAGACTGTACTTGGAGCACAGCAGTCACACGTGTTGCGAAGCATTTTTTTAAAAAATTGTAAGTACACGCCCCTGTTAAACAGGGGCTGAAAAATTGTGCCTTAGGCACTGGTGCTGGTGCCACAACACTGCAACCCGGCCCTCACAGATACTGTACTTGGAGCACAGCAGTCACACGTGTTGCGAAGCATTTTTTTAAAAAATTGTAAGTACACGCCCCTGTTAAACAGGGGCTGAAAAATTGTGCCTTAGGCACTGGTGCTGGTGCCACAACACTGCAACCCGGCCCTCACAGATACTGTACTTGGAGCACAGCAGTCACACGTGTTGCGAAGCATTTTTTTAAAAAATTGTAAGTACACGCCCCTGTTAAACAGGGGCTGAAAAATTGTGCCTTAGGCACTGGTGCTGGTGCCACAACACTGCAACCCGGCCCTCACAGAGACTGTACTTGGAGCACAGCAGTCACACGTGTTGCGAAGCATTTTTTTAAAAAATTGTAAGTACCCGCCCCTGTTAAACAGGGGCTTAAAAATTGTGCCTTAGGCACTGGTGCTGGTGCCACAACACTGCAACACGGCCCTCACAGAGACTGTACTTGGAGCACAGCAGTCACACGTGTTGCGAAGCATTTTTTTAAAAAATTGTAAGTACACGCCCCTGTTAAACAGGGGCTGAAAAATTGTGCCTTAGGCACTGGTGTGGTGGCATGGATCATTGAGGAGGAGGAAGAGGATAGTCAGTGAACATAAGAGGACAGTCACTCAGCATCAGCATAGGCAGTCTTGAAGGGATGTGACATTAAAAATTATTCGGTTATATCCGCCTCAGGTGCCTGGTAGCTGGTGGTGATCCAAGACTGATTCATTTTGATGAATGTCAGTCGATCAACCGAGGCGGTGGACAGGCGCACCCTATGATCAGTCACAAATCCTCCAGCAGCACTGAATGTGCGTTCGGAAAGAACGCTGGAGGCAGGACAGGCCAGTAGCTCAATTGCATACTGTGCAAGCTCTGGCCAGTGATCCATCCTCAGGACCCAGTAAGCCAGAGGATTTTCGGTGGGAAAGGTGTCCAAGTCTGACCTTGCCCCAAGGTATTCCTGCACCATGTATATCAGACGCTGGCGATGGTTGCTGGAACCGATCATACCTTGGGGCTGCGGACTAAAAAATTGTCTGAACGCATCGGTCAGACGTCCACCTTCCCCACCGCTCCTTCTGCCACTGACCGAAGCCTCAGCAACTCGTCGCCCAGGACCAGGAGTTTGTAGCCTCCCAGTTTCTGGGAACGCGTTGCACAGACCTTTCTGCAAGGCCTCCCTGAGATGTCTCATCCTCTGCTCCCTCTGCGACGGCAAGATAAGGTCCGCAAACCTTACCCTTGTACCGCGGATCAAGGAGAGTGGCCAGCCAGTAATGGTCCCTCTCCTTGATCCGAAGAACACGAGGATCCTTCCGCAGGCTTTGCAGGATCAGGGAGGCCATGCAGCGTAGGTTAGCTGAGGCATTCGGTCCGGAGTCTTCTGGGTCACTGAGGATGACATGATCGCCAGCCACCTCCTCCCAGCCACGTACAAGTCCACTGGCTTGTTGGGACTGTACATCATCCCTAAAAGACTGCTGCTGCTGATGCTGAGTGCCAGGCTCCACCTCCATGCTCACACAATCCTCCTCCTCCTCCTCCTCTCCTCCTCATCCTCTTCCTGTGTGATGGGTGGGACAGAAGGAACACTGTCCGGATAAAGGGGGCCTTGAGAGGCAAGGAAGTCCTCCTCTTTCTGCCTCTGTTCTGCCTCAAGTGCCCTGTCCATTATCCCACGCAGCGTATGCTCCAACAGGTGGACAAGAGGGACAGTGTCACTGATGCATGCACTGTCACTGCTCACCATCCTCGTGGCCTCCTCAAATGGTGAGAGGACAGTGCATGCATCCCTGATCATGCTCCACTGACGTGGGGAAAAAAAACCAAGCTCCCCTGACCCTGTCCTGGTGCCGTAGTCGCAAAGGTACTCATTGATGGCCCTCTGCTGCGTGTGCAGTCGCTGCAGCATGGCCAACGTTGAGGTCCACCTGGTGGGCATGTCAGATATTAGGCGGTTCTTGGGCAGGTTCAGCTCCTTTTGCAGCTCAGTCAGCCGAGCACTGGCATTATAAGATCGGCGGAAATGCACACAGACTTTCCTGGCCTGCCTCAGGACATCCTGTAAGCCTGGGAACCTGCCCAAGAACCGCTGCACCACCAGGTTGAGGACGTGAGCCATGCAGGGCACATGGGTGAGCTGCCCCTGTCGCAGGGCGGAGAGGAGGTTGGTGCCATTGTCAGAAACGACCATTCCTGGCTTAAGCTGACGTGGCGTCAACCACCTCTCGGCCTGCCCCTGCAGAGCTGCCAGAACCTCTGGCCCAGTGTGGCTCTGTCCCCCAAACACACCAGCGCAAGCACGGCATGGCATCTTTTTGCCTGCGTACTTGCGTAGCCCCTTGTACGCCTACGGAGCACCGCTGGTTCCAAGGACAGAGCACTGGAGGAAGAAGAAGAGGAGGGGGTGGAGGAGAGAGGTGTGTCACAACCAGTAGCAGTAGTCGCGTTTTGGAGGCGTGGTGGCGGAACAACCTCCAACACTACTGCACCTTGTCCTGCATCCCTCCCAGCTGCCAATAGAGTGACCCAATGGGCCGTGAAAGAAAGGTACCGTCCCTGTCCATGCCTGCTGGACCATGAGTCAGCGGTAATATGCACCTTACCGCTGACCGCCCTGTCCAGCGAGGCATGGACATTGCCCTCCACATGCCGGTAGAGAGACGGAATCGCCTTCCGCGAGAAAAAGTGGCGTTTGGGAACCTGCCACTGAGGAACCGCACATTGAACAAACTCACGGAAGGGGGCCGAGTCTACCAACTGAAAAGGCAGCAGTTGAAGTGCTAGCAATTTAGCAAGGCTAGCATTCAACCGCTGGGCATGTGGATGGCTGGGAGTGTACTTCTTTCTACGGTCCAGCAGCTGGGGCAGGGAAATTTGCCTGCTGCATTCGGACGTCGGTGTACTGCAAGTACTTGGTTGTGACACACCGAATTCTACACCTTCAGTCCTCTCAGAGCAGCTTTCAGAGAGGACTGAAGGTGTAGTGGGGATGGAGATCCCAGCTGAGGAGGAGCAAGGAGAGGTCCGCTTAGTTCTTTGGTGTGGGTCTTTTATGTGTGCCTGCCAACGAGCTGCATGGCAGGTCGCCATATGTCTGGTCATGCTTGTCGTGCCCAAGCGGCTGATGTTTTGGCCACGCGAGATACGCTTGAGACAAATATTGCAAATAGCAGTGGTGCGATCTGCTGCACTCGTCTCAAAAAAGGCCCACACCAAAGAACTTTTCTGATAACGTGCAGAGGCAGCGCCCTGCACAGGCGGAGCTCTGCGGTGTTGTACAGTTGCTGTGCTGGCCTCTACCTGGCCTCCAGGGGGCATCCTGCCTCGTTGGACATGTGACGCCGCATCCTCCTCCTCCTCGTCCTCCTCCTCATCCTCTCTCCCTTGAGGCACCCACGTGGAGTCAGTGACCTCATCATCCCTCCCTCTTCACCACTAGAGCAAACCTGGCAGTAAGCTGCAGCTGGTGGAACTGTACTGCCAGATTCCTCAAGCTGGGTATCGTCATCCGAGCCTTCGAATCGTTGGGCATCCTCCTGGAGCATGTACCCAACACTGTGCTCAAAGAGTTCGGGGGACTCCTCAGGAGGACATGGTGGGTCTAGGGAAGGGGTGGCTGATGATGCTCTGTCAGTACCCTGAGCCTGGGTGAGAGAGGATGAGGAGGATGAGGAGGGCTTGGTCATCCATTCTACCAAGCCTTCAGCATGATGCGGCTCCACATGTCCAGCTGCCGAAAACAAAGACGCGCGTGTCCCATGGCCACGTGCTGATGACGATGCACGACCACGTCCACGTCCACGGCCACGTCCACTAGAAACAGAGCCTGCCTGCCCTGTGTTCTTGGCTCTGCACGCTCTGCCTCCCCTTGGCGGTCTTCCAGCCATTGTAGTCGGTAGTCCTGTGGGTGCTGCTGAGAAGAAAATATAGGAGCTCTGTGTGATGCCACTAACACACTAGAAGTCCTATGGGTGCTTCTGCAAAGAAAATAGAGGAGCTCTGTGTGATGCCACTAACACACTAGAAGTCCTGTGGGTGCTTATGCAAAGAAAATAGAGGAGCTCTGTGTGATGCCACTAACACACTAGAAGTCCTGTGGGTGCTTCAGCAAAGAAAATAGAGGAGCTCTGTGTGATGCCACTAACACACTAGAAGTCCTGTGGGTGCTGCTGAGAAGAATATATAGGAGCTCTGTGTGATGCCACTAACACACTAGAAGTCCTGTGGGTGCTTATGCAAAGAAAATAGAGGAGCTCTGTGTGATGCCACTAACACACTAGAAGTCCTATGGGTGCTTCTGCAAAGAAAATAGAGGAGCTCTGTGTGATGCCACTAACACACTAGAAGTCTGTGGGTGCTTATGCAAAGAAAATAGAGGAGCTCTGTGTGATGCCACTAACACACTAGAAGTCCTGTGGGTGCTTATGCAAAGAAAATAGAGGAGCTCTGTGTGATGCCACTAACACACTAGAAGTCCTGTGGGTGCTTCTGCAAAGAAAATAGAGGAGCTCTGTGTGATGCCACTAACACACTAGAAGTCCTGTGGGTGCTTATGCAAAGAAATAGAGGAGCTCTGTGTGATGCCACTAACACACTAGAAGTCCTGTGGGTGCTTATGCAAAGAAAATAGAGGAGCTCTGTGTGATGCCACTAACACACTAGAAGTCCTGTGGGTGCTTCTGCAAAGAAAATAGAGGAGCTCTGTGTGATGCCACTAACACACTAGAAGTCCTGTGGGTGCTTATGCAAAGAAAATAGAGGAGCTCTGTGTGATGCCACTAACACACTAGAAGTCCTGTGGGTGCTTCTGCAAAGAAAATAGAGGAGCTCTGTGTGATGCCACTAACACACTAGAAGTCCTATGGGTGCTTCTGCAAAGAAAATAGAGGAGCTCTGTGTGATGCCACTAACACACTAGAAGTCCTGTGGGTGCTTATGCAAAGAAAATAGAGGAGCTCTGTGTGATGCCACTAACACACTAGAAGTCCTGTGGGTGCTTATGCAAAGAAAATAGAGGAGCTCTGTGTGATGCCACTAACACACTAGAAGTCCTGTGGGTGCTTCTGCAAAGAAAATAGAGGAGCTCTGTGTGATGCCACTAACACACTAGAAGTCCTGTGGGTGCTTATGCAAAGAAAATAGAGGAGCTCTGTGTGATGCCACTAACACACTAGAAGTCCTGTGGGTGCTGCTGAGAAGAATATATAGGAGCTCTGTGTGATGCCACTAACACACTAGAAGTCCTATGGGTGCTTCTGCAAAGAAAAAATAGAGGAGCTCTGTGTGATGGGACTAACACACTTCAAGTCCTATAGGTGCTTCTGGGAAGAAAATATAGCTCTGTGTGTGTGATGGGACTAACACACTTCAAGTCCTATAGGTGCTTCTGGGAAGAAAATATAGCTCTGTGTGTGTAATGGGACTAACACACTTCAAGTCCTATAGGTGCTTCTGGGAACAAAATATAGCTCTGTGTGTGTAATGGGACTAACACACTTCAAGTCCTATAGGTGCTTCTGGGAAGAAAATATAGCTCTGTGTGTGTGATGGACTAACACACTTCAAGTCCTATAGGTGCTTCTGGGAACAAAATATAGCTCTGTGTGTGTGATGGGACTAACACACTTCAAGTCCTATAGGTGCTTCTGGGAAGAAAATATAGCTCTGTGTGTGTAATGGGACTAACACACTTCAAGTCCTATAGGTGCTTCTGGGAACAAAATATAGCTCTGTGTGTGTAATGGGACTAACACACTTCAAGTCCTATAGGTGCTTCTGGGAACAAAATATAGCTCTGTGTGTGTAATGGGACTAACACACTTCAAGTCCTATAGGTGCTTCTGGGAAGAAAATATAGCTCTGTGTGTGTAATGGGACTAACACACTTCAAGTCCTATAGGTGCTTCTGGGAACAAAATATAGCTCTGTGTGTGTGATGGGACTAACACACTTCAAGTCCTATAGGTGCTTCTGGGAACAAAATATAGCTCTGTGTGTGTGATGGGACTAACACACTTCAAGTCCTATAGGTGCTTCTGGGAACAAAATATAGCTCTGTGTGTGTGATGGGACTAACACACTTCAAGTCCTATAGGTGCTTCTGGGAACAAAATATAGCTCTGTGTGTGTGATGGGACTAACACACTTCAAGTCCTATAGGTGCTTCTGGGAACAAAATATAGCTCTGTGTGTGTAATGGGACTAACACACTTCAAGTCCTATAGGTGCTTCTGGGAAGAAAATATAGCTCTGTGTGTGTAATGGGACTAACACACTTCAAGTCCTATAGGTGCTTCTGGGAACAAAATATAGCTCTGTGTGTGTAATGGGACTAACACACTTCAAGTCCTATAGGTGCTTCTGGGAAGAAAATATAGCTCTGTGTGTGTAATGGGACTAACACACTTCAAGTCCTATAGGTGCTTCTGGGAAGAAAATATAGCTCTGTGTGTGTAATGGGACTAACACACTTCAAGTCCTATAGGTGCTTCTGGGAAGAAAATATAGCTCTGTGTGTGTAATGGGACTAACACACTTCAAGTCCTATAGGTGCTTCTGGGAACAAAATATAGCTCTGTGTGTGTGATGGGACTAACACACTTCAAGTCCTATAGGTGCTTCTGGGAACAAAATATAGCTCTGTGTGTGTGATGGGACTAACACACTTCAAGTCCTATAGGTGCTTCTGGGAAGAAAATATAGCTCTGTGTGTGTAATGGGACTAACACACTTCAAGTCCTATAGGTGCTTCTGGGAACAAAATATAGCTCTGTGTGTGTAATGGGACTAACACACTTCAAGTCCTATAGGTGCTTCTGGGAAGAAAATATAGCTCTGTGTGTGTAATGGGACTAACACACTTCAAGTCCTATAGGTGCTTCTGGGAAGAAAATATAGCTCTGTGTGTGTAATGGGACTAACACACTTCAAGTCCTATAGGTGCTTCTGGGAAGAAAAATATAGCTCTGTGTGTGTGATGGGACTAACACACTTCAAGTCCTATAGGTGCTTCTGGGAAGAAAATATAGCTCTGTGTGTGTAATGGGACTAACACACTTCAAGTCCTATAGGTGCCTCTGGGAACAAAATATAGCTCTGTGTGTGTGATGGGACTAACACACTTCAAGTCCTATAGGTGCTTCTGGGAAGAAAATATAGCTCTGTGTGTGTGATGGGACTAACACACTTCAAGTCCTATAGGTGCTTCTGGGAAGAAAATATAGCTCTGTGTGTGTAATGGGACTAACACACTTCAAGTCCTATAGGTGCCTCTGGGAACAAAATATAGGAGCTCTGCCTGCCTGCCACGAACACACTACAAGTCCTATAGGTGCTTCTGGTAACAAAATATAGGAGCTCTGCCTGCCTGCCACGAACACACTACAAGTCCTATAGGTGCTTCTGGTAACAAAATATAGGAGCTCTGCCTGCCTGCCACGAACACACTACAAGTCCTATAGGTGCTTCTGGTAACAAAATATAGGAGCTCTGCCTGCCTGCCACGAACACACTACAAGTCCTATAGGTGCTTCTGGTAACAAAATATAGGAGCTCTGCCTGCCTGCCACGAACACACTACAAGTCCTATAGGTGCTTCTGGTAACAAAATATAGTAGCTCTGCCTGCCTGCCACGAGCACACTACAAGCCCCTCTTTCTCAATCAATCTTTGTAACTGAATCTATCTAACTCAATCTCTGTAAGTGAATCTCTCTAACTATCTAAATGCAGCAGAGTGTCACAGAATCAGCCTGCTCAATCTGCGCTGGAACAGCATGTGACCGGCGCAGACGGCGTGGCGGCGTTTTATAGGGGGGGGCGTGTACTACAGCCCCTGAGCTGTAATTGGCTACAGGCGTCCTGCCTGTAGCCAATTATGGCTCTTCGAGTTTCCGGGGCTGTGATTGGCCAAGCATGCGGGGTCACAGTGCATGCTTGGCCAATCATCAGCCAGCAATGCACTGCGTCGGCCGCGCCGGCCGCAATGCATTGCGGGGCCGCTCGCATCACACGAACGTGATGCGAGCGGCCAAAATAGTTCTGGGCTCGCCGAGCGAGCGAACGCCCGGTGCTCGATGCGAACGTGGGTTCGCATCGAGCACCGGGCCCATCCTTACTCATCACCAGTGAGATAGTTAAGCAACTAACATTTTCAGAGGGGGCAGCAAAGTCATATTTCATATTTCTTTACAGATTGTACACATTTCCCATGAAAGCCATATGAGTAATGTTTGTGACACTTTTTTATAATTGCACTAATTCTTCTTCTTTTAGAAAAAGTTTTCTAGAATGGCTAATAGAGAAACAATCAACTTAGCACGTCAAAGCCTAGAATGGACATTTCCAGGCCAGTGACTCTGAAAACACATAGAAAGCAGAAGATCTACAAGATAGAGTCTTACTGATTCATTGCCAAGAATAAGGGACAGACAAGACTGAATGTGTGTAAAGAGAAATGAGAGAATGAAAGGGCAATCAGTTTTTTTATATTTTTCTTTCATGTCAACAATATCTAATATTTTTACTGCTACTATACGTGACATTCAGCTCCCTCAAAAATCGTAAAAAAGTCTAGCATTCTAATATCGCCAGCCAAACTTGTGTTTGGACCAACCTTTGAGCTCATCCCTAATTAGAAAATAGCCCAGCATTTACAATCATACTGGCAACTGAATCATCTTAACTCAAACAACATCACAAATTGAAATGTGTCATGGCAGATGTTGATTGTCAAAAACTGGATGTGAATCATTGTTACATTACCATAAAAAAGCTACATTATATGTAGGTGACAAATGGATTTGGAGGCCCCCACCCCAGTTCAGAAGTGATTGTTTAATATAGATGTTTTTTTTTTTCAAACCTCTTGTGAATCATTTGTGCTTCTACATGGTTTTGTTCACTCTCCTTAAAGCAGAGTTCCACCCAAAAGTGGGACTTCCGCTTATCTGTCCCCCCCCCCAGTGCCACATTTGACACCTTTTTGGGGAGCGGGAACCTGTTTTTGACAGGTACCTCGTTCCCACTTCTGTCAGACCTTGCCGCTGCGAGGTACGTCAGAAGCCCCCTCCTCCTTCCTCCTCCTTCCCCTTCGGTTGGGCCAGTAGGAGAGCACAGCGTGCTTCATGTAAGTGCAGTAGGGACCCGGTCGTGAAGCCAAAAGGCTTCATGGCCGGGTTCCCTTACTGGTAATGGCACCTAACAGCCGATGGAAACATTGGCTGTGGTGCCAACATCGCTGGACTTCAGGACAGGTAAGTGTCCTAATATTAAAAGTGAGCAGCTACAGTATGTGTAGCTGCTGACTTTTAGATTTTTTGAGGGGAAGTCGGTACTCTGCTTTAAGTTGACAAAAAGGACTGTTGAGTTGGAACCATGCCTTTGCTGAGCAGTTGTTTTCTCTCCCCAATATACAGAGAAGTAGATAGTAGCTACACTGGGCTGCATATATCAGGATACTTCAGTTTTTGTTTGGGTGTTGGGTGTACTGAGTGCCCATGCTTCTGTCTCGGAGTGCTGTTGGGCTTGAAAAATATGATGCTAGTGTATGTATGGACTAGCATCCTTACAATCCCAATCCTAAATTCAGTGCTGCTGGGCTGTAGTCGGCCTCAGCCTGGATTGATAGTTCTGCTTTCTATGGATTTTCCCCTAAATTCAAGTTAATGTCTATTTCTGACTGCTGCTAGAGAGAGCCCCTGGCAAAAGTTTGGGAGGATTCAATATCCTGAAATGTTAATTTTCATATCTCCCTGGTCAATCACTAGGAGGCTTAATTCCAGTGGTGCAGGCTGAAGAAAAGGGATACATATTTTAGCCTGGGGAGAACATATGTGCAGCTGTTTTCTGACCTCCCAAGCCCACTGCTTGGTAAGGACATATGCTTGAAGAAGGAAGGCCTGAGTTTGGGCTCTGAAAGCTTGCACTAACTTTGAGATTAAATATCAGCCTACAAGCCAGATCCCTAACTAATTTCAGGAAGTAAGGGGTGCTACTTTTGTTAAGATCCTTCTGTGTTTTCTGAAACTTCAGCCACAAATATGGATAACAATATTTCTTACTGTTTTGATATTCTGGAGTTTGTGCCTGACTTTGCAGTCATTTTAACAAAAGCATGGACTGGGTAACAACAATTCTATGAGCTTTCAAACTTTGAATCCATACCAGACCTGAAAAGCCTGGTATGGACTGGGGGGGATCCCACACCATTTTTTTTTCACTTTTTATTTGCCGGCAATGTTTTTTTTTATTCAGCTGTCAGCGGGGAAGCCCATTGACAGCTGATGACTCATCAGTTGGTCAGGATGCTCCAGCCTGCTCCTTAAATACCAGATATTGCCTGTGCCCTGATTGGGCAAAGCTTTGCCCAATCGGGACTCAGAATGCATTGTGTGCGAACACCCGCCAAATGCTCTGCAAATTTGTGTGTTTGCCGAACGGGCGGACAGGCAATGTTTGGGCGGAACTTTTGCTCGGCCCAAACCGTTCGCCCAACAGTAAGTCTGGACCACTTCCTTTAAAGTTTTTAACGGGGATACTAAGTAGTATGGTAGTATCTATGGCTTTGGTAGTCAAGCTAAGAGTGCTCAGGTAATAGCAGTTGCACAGTTGCAACAGCAGTTGCAAAATGGCCTTTGAAGCAGTCTTTGGTTCCTTTCTCCCAACATTTTTTTGTAGCTCTGACCCACTGACAATACTACTGAAATTTGAATTTGGTTCAAAACATTCAAATTCTCGCAATTTGGTCTGAATCTAATGTTATCTAAAGTTTTGGAACAATTCTATCTGCTATTCATAGCCTTCCCCTTTCCTGTTAATGCAACCCTCTCCAAGTTCTACAGCATAATCTTTTGCAAAAGATCCCAGAGGGAAGAAAATACCTGAACACTCATATAATTCTTCCTTGAAAGGGGCAGCTAAAGGTGAAAAACAGAAGTTAGTGAGCCATACCTCACAATATGTCTTATATTTATTAAGCAATTTCCTTTGAAGCTGGCATAGGCCCTTTCTTAGCTCACACTTAATAGTGAAACAGATACATTTCTTTTTTAAATCTTACAGTTTATGTAAGTCCACTGATTAAACATTTTACTTTAGCTGGTAGAAAAAAAATAAAACTAAGAACCATACTGACAGAATATAAAAATCTTAGCCATACCAGTATTACAGCTTAACAAATCAGCCCACATTTCTCCTGCTGTGTTAATATGCTAAAATGAGATCAATCTCCCCACTGGGTGGCAGACTGCCGTTTAAAAAAGAAATGCTTTGTCAGAATGTAATGTATGGAACATTCAAGTGGGAATAAAACATAATCTTTTGCACTTGACCTTTGACCCTTCTTAAGTATTTCACTCAATTTAACAAGAAGCTCTAAAGAAATTGTCTATAATGTAAGTTTGCCATAAAATTGCAGCTCTTATTTTCTAATTACTTGATTCATTGAGCAATCACACAAAAATAATGCTGATACTTGCCTTTGGCCTTGACTTTTGGAAGCTGATAGGGATTACAAGTCAAAGGCATGATATTCATGAGTATATGGATCATTTAGTTTTTCATATCATTTACAAGCACTTCAGAGTGACAGAGCTGAAATGATTGCTATTACTTAATTTACAGACAGCATGCGTCTTGTGATTTAGCATCTTTAAAACTTGGCACATTCTGATCCTGCCACTTTTATGCAGTGGCATATTCATTATTGTTTGACAATATACTATTTTGTACACTTTGTAGTCAGCAAGTGTGACAATTGAATTTCTTATACCAATTATCACTGCCATTTACTGCCAGAAATTGTTCATTTTTTACAAAAAACATGTTAACAAAAAGGAAGGCTTGATAATTTTCATAAAAAAAAAAAAAAAAAAACTTGATTTTTGCAAAAGACAAAATATCGCTATTTGTTGCTCCAGGCAGATGAACTCTAGAGTTGTTGGGAAATAAGAGGCAGCATTTTTACCACATACAGTACATATATGCCAATACAGAAACACACACACACTGTAAGTGATTGAACAGGAGTAGTCATATGCAGCAAGTGTGCATCTGGAGTCTATGGTCACTAGTTTACTAACTTCAAAATCATTTTAAAAAACAGTAAATAAACTTGTGATCACTGTCACATCCTATAGTATGGACACAAAAAAGTTAAAGCATAGTTAAACCCAAAAAAATTTAATATATTGAAGTTTAGCAATTTTTACTGGTGGTAGATGCATTGTTTTTGTTGTTTCAGGCTCTTTTTTAATGTATTTTCATCTGGGGATTTTGCCAGTAACACAGTTCCTGTACTATGGGGACAAAGCTCACTAATCCTTTTGTTTTAGGACAAAAGACACAAGATAGGACTATGGAACCTTGCCTCTGTCCTATTTCCCATAATGTCGAGGGCATGGTCTTGTAGACCCCAGAGATAATATCACTGTGATAGTTGGCTGCAGGGGAATTTATTTTGGGTTGTTCTTTGGTGGTGGGTTATGGTAATAGCAAAAAATACATAGTTAACTACTTGCCTACCAGGCACGAACACCTCCTTCCTGACCAGGCCATTTTTCAGCTTTCAGCGCTGTCGCATTTTGAATGAAAATTGCGCGGTCATGCAACGCTGTACCCAAATAAAATTTTTATCATTTTTTCCCCACAGATAGAGCTTTATTTTGGTGGTATTTGATCAGCTCTGCATTTTTTATTTCTTGCGCTATAAACAAAAGAAGAGCAACAAGTTTGAAAAAACATAATATTTTTTACTTTTTTATTATAATAAATATCCAATTTTTTTTTTTTTTTTTTAACAAATTTTTTCCTCTGTTTAGGCCGATATGTATTCTTCTACATATTTTTGGTAAAAAAAATATCGCAATAAGCGTATATTGATTGGTTTGCGCAAAAGTTATAGCGTCTACAAAATAGGGGATAGATTTATAGCATTTTTATTATTATTTTTTTTTTACTAGTAATGGCGGCGATCAGCGATTTTTATCATGACTGCGACATTGTGGCGGACATATCGGACACTTTTGACACATTTTTGGGACCATTCACATTTATACAGCGATCCGTGCTATAAAAATGCATTGATTACTGTATAAATGTGACTGGCAGGGAAGGGGTTAACACTAGGGGGTGCTGCAGGGGTTAATGTGTTCCCTATGTTAGTGATTCTAACTGTGGGGGGAGGGGACAGATCGGTGTCCCTATGTACAAGGGACACACCATCGGTCTTCTCTCCAGTGACAGGACGTGGATCTGTGTGTTTACATACACAGATCCACGTCCTGCTCTGTTACTGGGCAATCGCGGGTGCCCAGCGGACATCGCGGCTGCGGTGCGCGCGCGCCCCCTAGTGGCCAAAATGTAGACGCCGTTATATGACGGCGTCCCGCCACAAGAACCGCACCGCTCCGCCGTCAATAGACAGTGGGCGGTCGGCTAGAGGTTAAAGTTCAAAATATAATTTTTCTTTTACTATTTTGGGTCTGTTTTCCATTGATGATAAAAAAAAGTACAATTTACCATCAAACGAAGGCACCATTTTTCTTGAATAAAACAAGGTATGGGTCACCTGGAAAAGCTAAGTAGTTGAAAAAGTATGTACAGTTTTTCTAACACATGTCAAAGTTAAGATTTGTTTGACCTTTGTCATTCAGGGATTAAACACACGAAAAATGTACATGATGTTGGTAGCCCCAAGTATTGCTTGTGTTTGAGAATAGAGCTTGATACATTTGGGTAAATTCAACTAAGGCCAATGTCACATTTAGGAGTCTATTTATTAAACATTTGTATAGTAATTCATCTAATGAAAGTGTATATACATACATTCTGTGTAAATGGGGCAAAACAAATAATATTAGGCTATTTCCTGTGATGGTTGAATGTTTTTTTCATTGATTTAAAATAGAAAATACCACATTTGGCCACTAAATAGCACTAAGCATCAAGGAAAATAATAAGTATTGTAGAAAATGTTTAATGAGCTGGCAGTGTACCTTAACCCTTTCACTGTCAAGTCCGTACACCACACGGACCTACAGAAGTGCCCGCAGGTGGCCAGGTTAGTATGGCGTATGGACCTCCTTTCTCCCTCTCCTATAAGCTTATGGTCACTTTAATGACCATAAGCTTATATCAGAATTGTTCATCAGACTCTACTGAACAATTATATAACTCTGATTAGCGGATTACAACCTACTGATAAGAGTTATTAACCCCTAATGTGACCGCCCCCCCACCCATTCTACCGCTTCCCTGCCCCCTGCCTCTACACCCCCGCTGAACTCTTCCATCTAAAACTGCCCCCCCCCACTCTCCTCTCCTATCCCCTTCACCCCCTTCTCCCCCCAGCACTGATTACCTACTCCACCCAATCCGACCCGCCCCGCAAATCCACTCCCTGCAGCCACCATCATTAGCCGGCATCCCTCCTCTTCCACTCCTGCCATCTTCAGGTGCTGCATGGAGCTTGGGGGGGGTTCAGATGTGTCCCCCCCACCAGTCATATCCCCCCCAAATGCCCCCAAACCCCTGATCAATGGCCGCTCCAAGCGGCATCTCTCCTACCCCTCCCCCTGCCTGCAGCTTCTCCCTACACAGATCTCCTATGATCTGTCAGGCTGGGGATTGCGGCGGGGGGAGGTTGAGCGGTGCAGGTGGGGGTGAAGTAGGGTCTTGGGGGGCTTAGTAAACATGTGTTTAGTAAACTCCCCCTGTAGAATAGAGGGCGCATGCAGCGATCACTACTGATCACTGCTATGTGCCCACTGACACTGACAGCTGATATATTGTAACCACAAGTGTTACAATGTATCAGACTGTAATTTTCTGAATGAATGGAATCTCTATACAGATTCCTCATTCATTCAAGTAAAGTGATACAGAGAAATGGGACCATCTTCAGTCCCTTTCTCTGTCTCAAAAAAAGAGATATGGGTGTCTGTTTAGACCTCTGCTATCTCACCAAAGACCCCCCCCCCCCCCAAAAAAAAAAAAAAGCTAAAAAAATATGACTTAGAAAAAAAGTAAAAAGTAAAAAAAACAAAAAAAAACATAGTAAGACCCCCAGGTCCGCCCGCACTCACCCCTCCAAGGTGACACCCCCCCTCACTCACCCCCCAACGGATACCTCAGCTTCTACTCCCAGCCAACCCAATCCATCCTGATTGGCCAGGAGGAGAAGACGAAAGATGATAGTGAATATTAATTCACTATTGTCCCAAGTAGGTGGGTTAGGGGTGCAATGCTCTGTGCCCCAAGCCCAACCTTTTTCAAGCCAATTAGAGCCTCAGGCTCTAATAACGTGGCTTGAAAAAAAAAAAACGACGAGTCTGGAGCCCTGCAGGGGGGTGGCACCCCAGTGCCCCTAATGGACCAGTTGCTCCTGGTAAGACCCCTTTCACATGGAGCGAACTCTAAAGCCCCATACACACGCGCGGATTATCCGAGGACCAGGTTGGTCGGATCCTGTCCGTCGTACTTTGTCCGATGTTGGTGTTGCGTACACACGGTCGGACAACGTTGTCGGAATTTCCGGTCTGCAAGAACGTCGTGACGTAAGTTGTCTTCCACGAGACTAGAAAAGGGAAGTTCAGCACCACGTCAGGCACCCGTTGGGCTCCTTCTGCTGATCCCGTGTTTATCGCGAGTTAGTCGAAGTTTGGGGACTTAAGATTCGCGCTTCTCAGTTTTCTGACTCAGATCGTTACTGCTCTTCAGTTTGTGCTTGTCGTGCGTATCTGTTTATTAGTGCGTGTAGTCAGTTCGCATTTGTTGGTCATTGCGGCCTATATCTTGATATAGGACGCTTTGATTTTCACTGCTTATTGTCTGCTCGTTTCTGGTATTCATTTCGTTCTTTCAGGCCTTGCTGTTTATCGGTGCTTTCTGTTTGTCCGTTCTGACCAGCCGACCTTTTGTGAGCGATGTTTCCCATACGTACTCGTCGCCGAGTTCGTGCTGTACGCGGAATTGGTGTCGGGCTTTTAGCTTTGACCCAAGACCCGTCCATGAACAGAGTGACGAAGAGTATGTGGACCAAGAATTGGTTGCTTCAGCGTGATCAGTTCTCGCACATGCCTTTGCTTCGTGAGATCCGGGAGAATAATCCTGATGATTTCAGGAACTTTCTCCGGATGACGGACCCCGATTTTCACCGTCTTTTGGCTTTGCTGACCCCTTTTATCAGCCGGCAGGATACCTGCATGAGACAAGCCATCACTCCGGAGCAGAGGCTTGTTGCTACGTTGAGGTACTTGGCGACAGGGAGAAGCCTTAAGGATTTGAAGTTCTCTTCAGGTATCTCTCCCCAGGCCCTGGGAATCATTATTCCAGAGACCTGTTCTGCCATCATCCAGGTCCTGCAGGAGGACTATATTAAGGTAACATTTCTCCTTTACTATTCCCTTCTATGTATGCTCTGTTTGCTAATGTCTTCTATTTTTGACCTCCTTCCCTAATTACCATGATTGCAATATGCTCTAATATGCTGTGCCCCTTTTCTCCTTCATGCATTTTTCCCTTCACTTACCTCCCCAGCATGCTCTTCTGCCCCAATAGACACCTATGGCCTAGTCACTTAAGCAATGTATTTTGTGTGCTGCATAGTATTGTTTTCCCCCAAACACCCCCTAAAATATGCACAAATGTTTGCTGTGTGTTTTACTTCATGTAGAGCCCCTTTGATTTTTTTTTTTTTTTGGGGGGGGGGGGGGGGCAAACTCATTAGGAACCCCCTCCCCCAACTGCTCTGTCAGATGGTACCAATCCTCTATCTGCTGGCTTTAACAGGGTCATTAGACACTATATACCTACCTGTTTATAGTGGGCATCTTTAGTGATGAATTCAGCAAAGCATGTAGTGCAAGGGGCTGCCTCCATACTTTCCATTTCCTCTTTTTTGTGTTCTTTCCCTCCTATTAGCTTGCTTGGTAATTTCAGAATGTCACAATGTGCTTTCCTTTTTTTTTTGGGGGGGGGGGGGGGGTTTGAAATGTTATTTTATCTTTCCTGTGGGCTGCCAATAGTGTTAAGTACAGAGGGTCTGGCCAAACTAGCACACATTATTGAGCCATTTGGCAATCAATGAAGTGCAGAGGGTTACCTGTCCAACCCCCCCCCCCCCCAAAACCCTAGTCATTGCCAATGGCCCATCAGAAGTGGGGGGATTGATGGGGGGTGAGTAATCTGCGAAGGGGACCCTCTACTTTTCTGTGCAAATACTTTCCAGCCTAAAATGTTAAAGTATGCTCTTGTTCCAAGATGTTGATTGTCTAATCTGCTTGCAATGTTTATGTGCAAAGTGACTAATTTTTTTTTATTGTTTTCACTCCACAGTTCCCTTCCACGCCACAGGAATGGCAGACTGTGGCCTCCCACTTTTCCAGCCGTTGGGACTTTCCTAACTGCGGAGGGGCAATTGATGGGAAACACGTCCGCATCGTCCCACCGCCCAACTCGGGGTCCTACTATTATAATTATAAGGGGTTTAATAGTGTAGTGATGTTGGCGGTGGTGTCGGCGACATACGAGTTTATGTATGTGGACGTGGGGATGAACGGCCGGATCTCGGATGGTGGTGCCATTGCGCACACGGAGTTCTACTGGCGTCTCCAAAGTGGCAGTCTGTGCTTGCCACCTCCAGAGGAGAATGCTGAAGGACTCCCCTTCGTCTTTGTCGCAGATGAAGCGTTTGCGTTGACTCCCCATCTGATGAGGCCCTTCCCGATGAGGACCCTCACCCCAGACCAGAGGGTCTTCAACTACAGGCTGTCCAGAGCCCGAAGAGTGGTGGAGAACACCTTTGGCATCCTGGCCAGCCGCTTCCGCCTGTTCTTGACGGCTATTAACTTGGCGGAATACAAACTGAACCACATAGTTCTTGCCTGTTGCATATTGCACAACTTCCTAAAAGACATAACAGGAACTACGTGGTGCCCGTTGGCCCAGATGTGGAGGGCCCTCCAAATGCTGACCTCACAGCCCTTCAAGCGGCACGTCCAGGCTTGCCCCCTCTAAATGCCCACGCGGTCCGCGAGCAATATATGGACTACTTTGTGGGTAGGGGGGCCATTGCTCTGCCTGACGATGTGTGAGAGGCATTTTTTAATAAATATATTTTTTAAACCAACCTAGGATTTCTTGTCATTTCCGTATTATTGATTATTTGACCTTGAAATTTTTTCCCTTTAGCTTCGACAGTGGGAATGCACTTTCTGGGCAAAAGGATGTAACAGTCTCTTCTTCCCAAAAAGATTCTTCTCATGTTGTGTGTTTGATACCTAATCTTTGGTCTAGAGAAGGTTTGTAGTGCATAACTGACACCCAAAATACTCCTTTTCATCACCATGACAGAAATGTGTGTATTCACAAAAATGGTGTGCTACGTGTTTTCAAACAAATCACTGTGGGTGTCATTTACATAAGTCAAATCCACTATGCTCTACAAGTGCAGTGCAAAAGTGCCCTGGAAAAGAAACTTGCAGTGCAAACTGGACTTGCCTTTAGTAAATAACACCCATTGCCCCCCAAATCCTTTACATTTGACATACATAA
Organism: Lithobates sylvaticus; assembly: GCA_028564925.1. Taxonomy (NCBI): domain Eukaryota; kingdom Metazoa; phylum Chordata; class Amphibia; order Anura; family Ranidae; genus Lithobates; species Lithobates sylvaticus. Next base: position 387,121,219 of record CM053028.1, read on the forward strand.
TGCTTTTTTGTATTTAAATAAGGAAGCCACACATTTAGAAAATTAAAAAAGTTTACTTGCAACACATTCACAAGTGCGTTTACAAACTTCTTGCCAAAACTGATAAGATCTGGGTTATTTACAACATTGTTTACAAACATTCCGCATTTGGTAAAACCAGGCATGGAGCAAAACAGAACATAGGAACTCGGAAAGATCAACTTTCTAAAGTGAAGACAAGATCAGACATGACTATATGTTCAAAGTGTGTTTGATCTTGCCTTCATCACATGGGGGGTCACCCCTGGAAACTGGAAATTTAGAACATGCACACAATTTTGGTCTGAAAATGGTCATTAGATGGTAAAACACATGCCTAGAATCTTCAAAAGTGCCATTTTCCATCATGGGGATGAATGGACGTTTTTTGGGGGTGCAACCCCTTCACCACAACCACTTTAGTAGTTCGTAAAGTGGTTGCACCCCCAAAAAAACGTTGTCATTCATCCACCATGATGGGAGCTAGCACATGTGGACACAATGTGTGCATGTTCCAAATTTCACACAGTTCTTAAGTTGCAAATGTGTTCAGAAGCAGCCACAAATGTGTGTTAATTACTTGGTGCGTTTTCATATTTTTCCTAAAACATCAATGATGTTCTTCAATTTTTGTTGAACATCATTGATGTTTTGCTTTATGTCATCTAGATCTCTATTGCAGACCATTATCTCCCTGATGAGTACGTGGGCACTCTCTGTGGTAAAGTGCGATTCTTCTTCCACAACATCCACGTCACCTAAAAACAAACAAAAACCAAAAAAATGTCTTGGAAATGAGGCAGGCATACATTGATTAGCTTACCAGTAGCTGTGTTCTCCCACACTCACCTGTTGTGGTGACAAGTTCTCCAATTTCTATGATCTCTCCTTCCTCCTCCTCCTCCTCTGCTTCTGGTCTTTCCCCTTCTTTGGGAGGTGTTGGTTTGGTGGTTTCCTCTGACGTCACGAGTTTTCGCTCCCCTATGAGAAGGTACAAAAGGAAGATTTAGCAACACAATCTATTGAGGGCAGAAATAGGAAATGTCAAACATTGCTTGAAAGTGAGGGACAATATTTTTGTTGGGCCAGTTACAAATGACAACAACATGAATGTAGTCACTTTTTAAAGGTGCTAAAGTTAGTAGCTTTTTGGTCGAAGTTTGTTTGATGGAGACCCCCCTCTAGTATCCACTGGAGCACATGTGTAGAAAAGCATAATAAAAAGTGGGTTTGGGTGTCCCAGCACTAGTGCTCTAGAGTCCAGATGGGTAATAAGCTACTGGGTGACCTCTCCTTTACATCGAATAAATTGGCTTTACATTCTTGATGACATTTCTAGTGAGAACAAACTTCCTTTCTCCAAAAAAAACAAAACCAAACCTCGTATTATAAGTGTCCGAACGATCGAGGTTGAGTACGATCGAATGGACACACACACGAACATGACAGTGGCAGAAAGATCGAGGTTGAGTACGATCGAATGCACAGACGAACATGAAAGTGGCCATTTTCTAATGTACAACTTTGTAAAAAGACAAACACATGGAGCAGTATGCAAGCAAGAAATAAAACACAAAACACAACTACTTACTTTTTTGAAGAACTCCCTTGATCTTTCTGTATTGATCGGGCTCCCTCAGTTTCAGGTCTGACCAGCGTTTCCTCAGTTGCTCCTTGGATCGTTGTACCCCAAAATGATTGTACAGCCTCCTCACAACTTTAGACATGATCTTGGCCTTGCGGACATTGGGGTTGAGGTAAGGCCCATACTTCCCATCATAGTCGCTCCTCTTTAATATGTCCACCATCTCCAACATTTCTCCAAATGACATATTGGAGGCCTTGAATTTCAGGCTCCGGGATCGGGACGTTTCTGCCTCCGGACTTTCCTCGTCCTCCTCCTCGTTGGTGGGATATTTCGGGCGCACCTGCTGTGTCCCCGCCATGTGCTCTAGCCACTGCGCCGTAAAGAGAAGGGGTGGGGAATAGACGAGAAAGATCGTCAGGGGCGGGCGGAGTTTGACGCATGCGCACTGTATATAAAACGTCACACGCCTGTGTCGTTGCCACGATCTGTGAGACAAGGGGAGAAAAAGCTCACGCACGAGACGATCGCTATAACGAAGGTCCAATTTGACGTTGGTACATAACTAGCCTAGACTGATTAGACCTTGAGGCTTCTTTATGGAGAAGATTAGGAGAGTTTTGCCTGACATTATTTATAGTGTTTTGTGTGGTGTTGTGTCTTGCAGAGATTATGGACGGCTTCAACCATGTGAGTTTTCTCCCCCTCTTCATTGATAAATATAGGGAAATGCCCCTATTATGGCAGGCGAAACACCGAGACTATAGCAACAGACCAAAGAGGTACGCAGCCATGAAGAAACTTGTGGCATTTGTAAAGCCAAGGTTCCCCACGGCAACCGTGGAGACCTTAAGAATAAAAATTGCCAACCTGAGGAGTACCTATTTCAGGGAGCGCAATAAGGTCCTGAAGTCCCAAACATCTGGAGCTGGAGCAGATCAGGTCTATGCCCCCACGCTCTGGTACTATGAGAGGCTCCATTTTCTCAAAGACCAGGCTAATGTCAGGAAGTCACTCTCGACTCTTACTTGCACGCGTCCTTCCGCGCACGCCACCCCTGATGAGGCTTCCGAGGAGTAACCTGGGCCTTCCAGTCTGGAAGATGTGGAGGAGCCCAGCTTGTGCCAGGTATAGTAGTTTTGTAACCATTTTTTGTGAATAATGAATGATGTTCAGTTAATTCAGGATCCCCAATTGCTTAGTTCCTAACGTGATTGACATATCAACTGACAGTAGTGTTGGAGACATTTGGGGCCAGAATCTAAACTGCAGGGCAGAGAATTGTATGGTTTTCTATTTGTAAACATTTTGCAACAGTCACTAGATGAGAATTGTGTGTGTTTGATGAACAAATAACTGAAACTATGTCCCTTTTTCATACACAGGAAGACCTCAGCCAGGAGGTGGCTGTGGAATGTGGCAGTCAGGAGGAGGCAGGGGTTAGTGGCAGCCAAGAGGTGGGTAGTGGCAGCCAACAGGGGGGTAGGCGTAGGAGCCTGACTGTCTCCCAAGTCCCTCCCCTCCGCCTTCCCTACAGAAGGGCGAGAAGGATGGGGGAGGTGGGAGAGTCAGCGCTCCAGCTGATCCTAGATACTTCAGCCTCCCTATATGCCACAACCACCTACGAGGAGGCCTTTGGCTCCTTGGTTGCCAATAAAATGATGGGTATGGAGGCGGGGCAACGCAGCATGTGTGAGGATGTCATCCTCAAAGTCCTAAATGAGGGGATGGCTGGGGGGATGACTCCCCTCACACATGTTTGCGATAGTGACCTTGCTCCGCCTCCTCCTCCTCCTCCTCCTTCTGCCACCCCACCAGCACCACAGCCACAGCGTGGAAGGAAGCGTACAAGGAAGACCTGAGAGTGACGACCTGGATTCAGTCTGGTCTGAGAGAAGATGGAGCCTCTCGTAGTACCAGAGCCTGGGGACCTAGATGGCATCTGCTGCAGTTCCGGATGTTTTGGACTTCAGGACCAGATTGCACTCCCTTATTATTTAGATAGGTACTCCTCAGACCCCCAATTTTAGAAGCTTCAAAAATGATGGTTGCCGTGGGGGTCCAAGGCTTTGCAAATTCCCCAAGTTTCTTCATCGCTGCGTTCCTCTTGAGTTTGTTGCTGAGACCTAAATAAAGGTATTTTTGATTTGAAAAAATCCTTGCCTATTGTGTTTTACTTTTCTACAATGACAGTTTTTCTTTGAGTAGGCAGGTACATTTCACTACTCAGAAATTATAATTAACAAGGGGCACCAACAACCAACAAACTCCGAGTAAATTTAAGCACCAAATAAAAATGTTAATAATGTTGTTTTGCTAAGTTGAGACACACAACCCCCCTCCAAAAAAAAAAAAAAAAAATCCTTAAAATATGTATTCAAAAAAAAATACTAAAATGAGAAATCATCCAAAAAATATAACAAAGATTCTTTTACGATCTGAGTAAAAATAAACATCTAGTGTAGAAATCCTGAAAACGAATAAAGAACTAAGTTTGGGAGAAGTGCGTGTGAATATGAGCAGGTAAAACATGTCATTCTTCTTGCATTGTAAAGAAAAAGAGAATGCGCTGCATTAAAGACATTTTAACATTGCAGCGTGACGAATGTGCTGTGTCGATTAGGAAAGGTAGTTTTACCTGACCGAGCGCTTCCGTCACAGAATTTCTTCTGAGCATGCGTAGCACTTTGTCCGTCGGACTACGCTACACACGATCGGATTTGGTGTGATCGGACCTTGTTGTCAAAAAATCTATCCAGCAGGAGATAGGACTTTGTCCGTCGGACAATCCGACGTACACTGTCCGATGGTGCCTACACACGGTCGGATTTTTCGACAACATTGTCCGATAGGACAGAATCCATGCGAAAATCCGACCGTGTGTATGTGCAATATTAATTATCTTTGTGTATTTTTAGTGAAAATACTGATATGATAAACATTTGCACAAATATTGAGGGGCCAAAAAAATCAGTAGCACTTTTTTTATTCTACAGGTCATGTGCTTTTAGAAAATGTCTAGTTTCAGGGGTCTTTTCAAACTCTGAAAGCTGTAAGTGAAAAATGAAAACCTCCAGATTTTTAGAGACATTTTTGGGTACGTTCGATTTTCACCATTTTGCAAAAAGGTCCGATTAAAAATTTTAACTAACCTACAGTTAGAACACACTGAGGGTTGTAAAAAAGAGCGAAGTGGGACTTTAAATGAGGTCATGACTACTAGCTGTCAGGTACCTCCATCCCTAAATATTGGTTCAGAGAAAAGGGGGGGGTTCCACGAAACGCGTAGAGCTTTCCTAGATGCGACGTCACCCTTATTTTTTTATATCATCTGGATACCCATGGGGTTTTCCAGAAAAACTATGGATTTTATATATATATTTTTTATTGCCCACGTGGAATTAGGGAGGATTAAATGTGTTAATAAGAAGTATTATATGTATTATTATGTGTATTTATGATATGTTATACATTCATGATCGAATTGTTATGAATTGATTTGTACATATATATCTATTGAATTAAAAACCATTATAATGTATTCTATCTGGTTGTAGCTAATGCCTCATTCAAAGTCCCGACCCCCCTTTTCTCAGAACACACTGAGGGAACACACAATTGATCACCCCCTGGTGTTTAACCCCTTCCCTGCCAGTGACATTTATACAGTAATCAGTGCATTTTTATAGCACTGATCACTGTATAAATGCCAATACTCTGAAAATAGTGTCAAAAGTGTCCGATCTGTCCACCGCAGTCAGGATAAAAATCACAGGTCGGTTACTACCCAGTCCAGCTGCCCGTATCATTGCTGTGATCTGTCATCCATCTAGACACATCCCGGACCATTCTCATTGAAGTGATTATGAAGGTCAGCTAATGCTGATACACACCTCTGGCACTTGTTTTTATATGACTATGGTGTGGTTCATATAATTGTTGGTTCCACCCATAACTATAAGCTTTCTCGAGACAACAATTGTAGATCCAAGCACTTTTAGGAACCCCTTGCTACTTGTTTTTATATGTTATACTCTCCCAGGAGTACTTCCCAGCAGCTACGATCCAAACGATTGGTATAGACTTTTGCTCTTCATATAGCAATTATTGCTCTTTAGCAGGCGCCTGATCTATTTTGCTGTTGCAATCTTCTTATAGCATATGCCATCTTTATGTAGAGCAACAATTCTTTTTTTTTCAGATCCTCAAAGATTTCTTTGCCATGAGGTGCCATGTTGAACTTCCAGTGACCAGTATGATAGAGTGAGAGCGATAACACCAAATTTAATACATCTGCTCCCCATTCACACCTGAGACCTAGTAACACTAAGGAATCACATGACTCCGTGGGGGGGGGAGGGTTGCTAATTTGGCCCAATTTGGAAATTGGGCAATTTGGACATTTTCACTTAGGGGTGTACTCACTTTTGTTGCCAGCGGTTTAGACATTAATGGCTGTGTGTTAAGTTATTTTGAGGGGACAGCAAATTTTCACTGTTATACAAGCTGTACGCTCACTACTACATCATAGCAAAGAGTAATTTCTTCAGTGTTGTTACATGAAAAGATATAATAAAATATTACTTTTGTGTGATACTGTAGGTCCATCCTGATTTGGTTCATGTTCAGCCACTGTATATTTTGCTTAGGAATAGATGTGTTAAATTTAGGTGTGCGTTGAAAAAAGTGTAATCGCAGGGTGACGCTGCGACCACACCAATAATAATGTGCCAATGTCCCAAAAGCAATTGTGAAAAAGGCTAACTATGAAATAGATGGACTTTAAAGGCACATAGGCACCTACCCTAGCTGTATGTGAGGTCCTGTTATTATTACTATTTGGTTATGTATGATGACCTTTAGCACACGCAACTGTTTTTCTATTGCGTTTTAAAAAATAAAAACTTTTTGTTACCTTCTAGACCCTGTACCTATGTGCCTTTAAAATCCATCTATTTCATAGTTAACCTTTTAGGAATAGATGTGACCATAAACACCTGCTAGCAGGATCCTTATACATATTTATAACTTCAAACTGTAGGGAATTCTTAATGAAGATGGCCACACCCCTAGACTTGGTCTCATAGGCCATGAAAAAAAAACTATCTAAAAGATTTATTGAAATAGGATGGGTGGGAACTGTTAGAAAAAAGAGTCTCCTGCAATAGGAGTATATCTGCCACCATACAATTGTAAGCGCAAAAAGCCTTTTTTTTTTTCTTTTTTGAGGGGAATTAAATCCCTTGACATTGTGGGAAATTATTTGTAAACCCATGGCTTCTGAACTAAGAGGAAGCTCTCATATAAGCCCAAGACCAAGTCGGGGGGAGCCCTACGCCATATCATCCAAAGGTCAGCATAGAACCATAATTGAGTTAACCCAAGGTGCATTGTCCTGTTTAACCTCATTGGTGTCCAACACATAGGGATGAAAGGGAGTGAAAGGAAACGTATTGTTAACAAATCAAACAAACCATAAAAGTCTTGAAAAAAGATGAAGGGGTCGGTGGATAAGAGAATCCCCGACCTATAAGAACCTTTTAGGGCTCTAAATAAAAAGGAGTATAGGAAGAATCACCATCTTTAGAGCTATCAACTTACGAATCCAAAAAATATGGTATCTGGACGATTGCTTAATCAATTCACGAAGAGAAGAAATCTGGGATAATTATTGGTATACAGCGTACTATAGTCCGACATCAGTGTAATTATTTGTTGCCAAGTAAAATACATTTTATTTTGCAAGCATAGGCGTGCACACGGGATGTGCTTTAGTAAACTCTAATCACTTTGTGTGGCACAGATCCTCCTGCTGCCCAGACCCCCCCAGCAGCTTTATTATGTAGGAGAGGCAGCGGATAACAAAAGCCCCATAGTAAGTCTATGAGTGACGTCACTTCCCAGTCATTTCCCAGCCGTTGTTGGCATTCTCCTGCACACAAAAGGCGTCGCTGGAGACCAGACCGCGATGGCTTCTGAATAGGTAAGTATAGCAATCTTTTCTTTGCAGGGTTAGATTAGGCTTAGAATGGGGGAGGGAGTAAGCTTAGAGTTAGTGAGGTTTTGCCTTTACTTCCACTTTAAGTGAGAATTTCTCATTAGGAAGGAGGCTTTTTTTCTCAACCAGCACTAGACATGTGCAGAACTAAAAAAATGTTTTTGTTTTGTTTGGATAGATTTATTATGTTACTAATTTTGTTTCATAGATTCATTTCGGAATGATTGGAATTCAGATTGGTCAAAAAATTATCGACCAATTCTAATTCTGTGTGAAAAATAGCTGGTTGTTAACCGCTTCCCGACCGCCTCCTGCACATATACGTCAGCAGAATGGCACGGCTGGGCAAAACCATGTACCTGTACGTGGTCCTTTAAGAGCCCAGCCGTGGGTCGATCGTAACCCGGTCGGGAGCTCCGTGACCAGCAGACCCGATCGCCGCTGGTGTCCCATGATCGGGTCACAGAGCTGAAGAACGGGTAGAGGTCTGTCTAAACAAACCTCTCCCCGAGCTTCCTACACTGCCTGTCACTGATCGGCTGTTCCCTGTCATCGGGAAAGCCGATCAGTGATGTCAGACATAAAGCCACGCCCCATACTGTAAAATAAAACACACACATGTCACAGTAACTCCTCCCCGCCCCTAGTGGTTAACTCCTTCACTGCAAGTGTAATTTACATAGGAATCAGTGCATTTAAATAGCACTGATTTCTGTATAAATGACAATGGTCCCAAAAATGTGTCAAAAATGTCCGATGTGCCTGCCATAATGTTGCAGTCACAATAAAAATCGCTGATCACCGCAATTACTAGTAAAAAAAAAAAATATTAATAAAAATGCTATATAAAACTATCCCCTATTTTGTAAACGCTATAACTTTTGCGCAAACCAATCAATACTCGCTAATTGCGATTTTTTTTTTACCAAAAATATGTAGAAGAATACGTATCGGCCTAAACTGAGTAAAAAAAATGTTTTTTATATATTTTTTGGGGATATTTATTATAGCAAAAAGTAAAAAATATTGCATTTTTTTCAAAATTGTCGCTCTATTTTTGTTTAGGAGCCATGTCGCACGACCGCGCAATTGTCAGTTAAAGCGACGCAGTACCGAATTGCAAAAAGGGGCCTGGTCCTTTGGCTGCAAATTGGTCCGGGGCTGAAGTGGTTAAGGAGCAGGCTTCCCCACTGACAGCTGAAAGGTAAACAAAAGAATGCGTACAATGAAAAATGCAGAAAAAAAGCAGTGTGAGGTCCGCCCAATCCATACCAGGCCCTTAATAAAGCACCCCCTTCATGTTGAGGGCATGTGGCCTGCTTTGGTTCAGGGGGGGGGGGGGGGGGCACTCGCTTGTCCCCCCCTTTCCTGGCCTGCCGGGCTACATGCTTGGATAAGGGTCTGGTATGGATTTGGGGGGACCCCGCTCCATTTTTTTTATATTGGCATGGGGTTCCCCTTAAAATCCATACCAGGCCTGAAGGGCTTGGTATAGATTGGGGGGACCCCACATTGTTTTTGTTCTGCATGCATGAACTCAAAATATTGTTAAAATGTGTAATTCATTAGAAAATTAATATACATAATGAAATTAAATGAATTTCAATGAAATTAATTACTATTTCATTTGGATATTCGGATACATCTGAATGTATCACAAGTGTGTCTTGCCTACAGTCAACCATGGTGGTGGAAGTGTCATGGTCTGGGGCTGCATGAGTGCTGCCGCCACTGGGGAGCTACAGTTTATTGAGGGAACCATGAATGCCAACATATACTGTGATATACTGGAGCAAAGCATGATCCCCTCCTTTTGGAGACTGGACCGCAGGACAGTATTTCAACATGATAACAACCCCAAACACACCTCCAAGATGACCACTTCCTTTCTAAAGAAGCTGAGGGTAAAGGTGATGGACTGGCCAAGAATGTCTTCAGACCTAAATCCTATTAAGCATCTGTGGAGCATGCTCAAATGGAAGGTGGAGAAGCTCAAGGTCTCTAACATCCACCAGCTCTGTGATGTCATCATGAAGGAGTGGAAGAGGACTCCAGTGGCAACCTGTGAAGCTCTGGTGAACTGCATGTCCAAGAGGGTTAAGGCAGTGCTGGAAAATAATGGTGGCCACACAAAATGTTGATAATTTGGGCCCAATTTGGACATTTTCACTTAGGGGTGTACTCACTTTTTTTGCCAGTGGTTTAGACATAAATGGATGTGTGTTGAGTTATTTTAAGGGGACGGCAAATGTACACTGTTATACAAGCTGTACAGTCACTACTTTACATTGTAGCAAAGTGTAATTTCTTCAGTGTTGTCACATGAAAAGATATAATAAAATATTAACAAAAATGTGAGGGGTGCACTCACGTTTTTGAGATACTGTATATGCAGGTTATTGCATTGGGGAATGCTCATCAAATCCATTAATAGTCCTATTGATGCCCTGGGTGTAGCGATATAATCTAAACAAAATTCTTCTAAGTATAAATTGTATAAGAGGGAAATTCTACTCACTTTGAAGAGATTTACTTTCACTTCCTGTTGCATCTCTTAAGTAGAAAGTGAAGGGAAATTGAATGATGCACAGACAGTAAAAATAAAAACTAACAGGAGTTCTAAGCCTTCATTACCCTATCCAAAACTAAAACAAACTTTATGGATTATTTATACATAAGTAGTGTTTATTATTATTTTGTTTTTTTTAAAGTATGCAATTATGTTAATCATACGATTACTGTTAGTGGATTGCGGTCACAAATCTATAGTACTTTAGCAGCTAAAAATATTAATGATTGCACTTAGTTTTGGTATAAAAGAGAAGGAATGTTCTTCTTGTAAAAAACAAACAATAGCTGCAAAAATAGCAAAGTGGCCATGATTAGTTGACCCTTGATAAGTAGGAAATCTCTTGGATTCCGTCAGCCGCTGACACTGTCATTTCTATGAGTGAAGGTCAAAAGAGAATCAAGTTAAAATCAGAGCTGCCTATACAAACTAACAAGCTCAGCAGTGTGATTCTATATATACTGAATAGGGAGCTTGTGAGGCTGACATTATACTCTTTTTCTTTTGGTGGAAGTTTATTGTCATTATTTTAAACGTTCTAATCACTGTCTACAGGATTCCAATTTCACAAAAGATTAATTTTAACATTCCTTTCTCTTTGCTCGCCCCGTTATTGTAATTTTATGAGCATTGCTTTGTAATTCAAAAGAGATAGAATGGTTTTTTATTCCCATGTTATCTTTAAAAAATGATTTAGGTGTTAATTAGGATGATTTGTTCGATCCTGTAAATCTTACTGAGTTAGTCATATTTGTACTATGCTTTTTTCAAAAATAATACTCATCTTGCTAGTATACCGATGTCTCTAAATGTATCAGTGTTTTAAGCATTTGGAATTATTAATATTACAGTTAAGAAGGTTTAACATTAAGAAATAGTAGCACGTGTTTATTAGCAAAGTCTCCATCTTCTCAGCTCCTCCTAAACGTGCACTTACAATCTAGTAGCTAGGAAAGTGGGCAGCAATTAGAGTGGAAAGAACCCATGTGCAAGTTTAGAGTGCATAAGATGGGGGTGGATTTTATTTTTGGCTATAAGTACATATGCTGCTGATGCTCGACTTGAGCTTTGATATATTCCACTAAAAGCATTTACATACCTAACTATTTAGGAGATTGCAGAATTAAAGGCAACATTTTCCTGATGGCTTCCATACTGCCATAGCTAGTTGTAATTCCAGCTCTTTCTTAATTACTTTAAAATCACTAACCAAAAACAAACACATTGGCCTTCTGTGTTCTGCAACTGCATAGGCTATTCATACCTAACTATTTAGAATATTGCAGAATTAAAGGAAAACTTTCCCTAAAATAACATGAAAGATTCCATTCTATGATAACTTGTTGCCTAGTTGCAATGCCAACCCTCTTTTTTAGGTACTTTAAGGCCACTTTCACACTGAAGCGCTTCTAAACTGCCAGTAAAAACACTGAGCGCTTTTGAAGAGTTTTTCAGGCGCTTTTGAAGAGCTTTCCATTCATTTCAATGGGAGGGGAGTTTTTCACAGCCCTGCCAGCACACTGCTCCAGTGTGAAAGCGTTCATTGATTTTAATGGAAATAAGTTTTCGTGAGCTTTTTAGGCGCTGTTTTTAGCGTGAAAGCGCCTGAAAAGCGCCTCAGTGTGAAAGTGGTCTTAAATCACTAACCAAAAACAAACACATTGGCCTTCTGGCTTCACTTTCATTTTCACTATGAGAATATTTTTTTTCTGGATGAGTTACTCAAAAAGCCTGAGGGTCAACAAAACATTAAGGTAAGTAGCATCTTCGTTAGGATAGTTATGGTAGCCCCTATGTAGCCAAGGGTCTGCTACTATAGTTATTATAGTTGAACAGTTTGTTGTTGTTGCAAATGAGTTTGGCTCCCTCTAATGGCTGCTGGGCTCTGTTAGGATTTTTTTCCTTATCCCTTGAGAAGAAATGCAGCAAAGTATTGTGGGAGATGTAGTTTGGAGGAGGAAGTGACTCTGTTAGCTGGATCAGCCCTGAACTACAGGACAGACAATGCAAAGCACGCAGCACTGCCTGCTGGGAGCAGTGATAAAAGAACCAGCGCAGCCTGCTTTCAGCCTCTCTGGATATCATTCAACACCTGCCAGAAGGAGGTCTGTGTGTGACCAGGAGTGAGAGACTGCGGCCTATACTGCGGAGAGCCAGATCACCCGCCTCTGAGGGATCTTGGAGTACAGCCCTGCTGCTCCACTCATAAGTTGAACTCTGAATTATAGCCTAGGGGGAGCCATTGAGTATATGCTAGACTTTACACTGTGTTCCTGAATGTAAAGATTGTATACTGCATTTTGATCTGTGTGTTGAGGCCTCAGTGGGAAGGTATTTGATATATATTTTGAGGATATTGAGTACTTATCCCTCTATGCACCTGTTCACATATACTCCTTATGATTATAAGGTTATAAGTTCTTTATATGTGCATTAAGTGATAACAATTGTCAATCATAATTTGTGTTTATTCATGTTCTTTATTGTGTTCTATTACTTATCTCAGTAAATTTTTCTGAGTGGTTCAGTGATATTGTGTGAGTTTTCACATTGCTAACGTCACATTGCAGAATGGAACCCAAGGTGTCAGAGGTAAGAGAGGATCTGCAGATTCAGGGTAGTCAGTGGGTTATAGAGTTAATTAGCAGCCCTCACGGGGGTACCACTACACCTATATTTCCAGACTTATTTCAAAAGCTCCATAGGATTCATCAAGCTTTTACTATGTGCTTAGATCAATAATTCTCAAAACGATTTATTGGAAACCTCCCACAAAAAAACAGGAATAGCATGCTAAGGCTCTAGACTTTTGGGTGCAGGTAGCATCACAGTCTGTGTCTCACCTAGTCATGTAGGGCCAGTAGTGACTGGTCTCTCTAGTGCTAGTAAGTCACCTCTATAAGGTCTAAGCTCTATAAGGTCCTGTTTATATCTGTATGTTTTTGATGTATTGGGAGATCAGTAAATAGGTTTGTTGTATATGAGTATTTCAGTACTATTACACTTTATGTAATGTACATTTTGCTAAAAAGAAAAAAAACATCAAAGATGCTTCAGACAGGATAAATGTGAACAAAGCATTAGTTTATGTTTAGACATGCAACAGCTCTTGGATTTCTTTTTTTATATAAGTGTTTGGCAGCCATCTGGCATTCAACAGACAGCGAGGAGCCTTCTGACTACCTGTTTTAGCCATGTAAATGTGGCACCACATCGCCACAACTGCATGTATTGAATATAGTTGCAGTGCAGCCCTATTCACTCGAATAAGTCATGTTCAGTGGTGGTTCTGCCCTCAACTATGGTACTGCCCTTTTGCTGCTATGAAGCAAAACATTGTGTCTGCCATATGTGTACAACCAACCCTGTCCAACTTCCTTTGAAGCCTAAGATGGTGGTAAAAAAGTAATCTTTCCATCCTTATCACAAATGAAAAAAAAGTGACATTTTTTTTTACGTTTTGTACCATTTTTGAAACATTGGAATCCTCAGCATGCCTATAGTGAAAATCGAAGTAAGCCGCTCATTTAATATAATTCTATATTTGGAAAATGTACTGAACTTTCATAATCTTACTTTCAAACTGTTTAATTAGTGAAGTCAGTTATAATGAAAACCAAGGAAAGAAATCCATCCACACTTCAAAATGTCATCGCGTTTTAAAATTATTCTCTGCTTAGTCGGTATCAATCATCGATTCTACTGGAAATTCAGGTCTATCATTTGCATCTTCTTCCAGCCTTCTAATGACAAATTTAACCCATAAGGGGCTGTCATCTGCTGCTACAGAAAAGCAGCATTGCTCTTTACCATAATAATACACTTTGGCGATGACTAAAAACTGACTTGTTTGTGTACACATTTTCCAATCACAAGCAAAAACTCACAGAAAAGAATAAACAGAAAAAATGAATAATAATATTAATTCTGTGTGCATACTTCCTCTCCTGCTGTCTATTAGTCATTGCAATCCACATGATTCATTATCAAGGACTATTCTATTGCAATCCAAGCAATGTAAAAGAAACTATTAAGGAGATATGCTTCACCTGGTTTAACATTTATCTGCCTCAAAAAAGCAAAACAAAGTGCTTTAAATGTTAAAAATAGAGAGGAAGTCTCATATGGTTTCTAATGTCAGTTTAATGGTTATGAATGCAGTGTTTATTTGGCTGCTGTTGATTTTGGCTGCTGTATGTTGGACTTTCCATTTTCAATATTTTTCTAGCCTCAGGATTTATCAGCTGGGGAATGAATACAGATATAACTTGACCTCATGTCTCGTAAGTCACATTTCCAAAATAGGAAAGTGGCACTGCTAGAAGATTGCTTCTTAAAGGCACTGCCTCTCTGGAACACTGGATGTAGGGACTTTGTTCAAAAATATCTAGGAGGAATCACTTTACATTATATATATATATATATATATATATTATATATATATATATATATATATATATATATATATATAATTTATATTGCTATTTCCCAAACAGAATAGTAAGAAAGTGTGCAATTATATGTTACACAATATAGGTACTTTGGGTTTTCTAATTACCCAAACTCCAGTATAATAACATAATTACATAATTTTATATATTGCAGATTATCAGCCCCTAGGTGTGGTACCTGCATTAATTTTCTTATTTGCATTTTTTTCCTGTATTTTAACTTGGTGATCTTTCCAGTGGCACAATTTCTGTCCTTTTGTGAAAATGCTCACACACTTCTCCCAGACTTCCAGCACACAGGTGGAGCCATATAAGAGACTGCTCCCTGGAGGACACTGCAGGCTTGTCTACCAGTCCCCCTTCTTCCCCCCATCATACACAGATCTCCCTCGGAGAGGGAGGTGGCCTCCCATGCTGATCCCCCTGTCTGTGCTGCATCTGGAGGGAGCCCAGCCAACCATGGATAAATGCTTGGAGGGCGGTCAACTGCAGAGCTGTATGCTTCCTAGTAGTACCTGCACTCCATCGTCCTGACCCTGTATCTTGGTCACAGTGAGTGAGACGACCCCATATGCCCCATACACCATCCCATACCCCACTGCATCTCCCCTGGGGACAGGGACCCCATATTCCCTGAGGACTGGGAACCCATCTTGCCTGGGGACAGGGACCCCATCTCCCCTGGGGGTGGAGACCTCATCTCACCTTGGGACAGGGACCCCATCTCACCTAGGGACAGAGATTTCATCTCCCCTAGGGAAGGGGACCCCATCTCCCCTGAGGACAGGGACCCTACCTCCCCTATGGATGAGGACCCCAGGATGGGGAATGGGGCAGTAAAACCTGTACCAGTGGGGTCGCTGGATGCCGAGGGTATAGCAGTACCAGTGTGGGGTGGCTGGAGGGCATAGAGGGGTCTTGCAGTGCCAGTGTGGGGTAGCTGGAGGATGGGGGGTTCAGCAGTACCAGCGTGGGGTGGGTGGAGGACAGAGGAGGTACTAGCAGTACCAGTGTGGGATGGCTGGATGACAAGGTGGTCCTAGCAGTACAGATGCAGGGTGGCTAGAGTATGGGGGGTACAGTAGTTTCAGTACGGGGTGGCTGGCAGATGGGGAAAGGTGGTTGGACAGCAGTACCAGAGCAGGCTGGCTGAAGGATGGGGGGTAAGCCGAATGCACGTTCACCTGTGTATGCAAAACTCCTTGCACTGGCCTTGCCTGTATGCCTAGATAGGAGGAGCGGTGGGATTAGCTGCATATAGAGAAATCAATCTCTCCATATTCCTCCTGCCTGCCTGCCTGTCCATGCCTTCAGAAGTTAGAGGGGGAGGACTCTGTCCATTCATAACTGTGGCATGCACACTGTGTTTACTGTGCTTCAGTTTATGAATGGACAGAAGGCTCTTTACAGAGCTATTCCTGTCCATTCATTTTGTGTAGCTGAGGCTGCAGAAAAGGAGATTGAGGGCTGTGTCCTCAGTCACCTTCTCTGTCTTAAAGGTAACATATCAGAGGTCTGTTTCGACCACTGATATCTCACCAAAGGGGCTCCTAAATAATTTTAAAACATAATATCGTAAATAAAAATAAAATAACAAAAAAAATAAAAATACTGATACCAATGGTGTAACTACAGGGGTCACAAGGGTTGTACTTGAGACCGGGCCCTGGAGTTCCACCACTGGGCTTGGAGGAAAGGGCCTCGGCTGGGGGTCGGGGGGCCCAACATGCATCCGACTTCAATGAACAGTGATCCAACTTTGATCCCCTGTCTGGTATGAATCTTTAGGGGGAACTCCACCCACAATGTAAAAAAAAAAACGGCATGGGTTCCCCATCCAAGAGAATACCAGGCTAAAAAAAACTGTGTGGGGTCCCCCCAAAATCCATACCAGACAATTATCCGAGCACACAGCCCGTCAGGTCAGGGAAGGGGGTGGGGAAGAATGAGTGCCCCCCTTCTCCTGAACCATACCAGGACGCATGCCCTCAACATAGGGGGTAGGTGCTTTGGGGCAGAAGGGGCCCTGCGCCCCCACCCAAAAGCACCTTTTCCCCATGTTGATGAGGACAAGGGCCTCTTCCTGACAACCCTGGCCGTTGGCTGTCGGGGTCTGCGGGCGGGAAGCTTATCGGAACCTGGAAGCCCCCTTTAACAAGGGGGCCCCCAGATCCCTGCCACCCACCCTATGTTAAAGAGTATCGGGTACATTGTACCCCTACCCATTCACCTAAAAAAAAAATTGTCAAAAATAAAACACAGTACACAGGTATTTAAAGTAATTTATTCAGCTCCGGCGTTGCTTCCGATTTCTTCTCCCCTCTCCGGGTCTTCGCCGCTCTCTGCTGATGTCTTCTAGCCCTGTCTGGTTCTTCTCCCTCTGTCCGCTGTCTTCTGCCTTTGCCGGGTCTTCTCTGCTATCTTCTCGCTTTTTGTGACTAAAGTTGCCTATACACATTTATTATTGACAGTCAATCTTACATTGTTATTATTGATAGCTGACCCTGTTTGATGTTGGTCCGCGTTTATCCCAAAAATAAATTTATATGGAGGGCATGAATATTTCCACTCTTTCATTTATCATTATTTGTAAATACGAAAAATTGCTATTTTTTTCTTTGATGCATGTGGACTGGTTGTTTTTGTTTGGCTGTTCTGTTCCTGGTCCGCGAGCTGTGATGCGCACCTGGGACTTCCCCTCTCCTCCTTGTCCATCACTGGGGGACTGGGTGGGCCTCCGGAGATGCATCAGCATCACGCACCACACCCAGCACACGATGCCACCTCTTGGTGACACGGCGCCGGCAGCATTGATTCCATCTCCAGCGTGTATTGGGCATCCCCCCAGGCGCTGGTCGCTTCTGCGCCAGCTGTCCTGGTGAGAATGCCTTACCCCAATGGGGTACCCGCCCACCCATTGGGGGTGTCATGCATAGCGGCCGGGGCGGATATAGACTGCAGTCCTGTGGGAAGCAATGGTTTCACATTTAATGCTGCACACCCTTTGAAACACATGTGTTAGCCTTAGCACCACCACCAGGGTCGCCAGGTACCCACCCTTTTACTTTCCTCTGGGTTCTTTTTGTCCATTGGTATTTCACTTCCCTCTGGGTTCTTTTTTTCCTTGGTCACCTTAGGTAGTTCCTGATTCTCTGGACAGTATTGGTCTGTCGCGATCCCAGGATACTGTACTGTATCACTTTTTGTCCTTTTGGTATAAAATTGATATGTAAGTAGTTTTTGGGGTGTCTGGCTTTTCTTTTTTTTTTCCTCCCCATCCTCATTTTATTGATTTAAGTCATTTGGAATATCTTTCATATTTTTTGTAGATATGCTTTCTGCATTTGCTTCTGAAGAAGTGGAACTTTGTCCACGAAACGCATCAAGCTTTTAAATGCAGTTTTTTTTTTTCCAATAATGCGTTTACATCCCATCTTATACATGGATTTCATTCATCATGTGTAATAATGGAATTTTAATTGTTGTCAATTATGTACATCAGCTTGTCGTATTTGCAATGTACCATGTCTCATGTGCAATTTATGAATAAACATTTGTAATATTGTGGAATAATTTTCAATTGTGCAAACACACATCTCACTCAAAGTCCCAACCCCCCTCTTCTTATTATTCAACAGGGATGGAGGCGTGTGCTCGTTTGACCTTTTTTTTTTCTCGCACCAAATTTGTAACGCATAGATGTAAACCAAAGCCATGGAATACTATGCTTTTTACATGGCCTGTGAATCTGTTTGTTCCTAAACGCATCAATCCCGCTGTAAATTTGCATCAGTGTGAATCTAGGCTTGAGGTCTGCAGCAAAGAGCAACCTGAAAAATTGGTAGGCAGATGTCCCTACTGAAAACATGCTGGACAAACTGCTTTAGGGCTCATCCTCCCTGATGATTAGTACTGTCCAAATTAAAACAGCATCAGCCTATCTTAGTCCCTAAAAAAAAAAAAAAATTAAAAGTATTCCTTGAAAGTAAACCTGTTATGAGTTAAAAAGGAACTAATATTCTGGTTGCTTGGCTGTTGCATTTTTCTTTCTAGCGTTTCTGAGGAACCGACCTTGATCAATTATTTCATGTGCAGTGGTAAACCTTGTCACCCCCCTTTTTAATCTTTTTCCTATAAACACTTAACCTCCACTCAAATAAATGTGACTCTTAACTCGACGGAAAATTAGCAATTAATTTACCTTAACATTAGGGTTGAGGTTTGGGTTTACCATGGACTCATGAGGAACCCAGCCCATCCAAACCATAAAAAAGATGGGATTCCAGTAGCCAGGTTGACAACATGCTTAGCTGTGATAGGGACAACACAGGGAGTGCTGCTGATGAACTGCACAGGGACAGGTGTAGACTTATAGATGCTGACCTTTCTAAATGTCCTAATGCTGTGCATTTTGAAGAATTTGTGGGTTGGGAGCTGGAAGGGTTTTTACCTTTTTCATCTATTGTTCCTTAAAGTATAACTACACCGCCAGCACGCCATGGGTGTAATCACTGGAGGATGTCATATTGTTCCTTAAAGTAGAACTATAGGCAAAACTTATTTTTTCAGCAAGTGAGGGTTATAGCCCCTGTCAGATTCATTTTGCCATCTGTGTCCCATTGTGGAGATTTCCCTTCACTTCCTGTCCCATAGCCAAAGCAGGAAGTGAGAGGAAATCCCTGCAAATTAACCACTTGCCTACTGGGCACTTTTACATACTTCCTGCCCAGGTCAATTTTCAGCTTTCAGCGCTGTCACACTTTAAGTGACAATTGTGCAGTCATGGAACACTGTACCCATATGAAATATATATTTTTTTAAATTCACACAAATGGATCTTTCTTTTGGTCATATGTATTCACCACTGGGTTTTGCTAAATAAACAAAAAAAGACTAAACATTTTGAAAAAAAAATGCTTTTCATAGTTTGTTATAACATTTTGCAAACAGGTCATTTTTCTCCTTCACTGATGTGTGCTAATGAGGCTGCACCGATGGGCATTGATAGGCTGCACCGATGGGCACTTACTGAGGCGGCACTAATGGGCACGGATAGGCTTCACTGATAGGGACTGATGAGGCAGCACTGGTGGACACTCATGAGGAGGCACCGATTGGTGACACTGATGAGGAGGCACTGATTGGCAGCACTGATGGTCACTGATTGACAGCACTGATGAGCACTGATTGGCAGCACTGGTGGGCACTATTGGGACTGCAATGACAATCAGGACTGATAATCAGTGCCCTGATTATCAGTGTAGATGTACCTTTCACACAAGTTATCGGTTCTTCTCTACTCTCCTCATGCTGTCAGCGTGAGGAAAGGAATGCAGATAACTGGCTTATGTTTTAGTGATGATCAGCTGTGATTGGACACAGCTGATCACGTAGTAAATAGCCGCTGATTGGCTCTTTAACCTGATCTGTGATCAGCTGCTACATGTTTTTGGTAAAAAAAATCCCAATAAGCGCATATTGATTGGCGTGCAGAAAAATGATCACATCTACAAACTTTGGGATATTTTTATGACATTTTTATTTTTGTTTTTAATGGTAATGGTGGTGATGGCGGTGATCAGCAATTTTTAGTGGGACTGTGACATCGCGGCAGACAAATTGGACACTAAGTGACACCTTTTGTGGACCAGTGACACTAATACAGTGATCAGTGCTAAAAAAATGCACTGTCACTGTATAAATGACACTGGCAGGGAAGGGGTTAACATCAGTGGTGAGAAAAGGGTTAAGTTTGCTCCTGGGGATTTATTTCTAACTGTGTGGGGGTGGTTTAACTGGAGGAAAAGAGAGATCTGTGTTCCTGATTAGCAGAAAGACAAGATCTCTTTCTTCCTCTCTGACAGAACAGCAGTCTGCCTTATTTACATAGGCAGACTGCCATTCCGCATTGCCAGTATAAGATTGGCAGGTCCCGGTGGCCATTGTGGCTGCTGGACCCGCTGATTGGCTCACGCTGTGTCCAATCACAGCGGGAACGGGTTGCCAGTGGCATCCGCACGCCCCAGATCCCAAAGAGGAAACAACGTACAGATATGTTGTTTTACGCAGTCGGGCTGCCCTGCTGCAGTAAATGTATGATGGGCGGTCTGGAATCGGTTAAAGTACATACCTAATACTGTACCTTACCCTACTCCATAATGGAGACCATTGGGAGAAGGCTTTATTGCACAGGTGCTGACAGCAAATACACTGATTTTGGATAGAGAATGTAAACATTGAGGCACTCATTTATATAAGCAGTGCAGGATGGGGGAAATACTGTATAATAAATTAAATATTATTATCTATTATTTATCATTTATGAGCTAGCAGGTGGAGCTAGTCTCCACGTCACAATATCTGTTTCTCCTTTTGAAAAACTCCATTGTTTATAGAGCTTAAGTTCAGGCTAGAAATCACACTCTCAAGTGAACATAGTCTGAGCAGAGACTCATTGCTCATTGGACAGCTTCATTTGAAAGTCCATGATATCAAGATTACCTAAAAGGAGAACATTACTACTGTGCAGACCTTTCAATTAACCCATAGTGCTCTGGGTATACATATACAATTTTTTTTTTGTAAAGCAAAGATAATAAAAACAGAGATCACTTTAAAGAAAAGAAAAACTGTTAAAATAAAATTGACCCAAACCAATTTTCCTTCACAAAAATGCAACCATTACTAATGTTTGCTTGATGTGGCTCATAGTTGTATAACATTATAAATGTATAAGACTATTTAACTTCCATTAAAAACTTCCCATCATGAGCTTAATCTGTCCCAGCACTTTAGATGTAGTCCCGTGACATCACTTTCTCTTAGTACAGAACTGTTTCATCTCTGCAGTCTCTACCTGCAGCAATAGATCATTGCTATATTAATTACTGCAACCAGCAATAGATCACTATTGGTATTGCTGTACCTCACATGAAGAAGAAAAGTGAAGAAAATATATATATATACCATATGTAATATATTCCCTTCCAAGATTCATCCCCCGGTCCCAACAATGATATTGGATGATCTGAAATGAAATTTGCTTTCACTGCACAACCATCCAATGCTCACACAAATAAACAAAAATGCATTTACATTTCTTGGCGATCACAATCCATTGAAAAGGGACCCTTGTTCTATTTTGTGTTGATTATCTTAAAGGGTAAATATATGGGGGTGCACAAATTTCAAGTGTTGTGTTGGAAAAATTACAGGAAAAGGCACTTTTTTAAATACGGTAATTTATTACTATTTATTTCCAATAAAGGGCTCATTAGGAGCAGTTTTCAGGATCAGACGTGACAGCTGTGTCAGGAAAATCGTGGTTCCAGGCGGTTGATTGGCGCGCGCCGACGCGCGCCGACGCATGGTGGTGTGCGCGTTCCCGTGAGCGCGGGCTTGCGTGCGCGCGCGCGCTGGCGTCCAAGGGCGCGCGCCCTGTGATTCACATCCACCTGTATGGACTGTTGGCGCCAATGGGGCTATTTAATCAAGCAGCACCTGCTGGCTAGTGCTGCCTGATCTTCAGTATACCTGATACTCTGCACCAGCCACTACCTTGTTCCTGTGATCTCTCAGTGATCTGTTTGTTCCTGTGTTATACCCTGCTTACCTGTAAAGACCTTGGCTTAACCCTTTGGACTATCCGGATTTCCGCCTGCCTCAGACCTCTGCTTGACCGACCATTCTCCTGCCAACTCCTTTGTACTGTGCTGTTTGAACGTTGCCGACTTCTGCTTGGATTTGGACTTCTTATATCTCCTGCTCAAGGGACCTGTATCTGCTTATCCTGTATTATATCCGGCTTACAGTGAGTTTCACCACCTGTATTGGGAACCTCATCACCATCCCTTACCCGCTGAGTGACGTGAGTTTACCTGCCGTTATTTCACCTCGCTGTCAGAAAACTCTACATACCGGAACTTTACCTTACTACTTGTGAACCCTGCTTACCTGCACTTCACCTCATCAACAGCGGACCGCCATCACCAACTTCCGGACCCCTACACCAGGCTCCCTTACCCTTCCTGACTTCCGTGCCTCCTGTACCCACCTCCAGGGGCCGTCAGTCGGATCCGTACGGGAGACCTCCTCCTGCCCAATTGGACTCATCTGTCAGGTACGTGCCGTTTGTGATAGTATCAGGCAGCCATGACCGAGTCCGGGCAGGGGGTCTCCCCCATGGAGGAACTAGGCAGACATCTAGCGGGTCTCACCCAAGCAGTAAAAGGCCTACAGGAAGGTTACACCCGTTTGATGGAACAGGTTCAGACTTTGTCCGCTAACTCTCAAGGAACGTCTTCCACGGGACTTCCCCAGCCACCTTCTGTAATTATGTTACCCCCAGAACCCAAAGTACCCCTACCCGAGAAGTTTTCTGGGGAACGAAGTAAGTTCCGTGCCTTCCGCAACGCATGTGAGCTGTATTTTGCCCTACAGCCACGGACTTTCTCTCTGGAAGCTACTAAGGTGGGCTTCATCATCTCCCTCCTGACAGGGGAACCCCAGACCTGGGCCCACCGCCTGCTGGAACAGAAAGCCACATCCTTGGAGTCCTTTAATAGTCTCTTCACTGCTATGTCACAGCTATATGAGGACCCTCAACCCACCGTTACGGCCGAAGTCGCATTACAGTCCTTACAGCAAGGTCGCAGAACGGCCGAGGACTATGCCGTCGAGTTCAAACGTTGGAGCTCTGATACAGAATGGAATGATGCGGCGTTACGCCATCAATTTCGCAAAGGATTATCAGACCCTCTGAAAGATGAACTGGCTCGAGTGGGGGTTCCTCCAACTTTGGATGAACTTATCAACTTATCAGTGCAAATTGACCGCCGTCTCAGGGAAAGACGGGCCGAAAGAGCCTCCGGGCCTTCTCGTCCCTTCTGGATGGTCCCCAAGGTCACCGGGCCACCCGGTGTGGCTCCTTCAGCTTCATCTACTCTAGCGACAGGAGCTCCGGAACCAATGCAGATTGGGTTGCTCAGACCTTCTTTGACTCCTGAAGAGAAGATGCGCAGACGGGCCCACAACCTGTGCCTATACTGTGGTGAACCTGGACATTATGCAAGAATGTGCCCCAACAAGACACGTAAGTGCCTGCCCTCTTCTTCCTTGTGTGCACCTGTCTTGCTTCCAACTGGCACTCACCTGGCGATCTCCATTATTTTACAGCTCTCCGGCCGGAGCATTCCAGTATCGGTCATCATTGACTCAGGAGCATGCAGCTGTTTCATTGATCAAGCCTTCGCAACCAGCCATGGCATTCCTCTTCAACCCAAGACCCGAGGTCTTTCAGTACACCTGGCCGATGGATCCACCCTTAGTTCCGGTCCGGTAACCCAAGAAACCACACCTCTATTAGCCACTATAGACTTTCAACATCAAGAATTTCTCTGTCTGGACGTCATACCATCTCCACTTTTTCCAATCATACTTGGAATGCCCTGGTTGCGGGCCCACAACCCCAATATCAACTGGGCCACAGGGGAAGTCCAGTTCTCTTCTGAATATTGTCGGCAGAATTGTCAATGTCAAACCTCTGTCAAACTGGCTCCTCTTCTCTGTATGGGGTCTGATGCTGAACTCCATCAGTCCATTCCTGAACCCTACCGGGACTTTGTGGATGTATTCAGTAAAAAGGGGGCAGAAACTCTTCCTCCCCACAGGCCTTATGATTGCCCCATAGAATTATTACCTGGAACAGAAGTCCCCTTTGGAAGGATTTTTCCATTAACGGAACAGGAATTGGGCACTCTAAAAGACTACATAGATGAAAATCTAGCAAAAGGCTTCATCCGCCCCTCCACGTCCCCGGCCGGCGCGGGCATCTTCTTTGTTGAGAAAAAGGACCACTCCCTACGCCCTTGCATTGACTACCGGGAATTAAATAAAATTACCATCAAGAATAGATACCCTCTACCACTGGTGCCAGAACTCTTCCAAAGACTGGGGACAGCCAAAATCTTTACTAAACTGGATCTTCGCGGGGCTTACAACTTAATCCGCATCCGAAAAGGGGACGAGTGGAAAACGGCTTTTCGCACTCGATTTGGACATTATGAGTATCTTGTCATGCCTTTCGGCCTGTGTAACGCTCCTGCTACGTTCCAACATTTTGTCAATAACATTTTCCACGATTATCTGGATCTGTACGTTATTGTTTATCTAGATGACATCTTAGTTTTTTCTACTTCTTTGAATGATCACCGCAAGCATGTCCGAAATGTTCTTGCCCGCCTGAGACAGCATGGATTATACGCCAAACTTGAAAAGTGCAGTTTTGAAATCCACACCGTGCAATTCCTGGGATTAATTATTTCTGCTGATGGAATAAAAATGGACCCTGAAAAGGTATCCGCTATCCTGGATTGGCCAGCACCCATGGACAAAAAAGGAGTACAACGCTTCGTTGGCTTTGCCAATTTCTACAGAAAGTTTATTAAAGATTTTTCCTCCATCATTTCCCCTATTACCGAACTCACCAAACAGGGGACTCGATTTCTCTGGACTCCCGAAGCACAACTGGCCTTTGAAGAGCTCAAGAGACTTTTTACTTCGGCCTCCATTCTCAAACACCCAAACCCAGCTTTGCCCTTCGTATTAGAGGTTGACGCCTCCGAGATTGCAGTAGGTGCCGTGTTGTCCCAACGACAGGGTGCCAAGGCCCTTCTTTATCCTGTGGGTTTCTTCTCTCGCAAACTGACCTCGTCAGAACGAAACTACGATGTGGGCGACAGGGAACTTCTTGCCATAAAGGTAGCATTGGAGGAATGGCGCTATCTACTCGAAGGTGCTGCGCACCCTGTTCTGGTTTACACCGATCATAAGAACTTGGAGTACCTGAGGACGGCCAAAAGATTAAGACCTCGGCAGGCCAGGTGGGCTCTATTCTTCTCACGGTTTCAGTTCCACATAACCTATCGACCAGGTTCCAAGAATACCAAACCAGATGCTCTTTCCCGAATGTTTTTGGATACCGAACAGGCCCCACTTCCCGACACCATTTTACCTTCTGGGAACTTCTTGCTCTTACAGGGGGATCTTATTTCTCAAATCAAACAAGCCTCTGTTGGGATGCGTCCTCTGGATGGGATGTCCGTTAAGGACGGTCTGTTCTGGCATGAAGACAAAATTGTAGTACCAGAAGAATTAAGGGTGCGTGTACTAGAGTTATGCCACGACCACAAACTGGCAGGGCACTTCGGCACTCAAAAAACAACCAATCTGCTGCAACGTACTTTCTGGTGGCCTCATCTGACCCGGGATTGTAAAAGATATGTTGAGTCATGCAATGTTTGTGCACGAAACAAAACTAGCCGGACAAGAGCCTGGGGTCTATTAAAACCTCTACCAGTCCCAGAAAGGCCATGGAATATGGTTTCAATAGACTTTATTGTCGAACTTCCCCCATCGGAGGGGTTTTCTTCTATCTTTGTCGTAGTAGACAGACTATCAAAGATGTGCAAAGAAGGGGGGGGAATGTATATCTCCATATACTGGGACTTTAAATGAAACGCACAAGGAAGGGGGGGTGGTGCGCTTCCATCCCTATAATAAATTCAAAGGACAAAACGAGTGTGGGACTTTAAATGAGGCAGTTCAAAAGCAATATAAAAGTAGAGATTTTATTAACAATTGTATAGAAAATGTCCATGATCGTCTGTATGTGACAGCTGAATATTCAAATGCATGTACAAACATGACATATTAGTAAACATAATATAGAACTTAATTGTCATAGCAGGGAAAGAAAAATAAAATCCATACAAGTTACATAGGAATGATACAGTACTGATATACAATAAAATTCATAGAAGTGTAGTAAAATTGATGGGAAATATGAGGGGTTGCATCCTCAATAGCTCGACGCGTTTCGTCGGTATGCCGACTCATCAGGAGCAAATATGTATTGTCTGTAGGTAATAGAAGATGTATTAAGTTAAGAAGCCCATGGTATGAAAGGTATTATGTATATAAAAATATATATTTAAAAAAAAAAAAAAAAAATATATATATATACAAAAGTTGATCGAATCCGTAGAACTTACACCCCACGGGAATGCCGAGCACCAATTGTCCCGGTATGCACAGACCGCCACAACAAGCCTCCCCGGGAGCTGAGGCGCAGAAGGTCCGCCCAGAACCCCGGATCCAAAGTGAGAAGCCCCCGGCCAGCAAACAATATGAGTAGTTTGAGTATTGTGCCAGTGATGGCAGTAAAATCTATAAATAGAATAGAAAGTATATTTTTGTAATGGACACGGTAACACTGCCGAACACCAAAGGGGTAGAATGCATAAAGAGAAGAAGAGATAAAGTGAAAAGGTGATGTAAAAGTAGAATAAGGAGAAGAAGAAAACAAACAAACAAAGTGTGCACAGAAAGTAACATAAAAATAAAACAGTGCACAGTGAAAGAAAAATGGTGAATCAGAGAAAGTGTGGAATAGACAAGTGACCATGTAGAGTCATATACAGTGATGATCATGATCGATCAGTATAGGTGTAAGTGAAAAAAGTGCTGGATAGAATAAATATGGAAAAGCCTTAAGAAAGTAACCTTGGGTAGTAGATATTACGTCTGGACGTGATCTAAGGTGGGCAGTGTAAACCGGTCATCTGGTCAGTTGTGAATGGGGGCCCCCAATCGGGCCGGTGGAAATAGGGCGGGCGTGCGCCTACGTCACGAGCGTGATGACGAGCGGGAGTCGTCCGGCCGCCGATGGCGCCAAAAACAACTCCCGCCATGCAACAGCTGGATGGAAACACTCCGCAATCAAACAGTGGCGCTTACAAGAAACGTCACTGGTAAGGCATAAGCGTGGCGTCGATACGCATGAGGCAAGCCACCCCCACATCACCTGGTCAAGCCAATGGGTGACGGGGGGCGGCGCCTGGTGCGAATCGCAACTCCCGGGGAGGAAAGACGGCAGCCAAAGCAAAACAGGCATGGCGGACAGCATCCACAGGGGGCACAAAAGCTACGGACCATGATTGTATAAAAAATATAGGTCACATATAGGAAAGATGTATACTTGTAGCAAATAAATATAGTTAATAAATGTCACCCGGAGGGTAGGAATCATGGAATAAGATCCCATCCATCCCTGAGGGAAATATACAGGTAATGAAGGTAGATAATAACTACCCATTGCGTTTGAGCTCTGCCTCCATCCCGATTATGACATGCAAAGAAGGGGGGGGAATGTATATCTCCATATACTGGGACTTTAAATGAAACGCACAAGGAAGGGGGGGTGGTGCGCTTCCATCCCTATAATAAATTCAAAGGACAAAACGAGTGTGGGACTTTAAATGAGGCAGTTCAAAAGCAATATAAAAGTAGAGATTTTATTAACAATTGTATAGAAAATGTCCATGATCGTCTGTATGTGACAGCTGAATATTCAAATGCATGTACAAACATGACATATTAGTAAACATAATATAGAACTTAATTGTCATAGCAGGGAAAGAAAAATAAAATCCATACAAATTACATAGGAATGATACAGTACTGATATACAATAAAATTCATAGAAGTGTAGTAAAATTGATGGGAAATATGAGGGGTTGCATCCTCAATAGCTCGATGCGTTTCGTCGGTATGCCGACTCATCAGGAGCAAATATGTATTGTCTGTAGGTAATAGAAGATGTATTAAGTTAAGAAGCCCATGGTATGAAAGGTATTATGTATATAAAAATATATATTTAAAAAAAAAAATATATATATATATACAAAAGTTGATCGAATCCGTAGAACTTACACCCCACGGGAATGCCGAGCACCAATTGTCCCGGTATGCACAGACCGCCACAACAAGCCTCCCCCGGGAGCTGAGGCGCAGAAGGTCCGCCCAGAACCCCGGATCCAAAGTGAGAAGCCCCCGGCCAGCAAACAATATGAGTAGTTTGAGTATTGTGCCAGTGATGGCAGTAAAATCTATAAATAGAATAGAAAGTATATTTTTGTAATGGACACGGTAACACTGCCGAACACCAAAGGGGTAGAATGCATAAAGAGAAGAAGAGATAAAGTGAAAAGGTGATGTAAAAGTAGAATAAGGAGAAGAAGAAAACAAACAAACAAAGTGTGCACAGAAAGTAACATAAAAATAAAACAGTGCACAGTGAAAGAAAAATGGTGAATCAGAGAAAGTGTGGAATAGACAAGTGACCATGTAGAGTCATATACAGTGATGATCATGATCGATCAGTATAGGTGTAAGTGAAAAAAGTGCTGGATAGAATAAATATGGAAAAGCCGTAAGAAAGTAACCTTGGGTAGTAGATATTACGTCTGGACGTGATCTAAGGTGGGCAGTGTAAACCGGTCATCTGGTCAGTTGTGAATGGGGGCCCCCAATCGGGCCGGTGGAAATAGGGCGGGCGTGCGCCTACGTCACGAGCGTGATGACGAGCGGGAGTCGTCCGGCCGCCGATGGCGCCAAAAACAACTCCCGCCATGCAACAGCTGGATGGAAACACTCCGCAATCAAACAGTGGCGCTTACAAGAAACGTCACTGGTACGGCATAAGCGTGGCGTCGATACGCATGAGGCAAGCCACCCCCACATCACCTGGTCAAGCCAATGGGTGACGGGGGGCGGCGCCTGGTGCGAATCGCAACTCCCGGGGAGGAAAGACGGCAGCCAAAGCAAAACAGGCATGGCGGACAGCATCCACAGGGGGCACAAAAGCTACGGACCATGATTGTATAAAAAATATAGGTCACATATAGGAAAGATGTATACTTGTAGCAAATAAATATAGTTAATAAATGTCACCCGGAGGGTAGGAATCATGGAATAAGATCCCATCCATTCCTGAGGGAAATATACAGGTAATGAAGGTAGATAATAACTACCCATTGCGTTTGAGCTCTGCCTCCATCCCGATTATGACATGCAAAGAAGGGGGGGGAATGTATATCTCCATATACTGGGACTTTAAATGAAACGCACAAGGAAGGGGGGGTGGTGCGCTTCCATCCCTATAATAAATTCAAAGGACAAAACGAGTGTGGGACTTTAAATGAGGCAGTTCAAAAGCAATATAAAAGTAGAGATTTTATTAACAATTGTATAGAAAATGTCCATGATCGTCTGTATGTGACAGCTGAATATTCAAATGCATGTACAAACATGACATATTAGTAAACATAATATAGAACTTAATTGTCATAGCAGGGAAAGAAAAATAAAATCCATACAAATTACATAGGAATGATACAGTACTGATATACAATAAAATTCATAGAAGTGTAGTAAAATTGATGGGAAATATGAGGGGTTGCATCCTCAATAGCTCGACGCGTTTCGTCGGTATGCCGACTCATCAGGAGCAAATATGTATTGTCTGTAGGTAATAGAAGATGTATTAAGTTAAGAAGCCCATGGTATGAAAGGTATTATGTATATAAAAATATATATTTAAAAAAAAAATATATATATATATACAAAAGTTGATCGAATCCGTAGAACTTACACCCCACGGGAATGCCGAGCACCAATTGTCCCGGTATGCACAGACCGCCACAACAAGCCTCCCCCGGGAGCTGAGGCGCAGAAGGTCCGCCCAGAACCCCGGATCCAAAGTGAGAAGCCCCCGGCCAGCAAACAATATGAGTAGTTTGAGTATTGTGCCAGTGATGGCAGTAAAATCTATAAATAGAATAGAAAGTATATTTTTGTAATGGACACGGTAACACTGCCGAACACCAAAGGGGTAGAATGCATAAAGAGAAGAAGAGATAAAGTGAAAAGGTGATGTAAAAGTAGAATAAGGAGAAGAAGAAAACAAACAAACAAAGTGTGCACAGAAAGTAACATAAAAATAAAACAGTGCACAGTGAAAGAAAAATGGTGAATCAGAGAAAGTGTGGAATAGACAAGTGACCATGTAGAGTCATATACAGTGATGATCATGATCGATCAGTATAGGTGTAAGTGAAAAAAGTGCTGGATAGAATAAATATGGAAAAGCCGTAAGAAAGTAACCTTGGGTAGTAGATATTACGTCTGGACGTGATCTAAGGTGGGCAGTGTAAACCGGTCATCTGGTCAGTTGTGAATGGGGGCCCCCAATCGGGCCGGTGGAAATAGGGCGGGCGTGCGCCTACGTCACGAGCGTGATGACGAGCGGGAGTCGTCCGGCCGCCGATGGCGCCAAAAACAACTCCCGCCATGCAACAGCTGGATGGAAACACTCCGCAATCAAACAGTGGCACTTACAAGAAACGTCACTGGTACGGCATAAGCGTGGCGTCGATACGCATGAGGCAAACCACCCCCACATCACCTGGTCAAGCCAATGGGTGACGGGGGGCGGCGCCTGGTGCGAATCGCAACTCCCGGGGAGGAAAGACGGCAGCCAAAGCAAAACAGGCATGGCGGACAGCATCCACAGGGGGCACAAAAGCTACGGACCATGATTGTATAAAAAATATAGGTCACATATAGGAAAGATGTATACTTGTAGCAAATAAATATAGTTAATAAATGTCACCCGGAGGGTAGGAATCATGGAATAAGATCCCATCCATCCCTGAGGGAAATATACAGGTAATGAAGGTAGATAATAACTACCCATTGCGTTTGAGCTCTGCCTCCATCCCGATTATGACATGCAAAGAAGGGGGGGGAATGTATATCTCCATATACTGGGACTTTAAATGAAACGCACAAGGAAGGGGGGGTGGTGCGCTTCCATCCCTATAATAAATTCAAAGGACAAAACGAGTGTGGGACTTTAAATGAGGCAGTTCAAAAGCAATATAAAAGTAGAGATTTTATTAACAATTGTATAGAAAATGTCCATGATCGTCTGTATGTGACAGCTGAATATTCAAATGCATGTACAAACATGACATGGCCCACTTCCTGCCCATGAAGGGCACCCCGTCAGCCATGGAAACAGCCAAAACATTTATCAAAGAAGTGGTAAGATTACATGGAATTCCAAAAAATATTGTTTCAGATCGTGGTGTCCAGTTCACCTCCAGATTCTGGAAGGCCCTCTGTGGATCTTTGGAAATTGAATTGGCATTCTCCTCGGCATATCATCCACAGACATATGGGCAGACTGAGAGAACTAATCAAACCCTAGAACAATATTTACGCTGTTTTTCTACTTTCTCTCAAGATGACTGGGCTCCTCTGCTTCCCATTGCCGAATTCTCATACAACAACTCTCTACACTCATCCATCAATCAGACACCGTTTTTTGCCAACTACGGCTACCATCCATCTTTTCTACCTCAATCAATACCTGAATGTTCAGTGCCCGCAGTATCCAAAACCTTGGACTTTTTCTCCACTAACAATAAAGTACTGCAGGAGACCATGACTAAAGCCCAGGAAACTTACAAAAGAACCTTTGATGAAAAGAGACGTGGGGAACTCATCCTGGAACCCGGTAACCAGGTCTGGTTGTCCACCATCAATTTGAAATTGGCATGCCCTTCCCGGAAACTGGGTCCAAAATTTTTAGGGCCCTTTCCTGTAAAAAGGAAAATTAACAATGTCGCTTATGAACTTGATCTACCCACTTCCCTAAGGATCCACCCAGTTTTCCATGTTACTCTCTTAAAACCCGTGATTCCAAATTCATTTGTGGGCCGTAGGACCGGTCCCCCCAAACCTGTCATTATCAACAACGAAGAGGAATTTGAGGTGGAATCAATCTTAGATTGTAGGAAAAGACGTGGTCAGATCCAGTTTCTCATCAAATGGAAGGGGTATGGGCCCGAGGACAACTCATGGGAGCCTGAGGGAAATCTACATGCCAGTGAGTTACTACGAACTTTCAAAGACTCTCATGCTTCCAAATTGGCACAACTGGGCATCCGGAGGCTGCCCTTAAGGAGGGGGCACTGTCAGGAAAATCGTGGTTCCAGGCAGTTGATTGGCGCGCGCCGACGCGCGCCGACGCATGGTGGTGTGCGCGTTCCCGTGAGCGCGGGCTTGCGTGCGCACGCGCGCTGGCGTCCAAGGGCGCGCACCCTGTGATTCTATTTAATCAAGCAGCACCTGCTGGCTAGTGCTGCCTGATCTTCAGTATACCTGATACTCTGCACCAGCCACTACCTTGTTCCTGTGATCTCTCAGTGATCTGTTTGTTCCTGTGTTATACCCTGCTTACCTGTAAAGACCTTGGCTTAACCCTTTGGACTATCCGGATTTCCGCCTGCCTCAGACCTCTGCTTGACCGACCATTCTCCTGCCAACTCCTTTGTACTGTGCTGTTTGAACGTTGCCGACTTCTGCTTGGATTTGGACTTCTTATATCTCCTGCTCAAGGGACCTGTATCTGCTTATCCTGTATTATATCCGGCTTACAGTGAGTTTCACCACCTGTATTGGGAACCTCATCACCATCCCTTACCCGCTGAGTGACGTGAGTTTACCTGCCGTTATTTCACCTCGCTGTCAGAAAACTCTACATACCGGAACTTTACCTTACTACTTGTGAACCCTGCTTACCTGCACTTCACCTCATCAACAGCGGACCGCCATCACCAACTTCCGGACCCCTACACCAGGCTCCCTTACCCTTCCTGACTTCCGTGCCTCCTGTACCCACCTCCAGGGGCCGTCAGTCGGATCCGTACGGGAGACCTCCTCCTGCCCAATTGGACTCATCTGTCAGGTACGTGCCGTTTGTGATAAGCTGGTAAGCATGTTATTCTTTCAGTGAGCTGTGGGCATCATTCATTGTAATAGATGAAGATCTGCATTGCCGAACAATGTAATTAATGACAGAATTTCATCCTGTGACTCTCTTTTTAAACAAAGGACTTGTGCTAGTGTGTCTCTGTGTTTATGTACTGTTTACATTTGTTTGGTCAATAATTAGGGGTGCTATGTACCACTTACAAATTTGCATTGGGGGGATATTTGGGAGTCCCCTTATTTGTAAAGGTGGCATCCAGATTCTGATAGGTCCCCTCCCACAGACCCCCACAACCATCAGGCCAGTGGTTGTGGGGAAGAGGCACTTGTTCTCATTAACATGAGGACAAGGTGCTCTGGCAGGGAATCCTCTCCAAGTTTAGGGCCCGATATGGTTTAGGATCAGGGGGTTTGCACCCTCACTTTCCTGGAAGAGAGAGGGAGTTTTGGGACTTTAAATGAGGCGCGGGTAAACGCCTCCATCCCTATATTTGGTATATGGAAAAAAAGGGGGTTTGGGACTTTAAATGAAGCAGTTGAGAATGCGGAGGTTAGAGTAAAAAAGTTTTTATTTTATAACGTTGTATAGTAGTAAAAAGTAGATTTCATATATATACAAACATCTGCAATATGCATAAAATATAAGTATGATGGATAAAAATAATTGTAGTACATACATGATGGTTGAAGTATTAACATCTAAAACAGTAATATGGCTTATACATACTACAGACGGTATGCCTGATAGCTGTAATGGTGATCGCATGGTATACATATGTGGTAATGCTGTATAATGTTGGTACCATCGTCCAACTGTAATTGGTATGGCTGTAGCATCGAAATAAAGTTCTACGCGTTTCGTGGAAGTTTGTCCACTCGTCAGGAGCAGATGCGACAATTTCCTAAAAAATATACAGATATGGTAAGACATACTCTGTATAAAGAGAAAATAGGAAAAAACATGGTACCGGTTGTTAGCCGGATACACTTACCAACCCATGGTAGTGAGTGCGATATGTGAAAACCAGCATGGGGTGAGCCAGAGGTACAGACTTCGTTGCGGGAGCTGAGGCAGCATGAAACACACTTGCAGCAAATGATGATGGTGGAAAGTGCACGGGCTAGGGGACAGTCTCCATCTAACAACAATGATAGTGTATGTATCTTTAAACGAGGGTATCTGGGAACAGATATTTAAATATATATTGAGTATATATTGTGATTTGAAACAATAGTAAGTTTTATAGTCATAGAAAGGTAATGAACCCAGTGTACCTCAATGTGACGTGATGATGGGAGGAGGAGGTTGTGATGTACTTAAAAGATAATAGATAATAATAGACAGTTGCCTCAATATGTGTGTATATTAGATGGATAGGGAGTGATAAAATGAAAAAATAGATTGGAAAAGTGCAAATCAAAAGACACCGGAAGTGAGCCTAAACCCAGATGCGCTTACCCATATGCTGCATTCAATGCAACACTGGTAGAAGGGCAGCCAGTGTGCAGGCACCCCAGGAGGAGACCGGCCGTGTAGACAGCCCGCTCCAAATGGGGGGTGAATAAATACATGCCGCCAACGCCACATGCGTGAACCGTAGACGGGAGAGCGTGCGCACCTGAGCTCATCAAACGCTCAGTGATTGGCGCCGAATCTCCCTCACGGAGAGCACGCAGAGTGGTGCTCAAAACGTCAGCGGAATGACGTCACAACTGACATCATACGCTTGACGTATGGACTGTGGCGCCGATGCACGAGGGGGCATCCACCCGATCCTCCCATGCACGCAAGTTGCAGGGGGAGGGGGAGTGGACCCACAGGGTGCATCGCAGCTCCCGCAACGAAAACCCCCCAACATACACCATCATGCCCATTAAATCACAATAGCACAACCCACCGCCAGAGCGATAAGTGTGCATGAATAGAGAAATAAATAAACCTTGGTTATATTGTATAACCATGAAGCCAATATCGTACATGCCGTCTGTTAGTATCATTATTAAAACCATTAAATGCATACACAGATGAACACAGTATATAACTATCCCAGATATATAAATCCCATAAGGGGTATACAAAAATCCGAGAAGGAACCTCACACGTGGAAAGCAGGGGAACACTGCTAGTCCAAATTCTCAGCTGCTTCCATCCCGATAATACTTTGTAGAGAGAGGGAGTTTTGGGACTTTAAATGAGGCGCGGGTAAACGCCTCCATCCCTATATTTGGTATATGGAAAAAAACTTTCCTGGAAAGCAAGGCTGAATGCTTATTTAAGGGTCTGCTTTATTCAGTTTTCCTCCTTGAAAACTATAACAGACCTGAATAGCAGGACATGGTTTAATATATATATATATATATATATATATATATATATATATATATATATATATATATATATATATATATATATATATATATATATATATATATATTTAAGAAGAAGTCCTGGAAAAATTATAAATAGATGAGAGAAAAAGAAATTCAAATATAAAAAGGAAATAAATTTTACTTACCCCTGCTGCATTCTATGCTTCTTCTGGCTAAATGCCCAAGGCAAACTACCTTCAAGAGGGCTTAAGAATGAATTGTGTGCTATGGAATGTGTAATGGTTCATGTACTATTAGGAGTTCATGCATCTTAAAGCGGCAGTTAACTCCGCTATATAATTTTATTTTTTAAGGGTCCCTAGGTGGGTAATGAGCTAGTATGCACAGCATATTAAGACATTATGGCTGGCTTACCTGTCAAACTGAGCCCTCTAGCGCTGCGGTGGGATCGATCCGGTGGGCCCCCGGCACTTCAATATTTGCCCTAGTCTTCCTTTTGTATTCCATGCCTTTAGCCATGTGATAGGCATGGCAGTGGTGATGTCACTCATGGGCATGCACACAGGAATCACATCACTGTGGCACAGATCAGGGCCATAAATATTTGCTAAGCTGTGCATGTGCAGCTCAGTGTTCATGACAGCTGACATGCGGGAGGATGCATTTATAGCAGAAGAGATAGATAGGTTCTCTACTGTCATAAATACCCTGCCTGTTAGCAAATAAAAAAAAAAATAAGTTTACTTCCACTTTAATACACAGCCTAGGTTTATATGGTTAATGTAGGTCTGAGCTGCTTGTGCTTTTGAGATTTGTTACATTGTGGATCTTCTTTCCTTGTGATATAAAGCCTGAGTTCTCCAAACAGGGAGTACAGGCTGTTATTCATGCTCTAATGTGGCTGGTATCACTGACCAGCACCTGGCATCAAGAAGATAATGTCAGGATGAATTAATCTACTCATATGAAAGAGACTTTGGATGGTGCCTTGTAGGGATAAATTTACAAAGGGCACCACTCCAACTAAATGCTGCCGCTATAGTTCTCTGTTCAAGAAAAAATGCAATTTTATTGTAAGGAGTTTAACATATTTTATTTAGAGATCCCTACTTGCTTATTACCTGTTAAACTTTTGAAGCTTCTGCTGCACTTGCTGAAATGTTTGAAATTGAAGTGATTAGTTTTGCTTAATTACTTTATCAGTTCTAGTGCACCACTGGCATCCCATTGGTTGTGTCTCAAAAATGATGTCCCACACCATGGAACTTACAGTGAAGTAAATCAAGGTACATTTCTGGGAATACCATTCTCCATGCAACAGGCTCCCTGCAATTTGACCTTGTGCACTTCTGGAAGAGATAAAGAGCAAAAGGTATGTGGATTTTAAGAAAAAACTGACATTATAGACTGAGACCACAGGTGCAAAAACAGAAGTTTGAATTTGATGATTACAAATAATATGGCAAGCTGCAAAATGAAATAGGAAGCTATTTTTATTACATGTAACTGTAAAATATCTTACTGTATGTAGCAGATATATATTTTTCTTATGTTATTTAAGCTGAATCAGTCTTTAGAAAAGCTGAAATTGTCCTTTAACTTTTGGAAAGATACAGTAGAATGTTTTCCAGTACAAACTCCATGCAGCTTACAGTAAACTATGACCCCAGTGCAGCTGTGCTAGCCACTGAACCACTTTTCTCATTCCTCAAAATGTTGTTTCATCTAATAAATAACCACATAAGCGTTACCTTTTTCCTGCGTTCAGTAAAGATGTAAACAACAAACCATCCCAACCCGTAATTATTTAATAAAGAACATTTCCAGCAGTAAACAGAATATTGCAAGCTGGAGAAAATTATATGTTCCTATCTCAGGAAATAAATGGTGTTCCTCCCTTTACCAGCCTTTTTAGAATAATGCATTCTGTAGAAATACAGCATTTACTTCTACTTCCTGTGAAATGCAAGCTTTCTACAAAAAATAAGTATTATATGAGACCGATTAATGCATCTCTTCTAAGATTTACTTTTCAATTTTGAGAAATCGGAACACTCCTTAAAATATATTTTTAACATCACTATCTTGATCATTCCAAAGTGAAATAAATATGTTTTGTAATTGGAAAATATAATAGTTAAAAAAAACTGTTTTATTGTAGTGTAGGCAGTACATCTAATAAGAATGTTTTCATACAATAGCTGTGTACTTTGAGATAATGTTCTAATTAACCTAATTGCAGCCAATATATTGAGCTTAGAGTTGAGATCTACACTTCCATGGCAACTGGCAGGAGAGCTGTGTGGGATCGTGTTTTGCTTTCCCAGTACAGTTTAAAAAAAATAGCTCTTTATTACAGGAAATAGAGAGGTAAATCCTCTTAACAAGATAAAGCTTGACTTAAGAAAGAGGTTTGTCCCCTTGCACTTGCTGATAATGTATAAATTAAGCAGTGATGCTTCAATTTAATTAGCATAAGCCATCATAATAACACACCCCATAAGTGTTTGTCTTCCCTTTGCAGTTCACAACTCTACTGTGTTAAGGATTTACTGTAAACCATTGAATATTAAATGCATGGTTTTATAGGAACACATTCTATAAACCAAGTGACGGCATAAAAAAAAAATCCATCTCCACATTTTAAAGATTTGATCGTGGGCAATATTAAATTATTCAGAGGAAAAATAATCTAAGCTGCTATAAATGTTTATGAGCAATCTACAACATGCAAAGTGATTTAATAAAATGTGAAAGCCTTTATAAAATACATTTTATTGGTAGAAAACTGCACAAAAACCTTCCCAAGAAAGTCTCACTTAGTGTTCTGTTTTGGGAAGGTACCTGCAGCCAAACAGTGCATAGTGCATGTCATAATCCTTGTGCATTATTCTGGATGGTTAATATGGGTTAAACTTGTGGCAGTTCTTAAAAGATATTGTAAAAGAAAAGCTACTGTACTTGATCCTGATTTTGCAAGAGCTAGTAATCAAATTATATTTTTAATTATAGATCATAGTACAAATAAATGTGCATCCTTGTCCATATAAAAAGAGAAGGGGGCATGGCTACTGCACTGCTGAATGGAAGCCTGATACAGCAGTTCCTCCATCACGCCGGGGATTCTACCATCTAGAGGCAACCCACAGTGCCATTAACGTCGCACCCTGTCACACGAACATCCTGGTACCTGCAGGCATGACCAGGTGAATGAAGGGTGCTTCTAACAATAAGAAGATGCCACATTTCTTTGTCCTTCTTAAGAGGCTGCATGCACAAGATGGTGGCGGTGGCTCCCTGGCTTCATCCAGCGGCTCCTTGCGCTCTGCACAGAGCCCTCCTCAACTTGGAAATTCTAAGGCAACACAGCCAAGGTCACCAACGGTATCTACTCCCATGTCACAGAGCCCTGCAAAAAGCAAGCCACGGCTGTCTGCTGGTGTGTCTCCTATTGAGCTAAGCCATAGCTATAACTCCTCCAGCACTACCAGAGACTTAGCTGACACTTTCAGTTTATTTCCTGCTACAAATCAACCTGTCTCAGAATCCACCTTAAGGGACATGTTAGTGTCTCTGCATGCTTATCTGCATGCTAATCTAATGGAATGTGTGACCAATTTCAAAAGTTCAGGAACTGGGTTGGAGAGTGGCTCATATTGAACATAAAATGGGGTAATTTGCAGCTTGATAGATGCACACAATGAGCAGGATGATGAGATGCAAAAAAGCTTAAAGCCAAAGTTGCAGATATGGAAGACTGCTTAAGGCGGAATAATGTGAAGCTTAGAGGTGTTCCCGAATCCATCCTACATATTCAATTGAACCAATATGCATGTGACCTAATTTGAGCTGTCCTATCATCTATTCCAATGTCTGAAATAATTATTGACAGGATCCATAACCTGCCCAAACCCTCATACCTTCCTGATGACGTCCCCCGAGATTTCATTATGAGGGTACATTTCGATAATGTCAAGGACCAACTCATGTCCAACTTCCTGCAAAGCAACACAATTCTCCCACCTCCAAATGTACTCAGACCTCTCTCAGTACAAGGAGAAAGGAGAAAAATCGCTTTTGACGAATACAAAAGCACTGTGTAATCACAACATCACTTACCGCTTGGGCTACCCTGTGAAGCTCACCGTCATCTACAATGATGCTACTTCAGTAATTACAACTCTAAATGAGGGCCTTGCATTACTCCATTCATGGGACATTCTCCCAGATCAGGAAAACACATGCAGCTCACCTCCTACAGAGATAAACACCCAAAACTAATGTCATGTTATATCCCACAAACGCAAACCAAAGTTTCATACACCATGATCGCCTCTAATATCAAGACCCGCAACATCTATTCTAATCTACCTCCCTGATCAAATGGAGCTTATTTCCATGATACTCCCTCCACAAGTAATGTGCAGCATTGCTGCAATTGGATTCCAGCTGGAATTGTTCATGCTTTTTACTAACTGTTCTATGTTTTCTTTATATTTTTTCTCAGTTTTTTTCACCTCCTCTCCCTCCACATCTTGTCAGTCCAAGGTCTGCCAGCAACCACCACCTCTCTCCAAGATCCCACCTGAGGCATCACCAGATATCCATTACGATTGCTCACATCTGGGCCTGCTGCACCTTCAACTCCTCATCAACCTCTCACCAACCAAAGGTAACAGATACTCACAACTGATATTCTCCAATGGTTTTTAAAATAACCTCCTTCAATGTTCGTGAACTTAATCACCTCCTTCAATGTTTGTCGAGCATCCTTATGGAATGAGTCTCTTAGGTTGGGATGTGACTAGAGTTGAGCGGACACCTGGATGTTCGGGTTCGGCGAGTTCGGTCGAACTTCGGAAAAAAGTCCAGGTTCGGGACCGAACTTGACCCGAACTTGACCCTGAACTCTGAACCCCATTGAAGTCAATGGGACCCGGACTTTTGAACACTAAAATGGCTGTAAAAAGGTAATGGAAAGGGCTAGAGGGCTGCAAATGGCAACAAAATGTTGTTAAGAGCATGGCAAGTGATCTGCAAGCAAATGTGGATAGGGAAATAACTTAAAATAACATAAAAAAAAACAAAAAATAAAAATAAAATGCTGGAGGCCCCCTTCTCAGCAGAAGAGGTACAGGAAGTCATTAAGAACCTCAGAAACTCAACTCATATGCCGCACATATGGTGGGAATACCCCAGAATACGCACTTTCTGGAAAAAATTATTAACTTTCATTAGGAGACTGGGTGGGAGACAATGTGAAGGAACCGGAGGCACTGTCAGCAGCAACCCAATCTACTATCGCCTGTACTTGTCCTGGCCTCAACATTCGTACAGCCTCATTAGGCATGCCAAAATACTGCTGCAGGCTCTGTCGCCTACTCGCACCTGAGGAAGGTGTTTCACTAGTGCGTGTAGCTGGCACAGATCGACCACGTCCTCTCCCTGCAACAGGAGCACCACCAGCAGCAACACGACCCGGGCCACGTCCCCTTTTTGATGATCTCCTCATATTTTGATCTCGCCCTAAATGGGTGTTTTTGTATATAGCAGAATACACGTACAGTGTCTAAAGCGTTTATGAACACGCAGAAAATGCTATTGGGGAAAAAAAAACAACACAAAATTTAATTTTTTTGCAATGTTTTTCCAATATCAGAATAAACGGATAGTGTCTAAAGCGTTTATGAAAACGCAGAAAATGCTATTGTGAAAAAAAAAACACAGCAAAATTACATTTTTTTGCAATGTTTTTCCAATATCAGAATAAACGGATAGTGTCTAAAGCGTTTATGAAAACGCAGAAAATGCTATTGTGAAGAAAAAAAACACAGCAAAATTAAATTTGAATTGTTGGGCTTCCTTCCATAATGACTTACGCTTGACAGGGTGATTAAGTCCTTTGGTATTTATAGAAAGAAATGCCACCCCCATGTGGACAAATAAGGTTTAGTTTGACATTCTGTGTACTGTACATATAAGTTCTTTTGTTAGTGGAGAGCTCCCTCAAGTGGTCAAAACCGGTATAGGTTGTTTTGCTAAGTGCTAGTGCAGACCAGAGAAGTGTTGTACTTGCAGGCATCTTTCCAGTTCTATTATCAGCCTGGCTATGCTGGTGAAGTCTTTTTGGAGGTGTTGATCTGGGAGAAACAATAGTGGCTCCGTCTGAGAGCTGTAAAGGAATCTGTAAGTTCTGACTGTGTATAGTAAGGAGAAAAACAAAACTGACTATGAACATAAAAACTTGAACTTTAAATAACATTTTAAAGCTTTTCAAGTGAACATTGTGATCCAAGCATGGGTATTTCATACTCGAATGCAGCATTTTGCTGCTCAAGTGGTTTCAAGGGGGTGAGTTTGCGAGCCGAGAGAGGCTACTCTCCCCATAGAACTGAAGAGAATACTTATTTGCTTTCCAGGTGGTCAGTGTCTTTTAGCATTCTTAGTCGTGACCTTTTGCCATTCAGGATCCACATAAGGAATACTCGTAGGGGAGTCAGGCCTGCTGACAGGCTCTGGGAGTATCTGTCATTCTTTGAGCAGAGATAGGCCTTTTTCTAGAGAGTCTATGTTGAAGGTATTGCCCTCTTTTGGTAATCGTGATTTTTGTGGGAAAGCTCCATCTATAGTTGATCTTATGATTCCTGAGGGCTTTGGAGATTGTGGTGAGGCTCCTTCTTTTCTGGAGGGTGTATTACGATAAATCTGCAAAAAATTGCAGATTTTGATATTGTGGGGGAATATGCTCCTTGGTGCGCATTACAGACATTCATTTTTCTTTTGAGTGGTAAAAATGTAACCCCTAGGGATCTGGTCGGGGAGGTATGAAGGTTTAGGCAGGTGATGGATCCTGTCTATGATCACATCTAGATGCGTGAGTTCAAGAAGGATTTCTTTAAACTGAGCAGTGGTGTACTCAGGCAGGTCTCCTTGCTGTATAGACTCTGGGATCCCTATGATTTTTAAGTCCATAAACGACTGATTATTCGTTGGGAACACCTCAATGCTGTCAGACAGCTCTCTAGTGTCCTCCCCAGAATCAGTGCAGGAACTAGCTGTGCGGCTGCATCCAGAGCCATCCATCCGGAATTTGGCTTTTGCTCGGCTTGCAGACTGTGGGGTATAAGGGCAGGATTGCTGGCTGCCTGGGGACCCACTATTTTTGCTGATAGATGCAGAGTTAGCTGGGGTGGAGTGTGTGTTATAGGTTGGGGTGGATGTAGGGCTGGCGCCATCTTGCCTACCTCCATGTGTCTGCCATGTAATGAAATCCATCAGTTTCTGGGGCTTCCTGAGTTCTTTTCTTTTCCTGGCCATGGTCACCGATGCTATGGTGTGCAGATCGCTCTGTTTTTGGGGTGAAAACCCCCTCTGGAAAGTTGCTGTGTGCTGCTGTCTGTCCGTGGGTAGAGGAGCTCAGCTCTCACACTTCCATCTCTCTCTGACATCTCTCTCTCCACACCCTTTAAAGTCTTTTTTTTTTTGCAGTGGATTTGCACAGAGCAGCCCAGATCCTCCTCTCCTTGGGTTCCTCTTCGGCGTTCCTGTCCCTTCCCTCCTGTTGAGTGCCCCCACAGCAAGCAGCTTGCTATGGGGGCACCTGAGCTGAGCAGCAGTTCCCTGTGTCCATTCAGACATGGAGCCATGGCCTGGCCCCATCCCATCTCTCTCCTTATTGGCTCACTGACTTGGATTAACTGATTGCCACCGGCCCACTCATGTGACTGCCTCCCATAACGTCCCCTGTCGCGCACCTGCGGGAGCATGCAGCACAGCGCTCGCGGCTGCGTCATGTTGCTAGGACACGGCACAACCCCAATCTGTGGAAAAAGCTGGTCACATGTAAACAAGGAAGTGCCGGTAATCGGCGCTCCTTGCCTCACACTGACAGAGTGTGAGGAGACGAAAATTGTGTGTGGTCTCTATGAATGAATATCAACATGGAACTAAGTAAGCTTGTACCATCATCCAGGAATCTTGAGGATAGAATAGTGGGAACCTGGTCCCCAACCAGGTCACCACAGAGGACTTGTGGGCAGTGTTGGACTATCACGGTACGATAAAACAGTAGAATGTAAATGAGTAGTAAGTATATACTAAACAAATAAAATGGTTTTATTGATACAAGGGTAATGATCAATTACAGAATAAAAACATAGCAAAAGTTCATATATGTCACCACGACAGTTAACCCCGGATTGGGGGGAGTCATGGTGGGACAATTCATCACAGAACACAGTTCAACTAGTTTCGCGGACAAAGCCGCTTCATCAGGAAAGTATCTGTGGATTTAATTAACAAATGGTCAAAATACCATAACAATAAATGATCATAATAGTATAACCTAATGTTTAAACTGGGTAATTAGCACATAAGGGGGGAAGAAACGAGCGGGACTGCTTACCCTTGCCCCGACAGGCCCCGATTGCATAACCACCAAACGGAGGGGGGTGTCTCCCGCGGCGACTCGGGGGAGCTATACAGCATGATGGACCAATTCTAAAAAGGTAATTTAACATAATAGATAAATGTAATGTGGGCCGTCAAAGGTACACAAGGTTAGGCCAGTGA
The DNA here is from genome assembly GCA_028564925.1 of Lithobates sylvaticus. NCBI lineage: Eukaryota > Metazoa > Chordata > Amphibia > Anura > Ranidae > Lithobates > Lithobates sylvaticus. The sequence continues at coordinate 387,165,417 of CM053028.1, forward strand.
ATGGTGATAATATAATCAGATGAAACAAGGTGAAAGCCAGTGAGTGAAGTAGGTGAATGAGAAAATCCTAAAAAAGTGAAACCATGGGGTGCAAGCAGTGAAAAGATTGAAATGAAAGAATAGTGTAAAAAGGGGGGGGGAAAGGAAAAGGAGGGGGGGGGGAGGTTAATGGGGTGGGAGAGGGAAGGGAAGAGGGGAGAAGGGAGAAGAAAAGACATAGGGGAGGGTGGGGGGAGGGGGAAGGGTGGGGTGATGAATGTGCATTGACCGGTGAAAAATAAGATGAGTGAGACTGAAAATGCAGAAGTGTGAGAGTGCTAGTGAAGTGAATAGGTGAGAAAAAAGGAGAACAGAAAAAGTATTAGCAGAAACAAAAGGGGGGACAAGGGAAGAAGGGAGAGAGGTTGTGGAAGGAAAGGGAAAGAAGTGGGGGGACACAGTGCAGGGGGGAAAAAACAAGAAGTGAAAGGGGAAAACAAGGTAGTGAGTGTGAGGAGAGCCGATCAGCAGCATCTCCTCACAGGGGGACATTTAGGAATGTAATCAAGGCACTGATCATCAGTGCCCTGATTACAATATTGAAAAACAGTGTCATAAATCAGTGCCCACCAATACCAGCTATCAGTGCCCACCAGTGGCAGCAATCAGTGCCCACCACTGCCCACAATCAGTGCCCATAAGTGATGCCAGTTAGTGCTGGCAATCAGTGCCCCCAATCAGTGCTGCCCATCAATGCCTATCTGTGCCGCCTATCAGTGCCCACCAGTGCCACCTATCAGTGCCCACTAGTGCTGCCTAACAGTGCCACCTATCAGTGCCCATAAGTGCTGCATATTAGTGCCTCCTCATCAGTGCCACCTAATCAGTGCCCATAAGTGCCACCCCATCAGTGCCCATAAGTGCCACCTCATCAATGCCCACCAGTTCAGGCTATCAGTGCCCATCAGTGCCGCCTCATTAGCGCAGATCTTTTTTTGTAAAAAAATAAAAAAAAACAGCAGTGATTAAATACCACCAAAAGAAAGCTCTATTTGTGTGAAGAAAATGATAAAAAAATTGTTTGGGTACAGTGTAGCGCGCAATTGTCACTCAAAGTGCGACAGCGCTGAAAGCTGAAAAATGGCTTGGGCAGGAAGGGGGTGTAAGTGCATGGTAGGCAAGTGGTTAACTGCAGCGGGAGCCAATAGTGCTTCGCTGCTATCTCAGCGCATGAGGAGGGAGATTCCCGGACAGCCGAGTCTCTCCTGCAACATTGCTGGATCGAGACGGGGCTCAGGTAAGTCTGGGGGGGCTGATGCACACAGAAGGTTTTTTATCTTAATGCATTTAACCCCTTGCAGTGTGGGGAGGGAGGATTCTTGTTTTCCCTGGGGTTTAGCTTTAAGCAAAGAATTTGCTTATCTTGGTATCTACAGGGATGCATTTCAATGCCAGGCAGAATTCAGCCTAGAGTCCCACAGAAACCAAAGGGATTTTTAGGTTCTTTATCTTCAAAACTCTAACATGATACATACAACAATTATTATGCCTTTTTATTACTTGTTGTACCTAAGTATTTAATGAATGGAAAGGTTCCAATACTTATCATTATAATATAACAACAACATGAATTTCTGAACACTTGTGCTAACAAGAAGACTCCAGCCAAAACTTTTAATTTTGCTTGGATTTGGAGGCAGTTTCTTTTGCTGGGTGCCATGTAGCGATAATTGAAGTTCTTCCTGAGCGGGTGGGCGGACATGACATGACTCGCTGCTGTAAGGTGCTGCAGAAGTGGAGGAATAAAAGAAAAAAGGCATTTACACTGCTGGGGAAAAAAAACAAAGCAATGAGAATGCAGGAAGTGATGATGATAATGGGGGGGGGGGGGCTTGATAAAACACCTGGAGCTCCGCTGTAATGTATTTTAGACATGTTCTTTATTATTATTATATTATACAGGATTTATATAGCACCAACATTTTGTGCAGCGCTTAACAAAATGTAAAAGCCTCCCTGTATACTGTCTCAAAGCCCCAAGACTGCTATTAGATGCCTATATCTTGGATGTGATGTCAGCATTGTCAGCAGACTTGGAGCAGTCAATTAAGTGACACAGTATAGCATTCCCATTTTGCTTCCTCCCCAGTAGCTACGTAAAATGATGTTATGTAGGGAGGTCAAAGGAGAGTGTAGGAGCTGGGCCAGCACAGGGAGAAATTTGACACTCCCAGAAGAGGAGAGCTATGAAATTAATTCTTTCTGGAATAGCAAACATTCTAGAAGGTTTAAAGGCACATTGTAAGTAAAAAAAAAAATTAAATTTTGCAAAGCAAAAAACTCAAGTAAGCATTTTAAGTACTTTGATGTTTCTGTGCTTTTTTTCTTTTTTTTAAGTTGGTGACTGAATCTCCTAATGACTAAAATACTGGAAAATTGACAAGGTTTTGTATTACTATTATACAGGATTTATATAGCGCCAACAGTTTGCACAGCGCTTAACAAAATGAAGGCAGACATTACAGTTACATTACAATTTGGTACAAGAAGAATCAGAGGGCCCTGCTAGCAAGAGCTTACAATTTAGCTCAATACTCTCCCCCATCTCCAAAACCTATTCAATATACATATACATACATACATACATACATACACACACACACACACACACACACACACACACACACACACACACACACATATATATATATATATATATATATATATATATATATATATACATACATACAGTGGTGTGAAAAAGTGTTTGCCCCCTTCCTCATTTCCTGTTCCTTTGCATGTTTGTCACACTTAAGTGTTTCGGAACATCAAATCAATTTAAACAATAGTCAAGGACAACACAAGTAAACACAAAATGCAATTTGTAAATGAAGGTGTTTATTATTAAAGGTGAAAAAAAAAATCCAAACCATCATGGCCCTGTGTGAAAAAGTGATTGCCCCCCTTGTTAAAACATACTATAACTGTGGTTGTCCACACCTGAGTTCAATGTCTCTAGCCACACCCAGGCCTGATTATTGCCACACCTGTTCACAATCAAGGCATCACTTAAATAGGAGCTGCTTGACACAGTAAGGTCCACCAGAAGATCCTTAAAAGCTACACATCATGCCGAGACCCAAAGAAATTCAGGAACAATTGAGAAAGAAAGTAATTGAGATCTATCAGTCTGGAAAGTGTTATAAAGCCATTTCCAAAGCTTTTGGAATTCAGCGAACCACAGTGAGAGCCATTATCCACAAATGGCGAAGACATGGAACAGTGGTGAACCTTCCCAGGAGTGGCCGGCCGCCCAAAATTACCCCAAGAGCGCAGCGACGACTCATCCAAGAGGTCACAAAAGACCCCACAACAACGTCCAAGGAACTGCAGGCCTCACTTGCCTCAGTTAAGGTCAGCGTTCATGCCTCCACCATCAGGAAAAGACTGGGCAAAAATGGCCTGCATGGCAGAGTTCCAAGGAGAAAACCACTGCTGAGCAAAAAGAACATCAAAGCTCGTCTCAATTTCTCCACAACACATCTTGATGATCCCCAAGACTTTTGGGACAACATTCTGTGGACCGATGAGACAAAAGTGGAACTCTTTGGAAGGTGTGTGTCCAAGTATATCTGGCGTAGAAGGAACACTGCATTTCAGAAAAAGAACATTATACCAACAGTAAAATATGGTGGTGGTAGTGTGATGGTCTGGGGCTGTTTTGCTGCTTCAGGACCTGGAAGACTTGCCGTGATAAAAGGAACTATGAATTCTGCTGTCTACCAAGAGATCCTGAAGGAGAATGTCCGACCATCTGTTCGTGTACTCAAGCTGAAACGAACTTGGGTTCTGCAGCAGGACAATGATCCTAAACACACCAGCAAGTTCACCCCTGAATGGCTGAAGAAAAACAAAATGAAGACTTTGGAGTGGCCTAGCCAAAGTCCTGACCTGAATTCTATTGAGATGTTGTTGTATGACCTTAAAAAGGCCGTTCATGCTCGAAAACCCTCTAATGTAACTGAATTAGGACAATTCTGCAAAGATGAGTGGGCCAAAATTCCTCCAGGACGCTGTAAAAGCCTCATTGCACGTTATCGCAAACGCTTGGTTGCAGTTGTTGCTGCTAAGGGTGGCCCAACCAGTTATTAGGTTTAGGGGGCAATCACTTTTTCACACAGGGCCATGATGGTTTGGATTTTTTTTCACCTTTAATAATAAAACACCTTCATTTACAAATTGCATTTTGTGTTTACTTGCGTTGTCCTTGACTATTGTTTAAATTGGTTTGATGTTCCGAAACACTTAAGTGTGACAAACATGCAAAGGAACAGGAAATGAGGAAGGGGGCAAACACTTTTTCACACCACTGTACATACATACATACATACATACATATATATATTATGCATCTGTGTAAATATAATAATAACATCACATAACTAAGCATACAGACTTCACACTAATGGATAATCTGACTTATTGGGCAATGACTTATGCTACCTTGTCAATCCTAAATCTTTCCTTCTGGCATATTTCCCTCCCATGTGTGTAGGTTTTTACATTAATGTCTTATTAGAAATGTTATGTTGCCAGCGTAAATGTAAAATCAATACAGCAATATGGCAATCAAGACCACAATGCACTGGAAATGAACATCAATTTAAAATATTAGAAAATACTGTATTTTTTAACCACTTGCTTACTGGGCACTTAAACCCCCCTCCAGCCCAGACCAATTTTCAGATTTTAGTGCTGACGCACTTTGAATGACAATTGCGCGGTCATGCTACACTGTACTCAAATTACATTTTTATAATTTTTTCCCCACAAATAGAGCTTTCTTTTTGTGATATTTAATCACTGCTGGGATTTTTATTTTTTGCTAAACAAACAAAAAAAAATGGAAGATTTTGAAAAAAAAAATCATGTTTCATAGTTTGTTATAAAATTTAGCAAACAGGTAATTTTTCTCCTTCATTGATATGCGCTGATGAGGCTGCACTGGTGGGCACTGATAGGCTGTACTGGTGGGCACTGATAGGCTGCACTGATGGGCACTGGGGACAGATAAGGCGGCACTGATGGCCACTGATAAGATGGCACTGATGGGCCCTGATGGGTGGCATGGATGGGTGGCACTGATGGGTACTGATAGGTGGCACTGATAGGCACTGATGGGCACCGATGGGCACTGGTAGGTGACACCGATGAGCACTGATAGGTGGCACTGATGTGCATCACTGTTGTTGAGGCACTGATTGTGGGCACTGATAGGGGGCACTGTGGGCACTGATGGGGGCACTGATGGGTGGCGCTGGTGGGCACTGGTAGGCAGCACTGTTGCCTACTGCTAGGTGGCACTGGCAGGGGGCACAGGTGGGCACTGAGGATTGGAAGCAGCTCACCGTGATCAGGACTGATGTCCCTCTCGCGGCCGTGAGGAGAAAGAATAGCCGATTACCAGCTCTGTTGACATCACATGATCAGCTGTCATTGGCTGACAGCTGATCACATGGTAAGGGGTCGGGATTGACCCCTTTCCCCTGATCTGTGATCCAGCGAGTCTCATAGACTCGCTGATCACAAAGCACGCAGGCCGATCGGACACGGGAGGACGTCAATGGACGTACTCCCGGCAAAGCAGGTCCGCGCTGTAGCCGTCATTCGGCTATATTGCGGATCTGTAGTGGTTAAACATGTGTGCTTATAAATGCCATTATGATACATTAAAAGTTATCCATACAAATTGTAACAGTGCTGTCCTTATTTTTTCACAAAGTTTTAACTATATTTGTTTATCTATTTGACACTCATTATTGCTTAGGTTATAGTCTGCTTACTTTGCTACATGCTTCCGAAATCCTTCATTAAACATCCAAGATTTATATACAAGGGTCTCCAAAGTTTTAACAAGTACATATGCTCACATTGCCAAATTAAATTGTAGAAGAACTCTGTTAGATATAGTTTTCAAGGGTACCTATATTTTCTTGAGGTTATTTTTAAGGGGGGTTAAAGCAAAATAGGCAAATAATATGTTTGCTTTATCCCTTTTGCTGCCAGAGCCATTTTTGTATTTTTTTTAGCACATGTTTAAAAAATCATTTTAGGCCTAAAATCCTCAAAACATTATATATATTCTGAAAGCAGACACCCTAGTGAACAAAATGAGTGATAGTTTTAATTTGTTATATTACACCAGACTGCTTCCAGAAGTTGGCTTGCCAGATATACAAACAATGAGGCTAGAGCCACCGGGAGTGTGTGTATAACGCCCCGCTGTCAGGTCCGTACGATGTACAGACCAGGTAGTGAAAGGGTTAAAGTTTAGTCATAGCTTCTTGCATAGGTAAATTGTTCCAAATTTGATCACGGATCACTGTAAATATTCATCTGCTATACCTAGGTCATCCCTGGAAGTCATTGGCTATCTTCTAAGTCCTGTGCCAAGCGGCTGCCCTGTTGCTTAGTGAACATAGGGGATCGCTAGCTCAGCAAAGGTGTCATTCAGAGAATGCTTTGACATCATCCCACCACCTCTCTACCTTGGCCAATCAGAATGCTTTAAATTTAATTGAAAAAATGCAAAGTGTTCTCTAAATTGTGCTCATGCTGAGCCTCAAAGCAGGACCTGAAAGCTAATGGAGATCACCTAAGTAGCAGTGTCTACTACAGTGATTTTCAGCTTGCACAGGAAGCAACTAGGTATGGCACATGAATACGTACATTGGTCCAAACTGAAGCAATGTAACTAAGCAAAAAAGTCACACGAAAAAAAAAAATACACGAACTTCAGCTTTAAAAAGCAGGAGGAGTAGATCTCTGGGTTTCCTCCTGTTTGAACTAACTGAACATACACTGTGGGATGTCACATCAACAGAGAGAGAGAGAGTTCCTGCCCTTTTCACAAAGAGCATTATGTGTCAAAATGGTAGACCTTGCAGCCCACCCCTTTTTCATTTGTTCATAAAAAGCCCTCACACACTTGGGTGTTTGTGCTTGCCTGTCACACAAGCAGCAAGCCATAGCACAGGTGTATTTTCATAGCAGGTACTTCAGCTAAAATGTTATACCACTTGTACTGTCCTCATCAGAGAGCACTCACTACAGCAAATATTTTGGACTCCACATTTAGCCTCTATGTTTGCATCCAAAGTGCCTAGGAGGCCTATTGGAAATCCAGCACTGCTTATAGTTTAGTGCAGCACCTCAACCTAGAATTAAATACATAGCAGATAAAGGAATTTTACAATCACAATGTATGCATTTCACAGTTATTTATCCACAGGCTCGTTTTTCCATTTTGAGATAATTCTGCTAGTAAATGCATTAATCATTTAAATATAGCCAAATAAATAAATAAAGACTAAGGGGTTGATTTACTAAAGGCAAATCTACTTTGCACTGCAAGTGCACTTGGAAGTGCAGTCGCTTTAGATCTGTGGGTAAGATCTGAAATGAGGGGAAGCTCTGCGGATTTTATCATCTGATCATGTAACAGCAAAAATGCTGTTTATTATTTTCCTTATAACAAATTCCACAGGAATCCAAATAAACCGCCCCTATTTAGATGCCTCCCACTGCGCTCAAGTGCTGTTACAAATTCTAACTAAAGCTGCCACTTAAAGGAGAAAAGTATATAGGTGAATTTACGTACAAATCTTAAAACTCAAAAGACTTACAGCAAATAGTGGCGCTACAGTGTATATCAAATATCTGTGCAAAATAATACAGTGCAAAAATATATAAATATAATAAACTAAAATATATGTGTAAAATACTTCAACACACCTCTAAGTGTCTAGTGATTCATATAAACACAAAACAAATAAAAGTAATTGGCAAATTAATAAGCCAATCAAATACAGGCGGAAATTAAAGTTCAAATAAACCGCTGGTGAGTATTAGTGCAAAAGTTCCATATATGAATAATGGAGTGAAAAAAAAATCAATCAAATTCTTCTGTACTCTTCCACCACACCACAGTGACACGTGTCTCCTCTCCCAAAAGAAACGCACTCACCAAATGAATATGCCCACACTTTCGTGATGGGCTACTGCGCATAAGGGTCCCTCCAAGGGGGGTCAGTTGAATTTCCACAGATCAGTAGTGTAACAGGTTAACTGGTTGGCTGGTTAACTCCACATGTGAAATAAAAGAGGGTGCTTCCAATAGTGTGAATCAGTTTAAAAACTTTAATTGCAAATCACATAAAAGCACTCCAAAAGATCCACTCCACTTTCCACAGTAAAAACCAGCAAAAGTAATAGCAATCAGCACCGCACTGCACTGAAAATCCAACTTCAAATGGCACACTGTCTGTTATATGCTAAGCGGCAACCATCAGTAAAGAAAACATAGCACAGGGAGCCAAGGAAGGAGCGGGACGGTTTGAATTTGAGGTCCGGTTAAAGAGGAGTGGGTGAGACATACACAGGCTGTGCATGATACACCTTGGGTCCGCCGTGACCATATAACAGACAGTGTGCCATTTGAAGTTGGATTTGCAGTGCAGTGCGGTGCTGATTGCTATTACTTTTGCTGGTTTTTACTGTGGAAAATGTGAGTGGATCTTTTGGAGTGCTTTTATGTGATTTGCAGTTAAAGTTTTTAAACTGATTCACACTATTGGAAGCACCCTCTTTTATTTCACATGTGGAGTTAACCAGCCAACCAGTTAACCTGTTACACTACTGATCTGTGGAAATTCAACTGACCCCCCTTGGAGGGACCCTTATGCGCAGTAGCCCATCACGAAAGTGTGGGCATATTCATTTGGTGAGTGCGTTTCTTTTGGGAGAGGAGACACGTGTCACTGTGGTGTGGTGGAAGAGTACAGAAGAATTTGATTGATTTTTTTTCACTCCATTATTCATATATGGAACTTTTGCACTAATATTCACCAGCGGTTTATTTGAACTTTAATTTCCGCCTGTATTTGATTGGCTTATTAATTTGCCAATTATTTTTATTTGTTTTGTGTTTATATGTATCACTAGACACTTAGAGGTGTGTTGAGGTATTTTACACATAGATTTTAGTTTATTATATTTATATATTTTTGCACTGTATTATTTTGCACAGATATTTGATATACACTGTAGCGCCACTATTTGCTGTAAGTCTTTTGAGTTTTAAGATTTGTACGTAAATTCACCTATATTATTTTCCTTGCATGTCCCCCTCAGATTTACAATGACTGCACTTCCAAGTGCACTTGTAGTGCAAAGTGGATTTGCCTTTAGTAAATAAACCCCTAAGACCCCATACACACTATTAGATTTTATGCAGATTGTTGTCTTCAGATTTACCAAAACTACGTAGTGCAAAGGGCCTGCCTGGTTGTATACAAATTGAAACGCTTAAAGTTTGACCTTATATTATATAGTTTGGGTAAATCTGAAGACATAAATCTGCAGGAAATCTAATAGTGTATATGGTGTCTTAAAGAACATTTTAACATGTTCTTTGGATTTGCAGAAGATTTTATTTTTTTGGGCAAATCTTGATAGTTTTCCTTCTTAGAAAAGATTTTCTCTAATGACAATACTAAGAGCAATGATTCTGTCTGAGTGGCATTTACAGATGTTATTGTGACAAAAAATGCATTTTGCTAGTTAATGTTATTGCTATGTTTTTGCATCTAACACAGTCAAGAGAACAGCATTAAATGTATTGCTTAACATTTGACACAATAAATACTAATAGAAATATCAAGCATTTACTTATTTGCATGTCACTGGTAATCCTACTAGCATATCATTACACCCACAGCATTGAACAACAGCAGACAATATCATTAAACTTTCAGAATAAGATTGTATTTGTCAACAGAAGTAACAAAGGACAATTATAATGCAATTGAAGTATTTAAAGTTCCCTTATGATAAAGTCAGTTTATAACACTAAAAGTAGCTGTCAGTACTGCCATCTTTTTTCTGCCGTTACTGCATCTTTCTAGCTCAAGTTTTTAATAATTCATGGCATTAATTAAAAAAATGTGCAGCACTAATCACATTAATATTTTCACTCTTTTTTTTTTTTTTTTATAGAGTTATAACACAGAATGGAATTGGAAGTAGCTTTAGAAGTCTGTGGCCAGAGTCTATTATGTTTCTGTGGCCATACTGTAAATATACAGTATTAAAACATAAGAAAGCCAGATATTTTATTCAATATTTAGTTCTTCCCTACGGTAAATTTTCTGCAACTAGATGTCTTCAGTATGATGGCCTGCATGATTCATTCTACTTCTGCTGAGTCCGGGTTATGCTGGACTGCTGGACACCAATCTTTGATAAGACTGTGAGAGGGAAAGCATCACTGATTGGTTTATTTTACTGCCTATTCCTCTCACCCTCCAGCTCTGTTACACAGGGACTTCAAGAGGCCTGCACCAGGTCAAATTCAGGTTCTTACATTAATTGCATTAAAACATTTTTTAGTAATATGTTTGTAGCACTAAACGTAGGAGCTGCTAATGAATGTTTGGTTCTGCATTCTGCCTTTCAACCCTAGGAACAATCTCGACCCCTCTGGCACAACTGCTTGGTAATATTAGTATGGAATTCAGCAATAGAGAGAAACACAGTAATGATAACCCATAAAATGTATTTACCATAGCCCTCGATCCCGTCCCTTCTTCTGCTCAAGTAGTAACAGAGACACACACAGAACATCAATTAACCACTCAGAAAGTTTACTTAAAGTGGATGTAAACCCACTTTCATCCTTTTTAAACTACTGCAATATTGGTTATCTAGAAGGATATACATGTCCCCTGCATGTAAATTTATCTGTCAAATGTCTCCCATCTGTCTTCTATGAGACCCAAAAAACTGCAGATTTTGTGGGTGGGTCTGTTTTCCAGGGCTCAGTGGGTGGAGTCGTGATGTCAGTAGACTCCCTGCCCACCTCTACACTCCCCTTATCCACATGCATTTTCTCCTGTGTATTTATTACACTGAACTTTTGCTATGATCACTTACATCCAGTCAAAACCCAGAAAAGTCCCCACATGACTTCAGCATGCCAAATCATGCTGAGGTGTGGAACAGCCAATCCTTGCAGAGCTGCTGAAGAAAAGAGTGGGGTGGGAATAAAAAAATAATGCATGTCTTAGGCTAGTGCACGAGGTATGTAAATTGCCTGTCAATCACAGCAAGGGGTAAGAACAGACAAAGTTTTCACAGTTTGTCCGTTTTATTTCACTAAAAAAAACATATGAGGATTGCTCAGAGCTGGATTAACTCTTCGTGGCAAGACTGGGCACAGCTGATCTGAAATCCCATACTCTATATTGTGCCAGACAAAAAAAATAAAAATTCAGGTTTACATCCACTTTAAATGGGTATTTATCATAAGGAACAATGAGACCAAATATAAACACTAAACAACAGTTGGTAACAATAATACAGATTCGAAACTGTTTATTCAATAATTAGCATAGGGAGTATATGCAGACAGGTGCACAGTGGGACAAGTGCTCAATATTATCAAAGACCTATATTAAACACCTTACCATACAATACTCTCACTAAATTACAAAATAATGTTGCTCACATTCACTGATGCAATGCAATATTTAACCTGCACTCAAGGGCTCCCCCTAGGTTGTAGCTTAGAGCAATTCTTCAATGCAGAGCAGCAGAGTTGTGTAAAAGAATACAGTGATGAATGTTCCTCAATTTGCAGGTTGTCTTCAGCTAGCCAGATATTATACTGCAGTATTTGTAATCCAACAGGGAAACAGAGAGAAAACAACTGTAGAATAAATGATGCGCTGATAACTGTTTAATTGAAGAAATGGAACACTTGTGACACTTCCTCCTTGTCAGTGAGTGTAATTCAGTACTGACTCTACAGCACAGGGAATAATAGACCCTAGAGTTCAGCTGTGTTCGGCCTGTGAATAGGTAGGAGCACTTCTGTGGGACTACAACTCTCACCAGCAGTCTGTAAATGACTCACTCATCAAAAAGTGTACTTTGCTGAAATGGGCAGGTGTCCGCTCACCACAATAGACCCAGAGGCTATGAGGCTCTGTCCAGACTCTCCTCCTGATGTCTCAGTCTGATGAAAGATGGCGCCGCCACACTGAGCTGCCCCTTTCGGATGGCTGAGATGCAGGAGACTTCCAAGTGTCCTGGCACTGCACACCGATCCGTTTGCTAAGCTGGCAGGGCTGTACTCGGAAGACCCTCAGAGGCTGGCGATCCCACTCTGCGCTATGTAGGCCGCAGTCTTTGTCTCCACACACACAGACCTCCCTGCTGGTTGTTGAATGGTGCCACAAGAGGCCGAAAGATGGCCATGCTGTTCCTTTTATCTGCTCACCCAGCAGGATGTTCTGTGACTTGGCATTGTGGGTATCTGAACAGGGCATTGTGGGTCAATAGTTCCCAGAATGATTTGACAATATGAGTTACTTCCTCATCAAACTACCAATCCCAAAATGCATAACTGTTTGCTTCTAAAATAGAAAAGGTCCTGACAAAGCTTTAGTGGTCACTAGAGGGAGCCAAACTCTTACTTAGCCTAAAATATAGGTAGGTAGATATCCACGCTTAGTGTAGACTTAGCATCAGACAGCAGCTGAACACCATAACCCAGATACTGGGCACAAAAATACAAAGAAAAGAAAAAGTGCAGGGCTTAAGCCATAAATGGTAAACAAATAATCACACTAATTAAAAGTGTAAAAAATACAAAATTATTACCAAAAATTACAGCCAAAATATCATATAAAGTGACATATGAAAATGATATATACAGTGGAAAATTAGTGAAAAAATTCTTGAAAAAAGTCCATATATTATTATTGTTAAAGAATGTCAATAAATGTGACAAAAGACTTCAAATAAATAATGTGACTTAATTATTTATTGTGCTTGACCTTGTGGAACCCGTCACCTCTAGTCACCTCTAATAAGATGGAAGGCTTACCGGATCGCCAGCGACCCCCCCCCCCCCTATCAGGGGAGGTCAGACAGCGCAGAGTGGATCACAGATCCCCACCACAGAAATCCAGATGTCAAAGGCTTCCCAGATCTCCCGGGTGTCTCCTATCAGCAGACTCTGAAGCTTAGGTGGTCAGTTATTACTTACCTCATGAAACAACTACTTTATGTCGCATCCGGTAACTGAACATTGTACACTACTATATATAACTAATTGATATCCAATGTTTTTGTATTTCTTTGCAAAATTCAATAAACATATGTTTAAAAAAAAAATTGGGATGAGACATAGATGATCTGACATTATGGGTCCATAGGCATTGGATCTCGAGTTAGGTCCTAGGTTTGCTGGTGGGCGTCACTAGGTTTGCTGGTGGGCGTCACTAGGTTTGCTGGTGGGCTTCACTAAAGAACAGTCATGTAGGTGGATAACTAAATTCTCATGCATGGAGGGGAAAACAAAGGAAGGGTTAGAAATTGAACATAGCAAAAGTCAAAACTGTACAACAGGAATGAAATAGGTTGTTGCAATTTGGGTAGGGAGAAACAGTTCAAGTGGATCTAGCGTAATGGCCAGGGAGCCATAGAAAGAGACTATATGTGGTTAAATATATCACTGACTTATCTGAGTATAAGCGGTTTCTGTTGTGAGCCCCCAATTGGGGTTTGAGCCAGGGGTTGGAATCTTGTCTGGAATATTACAGATTTCATGATGGAGGTCCTGAATGGGTATGATGCCCTGTTCTCTCAGTAGTGAGAGACCTTTTTCTAGGGTAGTGATGTTGAACAACTTTCCACTGGATTTTACAATTAATCTGGTGGGGTGCTTCCATTTGTATGGTATATTGTTGTTGCGGAGTGACTTGGTGATTGTATTTAGCTGCCTGCAGATGTCCAAGGTGTTTTTGGAGAGATCTGTGTAGATTTGCATGTTTGCATGATGTTCCAGAAGCTTCAGGGGGAAAGATTTCTGTAATACAGTATTTGTTCTTTTGTGGAGAAAAAGTGGATTTTCATGAGAACGTCTCTGGGGACTTCTGTTGGCAGGAAAGAGGATTTAGGTATGCAGTGAATGCGATCTATGGTGAGGTCCAGTGGTGAGAGTTCAGGCGCTATTACAATGTAAAGTTTTTTAGTGTAATGCATAAGATCTTGTGGGGGTACACTCTCAGGTACTCCCCTCAGTTTTAGGTTTTGAGCGATCTTCTAAATATGCGATTTTGGTACATAAACAGATCCTTTCTTCCTCATTTTCCTCGTTTGCATGAATTAAATTGTTGACTGTTGTAGTAAAATCAAAAATTCTGAGAGTATGGGATTTTTGATAGGAGATGGTATGTCTGTTATAAAGGTGAGCACCAAGAACAGCAGTTCATTAAGAAAATATAAATTTATTAAATAGTATCAAAAAATTAACATAAAAACACAGCCATAATACAAAATGTATTAGACTGTGAGTTGATGCTTGATGTGTGAAATCAGATGCGTAGAAATGCAGAAATGGCCAACATGTTTCGCAAAAGTCTTCATCAGGGCACCGCATACATCTATAATTTCATCTACATTGCATAAGACATAAACATGTCATTAGTACATTATCAAACATACAATTATAAATTCATTAGCAGAGATAAAAGGATTTTTTATATTATATTTTACAACAAGAATTATATGTGCTTACCTGGTCTTTAAAATGGACGGTCTGAGGCATCATTGCACAATCATCTACCCATCATAAATACACTTGCTGGAATAAATTCCCAGTGGAAGTCCGATCCACACGGGATGGCCAGTGGGAAGATTGGATCATGATTGTTGCCAAGATTATGGTAGTAAACAGTCTAAAGATTAAATAAATTGCAAAAGTAATGATAAAGATGGATTATAGTCCACCTAAATAAAGTAGTAACAACAAGATGCATATATATGGTATCTTATTCATCTAGACTGATGTTGTATTAGGGAATAAGCATAGTAATGGAAAATCTCTTAATTAATATATATAGTGTTTATATATTTGTTGTTTATTTGTATTATTTGTTTATTTGTATTATAATGGGTAAGGCTAAAGCTATATATAAAAGGCAAGAGAGGGGGAGGAGACATAGAAAAGGGTGAAAGGGTATAAATGTATTAGGGCAATGAATCTCTAAAATATCCTTGCAGAAAAAATGGTATAGCAGTGTTTGGGAGCAGGGATGAGCTTTATGTTTGTGTCAAACTTGTGTTCGACTCGAACATTGGCTGTTCGCCAGTTCGCCAAACAGCGAACAATTTTGTCTGTTCGCGGCAAATTCTAAAGCTGCGGAACACCCTTTAAAAGTCTCCCCCCTCTTTTCCTGTGGCCTGCCAGGTTGCATGCTTGGATAAGGGTCTGGTATGGATTTTTGGGGGGACCCCATGCCATTTTTTTTTTAATTTTGTGCGGAGTTCCCCTTAAAATCCATACCAGACCTGACAATTCATTGTAGCCCCGAGTAGTTTTAAATGACTTTTTATCCTTTAGAAATGTCCTTTTGCTGTCAGACTGTTCTAAACATGGGAAACATGCGCCCCTTTACAGGCATACTATAGGCACCCCCAGGTACAAAATTTAAAGGAATATTACACTTTTATTGTTTCACTTTAAGCATTATTAAAATCACTGCTACCAAAAAAACTTCAGTTTTTAAAACTTTTTTTGCGTTGATACATGTCCCATGGGTCAGGACCCAGGTCTCCAAACACTTTTATGACAATACTATGCATATAAGCATTTAAAATTAGCACTTTTGATTATTCATGTTCGTGTCCCATAGACTTTAACAGTGTTTGTCTGTTCGAACAACTTTTTTGCCTGTTCGCATGTTCTGGTGCGAACCGAACAGGGGGGGGGGGGGGGTGTTCGGCTCATCCCTAGTTGGGAGCATATACAGTGCATTCCATCCTACTGTATAATATCAGATATAGGTGTAGAAAAAATATCCTCTAACCTCTAATACACCATCTCGGCCTTAAAAGTTGCTAACAAATAAGATATAAATGCTTAACATAAAACCTCTTACCTGATAGATTGAATTGGGAATTATGGTAGATCCTTTGGTAACAAAATCTGGCAGCAGTGTAGTACGCTACACATTGGACAGATGCGTGTGTTGTCAGAATGCCAAAGCCGCCATATTATATGTCCACGATCCCACCGGAAGTGAAGGATGGCGTCATCAGTCACACGCTGTGAGGCATGGATGGGAAGTGAGGAGGGGGAAGAACCTCCCTCCTCACTACCCAGGACGCACGAATGTCCCCACTAATAGCCAAAAATTCCAGGGTGTTTGATGGGTAAGTGCTGGAAGAAAGCGCAATGCTCGTCCACTAATAGAGACCAAAATACAGTTAGCAGATAAAAAACAATCTCTAACAAATTATTTACTCTATAATACGTAGGTAAAGAGAAGAAGAAATATATCATAATACTCAATGTTGTGGTAATATCAGTGATCACATGTTGTACTTGGTTAACTCTAAAGCTGTGAATTTGTGAGTGAGAGTAGAAAATTCAGCATGTAGAGAGCGGTGCAGAGATAGCAGCATCTCTTTGAGCTGTGTGTCCAGTACAGGCTGGTTAGAGGTGGGGAAATTTGCTATGGGGAATTGAAGATCGGTGTGTGCTGTGGCTGGGGTTAACCCAGAACTCACCCCTGTGCCTGCTGTTGATGTATCCAATCTCATCCTTGCTTTGGCTGGACATGCACATTGAGGGCTGTGAGGAGGTGAAGAGCTTCTGGGAGAAGATCTACCAGTACATCCGTTGGCCCAGGTCTCTGCATCTGGAAGATCTGAATAGTGATTGTTGCGTGGCATGAAGGAGGGGACCAGAGGTTCGGCTCCATCTTGGCCTGCTCCATCTGCAGGCCTGAGGAAGTATGCAGTCAAATTTTTAGGTTTACAGTCCCCCTGCCACTTCCTCGACATTGTCAGGACATAGGGAAAGATAACCACCGCTCCAGGACGATCCCTCAGAGCGAATGCTCCTACTCCTGTTTGGGAGCCCCAGGAGCAAAGCAGAAAGGGGGGGCACAATCTGACGCGTTTCGCACTATGCGTAGTGCTTACTCATAGCTGGCTATGAGTAAGCACTACGCATAGTGCGAAACGCGTCCTATTTGTGCCCCCCTTTCTGCTTTGCTGTGTTGTGGATTGATGTGATTCCTGCTTTTTAAATAAATTCATTGAATTTCTATCCTCTCCCGGTGTGCGACTGTCCGGAGTTCTTCCTGATTTTTTAAATCTACATTGTCAGGACATACTGTAGTGGGTGTTGGCGGGTGTCTGTAGCAGGTGAGAGCTGTGTGAGGCGGTGATCCGTGATGGTATAAGGCGCGATTGTCTCTCTCTTTGCTCCGGAGCTCCGAGATTATACTGCCATCCACCATGTGCGGTAGCCACACCCCCCAGAGTGGTTTATTTAAAGGAGTCATATTAATTGTTCATAAGCCATAGATTCCACGGATTCCAGTGATGGTCAAAGAGACGTTTGTTTCTGTATTTTTATGCCTGAATATTTTCAAACGCATAGTTGAAATTTACTATGTCAATCACTTCAGATATATAAGGTGCTAGGTTGGATTCCCATTTTCAGGTTATAAGCATTTTAGTGGCTAAGAAGATGTAGGATTGTGATGGAAGATATTTAGAGACTCTATATGGGGTAAGATACCATATTAAAGCTATTTTTTGGGTTAGTTCCCAATGGTTGGCACATTTAGAGGATTGGTATATAGTCTTGAAAGCTGGTTGCCATTGGTGGGTAGTGAAGGTCTCTCCAAGGTCTGTTTGCCATTTTAGATGGGGTGGATTTGTGGAACATGAGCTTATTCTGCAGTAGGTTATAGAATAGGGAAGTGCCTTTAACAGAGGGAGATGCTTTTTGGAGATACTGCCCCCCTTGTTTGTGTAGCAGTATTTGCGGGGAGCTGAGAGAGTTTAGGAAGTGAGATATTTGAAAGTATGAGAAGCAGTCGGTTGGTGGAGGGTGGGATTCTTCTTGAAGCTGTTCAAATGACTTTAGGGTTTGATATTTGTACATGTGTGATAGGGTTAAAGGAGAAGTGGGGGATAATTGTTTCTAAGACCTTGAGTGGGAGAGGCATTGATGTTGTTTGTGATTGTAGAAGGTTTAGGGGGTAGAAAGTTATCCATACTAGTAAGGAGGCTTGGGTAGGGAGAGGTAGATTTTTTAGTGGCCAAGGGTTCCATATTTTGTCTAGTAGTAGGGTATTGAGTGAGGGTGTAGGACTGGCAGCTTTTTCAATGTCTGTCTAGAATTTGTCTGAGGAGGACGTGAACCAACTCTGTAATTGTGATAAGTGGGTTGCAACCCAATAGTCGCAAAGGTCAGTTATACCCATACCGCCCACATTCCTATGCTTAAGAAGTAGGGCATGGGAGCTACAGGATCTCATTTCTTTTCATACAAATTTTCTCAGTATTGTTTTAAGTGCTAGCATATGTGTCTTCTTTACAGGTGTGTTCTGAAGAGATATACTATTTGGGTAAGTAACATCATTTAAAATGAGGCAAGGCGTCCTGTCCAGGAGAGCTCACATTTGGACATTTGTGCAGCCTTTGTTCGTTCTTCAATAAGAGGGAGGCAGTTGGCATCAGCTAGTTTTGTGACATCAGATACTAATCGTATTCCTAAGTAGGGTATGCCCTCTGGGTGACATATGGATTCATGCATTGAGAAGGCCACTGTGTTTTTTTATTGCAATTAGGACTCCCTTCCTTTTTTGTGGTGCAGAGGCAGCAAAGATATAAGGGAATTGCTTGTGCTGAAAGTAAGGTGGTGTTGAGGTTTGGAAATGTGTTTCTTGCACACATATAAGGTCACATCCCAACCTAAGAGACTCATTCCATAAGGATGCTAGGCAAACATTGAAGGAGGTGATTAAGTTCACGAACATTGAAGAAGGTTATTTTAAAAACCATTGGAGAATATCAGTTGTGAGTATCTGTTACCTTTGGTTGGTGAGAGGTTGATAAGGAGTTGAAGGTGCAGCAGGCCCAGATGTGAGCAATCGTAATGGATATCCGGTGATGCCTCAGGTAAGATCTTGGAGACAGGTGGTGGTTGCTGGCAGACCTTGGACTGACAAGATGTAGAGGGAGAGGAGGTAAAAAAAACTGAGAAAAAATATAAAGAAAACATAGAACAGTTAGTAAAAAGCATGAACAATTCCAGCTGGAATCCAATTGCAGCAATGCTGCACATTACTTGTGGAGGGAGTATCATGGAAATAAGCTCCATTTGATCAGGGAGGTAGATTAGAATAGATGTTGCGGGTCTTGGGATTAGAGGCGATCATGGTGTATGAAACTTTGGTTTGCGTTTGTGGGATATAACATGACATTAGTTTTGGGTGTTTATCTCTGTAGGAGGTGAGCTGCATGTGTTTTCCTGATCTGGGAGAATGTCCCATGAATGGAGTAATGCAAGGCCCTCATTTAGAGTTGTAATAACTGAAGTAGCATCATTGTAGATGACGGTGAGCTTCACAGGGTAGCCCAAGCGGTAAGTGATGTTGTGATTACACAGTGCTTTTGTAATCGTCAAAAGCAATTTTTCTCCTTTCTCCTTGTACTGAGAGAGGTCTGAGTACATTTGGAGGTGGGAGAATTGTGTTGCTTTGCAGGAAGTTGGACATGAGTTGGTCCTTGGCATTATCAAAATGTACCTTCATAATGAAATCTCGGGGGACGTCATCAGGAAGATATGAGGGTTTGGGCAGGTTATGGATCCTGTCAATAATTATTTCAGACATTGGAATAGATGATAGGACAGCTCAAATTAGGTCACATGCATATTGGTTCAATTGAATATTTAGGATGGATTCGGGAACACCTCTGAGCTTCACATTATTCCGCCTTAAGCGGTCTTCCATATCTGCAACTTTGGCTTTAAGCTTTTTTGCATCTCATCATCCTGCTCATTGTGTGCATCTATCAAGCTGCAAATTACCCCATTTTATGTTCAATATGAGCCACTCTCCAACCCAGTTCCTGCACTTTTGAAATTGGTCACACATTCCATTAGATCAGCATGCAGATAAGCCTGCAGAGACACCAACATGTCCTTTAAGGTGGATTCTGAGACAGGTTGATTTGTAGCAGGAAATAAACTGAAAGTGTCAGCTAAGTCTCTGGTAGTGCTGGAGGAGTTATAGATATGGCTTAGCTCAATAGGAGATACACCAGCAGACAGCCGTGGTTTGCTTTTTGCAGGGCTCTGTGACATGGGAGTAGATACCGTTGGTGACCTTGGCTGTGTTGCCTTAGAATTTCCAAGTTGAGGAGGGCTCTGTGCAGAGCGCGAGGAGCCGCTGGATGAAGCCAGGGAGCCACCGCCACCATCTTGTGCATGCAGCCGCCTAAGCCTGCAAAGACACCAACATGTCCTTTAAGGTGGATTCTGAGACAGGTTGATTTGTAGCAGGAAATAAACTGAAAGTGTCAGCTAAGTCTCTGGTAGTGATGGAGGAGTTATAGCTATGGCATTGGCTCAAAAGGAGATACACCAGCAGACAGCCGTGGTTTGCTTTTTGCAGGGCTCTGTGACATGGGAGTAGATACCGTTGGTGACCTTGGCTGTGTTGCCTTAGAATTTCCAAGTTAAGGAGGGCTCTGTGCAGAGCGCGAGGAACCGCTGGATGAAGCCAGGGAGCCACCGCCACCATCTTGTGCATGCAGCCGCTTAAGAAGGACAAAGAAATGTGGCATCTTCTTATTGTTAGAAGCGACCTTCATTCACCTGGTCATGCCTGCAGGTACCAGGATGTTCGTGTGACAGGGTGCAACGTTAATGGCACTGTGGGTTGCCTCTAGATGGTAGAATCCCCGGCGTGATGGAAGAACTGCTGTATCAGGCTTCTATTCAGCAGTGCAGTAGCCATGCCCCCTTATCTTTTTATATGGACAAGGATGCACATTCATTTGTACTATGATCTATAATTAAAAATATAATTTGATTACTAGCTCTTGCAAAATCAGGATCAAGTACAGTAGCTTTTCTTTTACAATATCTTTTAAAAACTGCCACAAGTTTAACCCATATTAACCATCCAGAATAATGCACAATGATTATGACATGCACTATGCACTGTTTGACTGCAGGTACCTTCCCAAAACAGAACACTAAGTGAGACTTTCTTGGGAAGGTTTTTGTGCAGTTTTCTACCAATAAAATGTATTTTATAAAGGCTTTCACATTTTATTAAATCACTTTGCATGTTGTAGATTGCTCATAAACATTTATAGCAGCTTAGATTATTTTTCCTCTGAATAATTTAATATTGCCCACGATCAAATCTTTAAAATGTGGAGATGGATTTTTTTTATGCCGTCACTTGGTTTATAGAATGTGTTCCTATAAAACCATGCATTTAATATTCAATGGTTTACAGTAAATCCTTAACACAGTAGAGTTGTGAACTGCAAAGGGAAGACAAACACTTATGGGGTGTGTTATTATGATGGCTTATGCTAATTAAATTGAAGCATCACTGCTTAATTTATACATTATCAGCAAGTGCAAGGGGACAAACCTCTTTCTTAAGTCAAGCTTTATCTTGTTAAGAGGATTTACCTCTCTATTTCCTGTAATAAAGAGCTATTTTTTTTAAACTGTACTGGGAAAGCAAAACACGATCCCACACAGCTCTCCTGCCAGTTGCCATGGAAGTGTAGATCTCAACTCTAAGCTCAATATATTGGCTGCAATTAGGTTAATTAGAACATTATCTCAAAGTACACAGCTATTGTATGAAAACATTCTTATTAGATGTACTGCCTACACTACAATAAAACAGTTTTTTTTTAACTATTATATTTTCCAATTACAAAACATATTTATTTCACTTTGGAATGATCAAGATAGTGATGTTAAAAATATATTTTAAGGAGTGTTCCGATTTCTCAAAATTGAAAAGTAAATCTTAGAAGAGATGCATTAATCGGTCTCATATAATACTTATTTTTTGTAGAAAGCTTGCATTTCACAGGAAGTAAAAGATTAAACCAATGCTGTATTTCTGCAGAATGCATTATTCTAAAAAGGCTGGTAAAGGGAGGAACACCATTTATTTCCTGAGATAGGAACATATAATTTTCTCCAGCTTGCATTATTCTGTTTACTGCTGGAAATGTTCTTTATTAAATAATTACGGGTTGGGATGGTTTGCTGTTTACATCTTTACTGAACGCAGGAAAAAGGTAACGCTTATGTGGTTATTTATTAGATGAAACAACATTTTGAGGAATGAGAAAAGTGGTTCAGTGGCTAGCACAGCTGCCCTGGGGTCATAGTTTACTGTAAGCTGCATGGAGTTTGTACTGGAAAACATTCTACTGTATCTTTCCAAAAGTTAAAGGACAATTTCAGCTTTTCTAAAGACTGATTCAGCTTAAATAACATAAGAAAAATATATATCTGCTACATACAGTAAGATATTTTACAGTTACATGTAATAAAAATAGATTCCTATTTCATTTTGCAGCTTGCCATATTATTTGCAATCATCAAATTCAAACTTCTGTTTTTTGCACCTGTGGTCTCAGTCTATAATGTCAGAATTTCCTAAAATCCACATACATTTTGCTCTTCATCTCTTCCAGAAGTGCACAAGGTCAAATTGCAGGGAGCCTGTTGCATGGAGAATGGTATTCCCAGAAATGTACCTTGATTTACTTCACTGTAAGTTCCATGGTGTGGGACATCATTTTTGAGACCAATGGGATGCCAGTGGTGCACTAGAACTGATAAAGTAATTAAGCAAAACTAATCACTTCAATTTCAAACATTTCAGCAAGTGCAGCAGAAGCTTCAAAAGTTTAACAGGTAATAAGCAAGTAGGGATCTCTAAATAAAATATGTTAAACTCCTTACAATAAAATTGCATTTTTTCTTGAACAGAGAACTATAGCGGCAGCATTTAGTTGGAGTGGTGCCCTTTGTAAATTTATCCCTACAAGGCACCATCCAAAGTCTCTTTCATATGAGTAGATTAATTCATCCTGACATTATCTTCTTGATGCCAGGTGCTGGTCAGTGATACCAGCCACATTAGAGCATGAATAACAGCCTGTACTCCCTGTTTGGAGAACTCAGGCTTTATATCACAAGGAAAGAAGATCCACAATGTAACAAATCTCAAAAGCACAAGCAGCTCAGACCTACATTAACCATATAAACCTAGGCTGTGTATTAAAGTGGAAGTAAACTTATTTTTTTTTATTTGCTAACAGGCAGGGTATTTATGACAGAAGAGAACCTATCTATCTCTTCTGCCATAAATGCATCCTCCCGCATGCCAGCTGTCATGAACACTGAGCTGCACATGCACAGCTTAGCAAATATTTATGGCCCTGATCTGTGCCACAGTGATGTGATTCCTGTGTGCATGCACAGGAGTGACATCATCACTGCCATGCCTATCACATGGCTAAAGGCATGGAATACAAAAGGAAAACTAGGGCAAATATCAAAGTGCCGGGGGCCCACCGGATCGATCCCACCGCAGCGCTAGAGGGCACAGTTTGACAGGTAAGCCAGCCATAATGTCTTAATATGCTGTGCATACTAGCTCATTACCCACCTAGGGGCCCTTAAAAAAAAAAATTATATAGTGGAGTTAACTGCCGCTTTAAGATGCATGAACTCCTAATAGTACATGAACCATTACACATTCCATAGCACACAATTCATTCTTAAGCCCTCTTGAAGGTAGTTTGCCTTGGGCATTTAGCCAGAAGAAGCATAGAATGCAGCAGGGGTAAGTAAAATTAATTTCCCTTTTATATTTGAATTTATTTTTCTCTCATCTATTTATAATTTTTCCAGGACTTCTTCTTTAAAAAAATAAAAATATATATATATAAATATATATTAAACCATGTCCTGCTATTCAGGTCTGTTATTAATCTCAAGGGGGAAAAATGAAAAAAGCAGACCCTTAAACAAGCATTCAGCCTTGCTTTCCAGGTAAGTGAGGGTGCAAACCCCCTGATCCTAAACCATATTGGGCCCTCAACTTGGGGAGGATTCCCTGCCAGAGCACCTTGTCCTCATGTTAATGAGAACAAGTGCCTCTTCCCCACAACCACTGGCCTGATGGTTGTGGGGGTCTGTGGGAGGGGACCTATCAGAATCTGGATGCCACGTTTACAAATAAGGGGGCTCCCAAATATCCCCCCAATGCAAATTTGTAAGTGGTACATAGCACCCCTAATTATTGACCAAACAAATGTAAACAGTACATAAACACAGAGACACACTAGTACAAGTCCTTTGTTTAAAAAGAAAGTCACAGCATGAAATTCTGTCATTAATTACATTGTTCGGCAATGCAGATCTTCATCTATTACAATGAATGATGCCCACAGCTCACTGAAAGAAAAACATGCTTACCAGCTGACATGTCTGATCCTGAAAACTGCTCCTAATGAGCCTTTTATTGGGAATAAATAGTAATAAATTACCGTATTTAAAAAAGTGCATTTTAACTGTAATTTTTCCAACACAACACTTATGTAATTTGTGCACCCTCACATATTTACCCTTCAACATATTCAACACAAAATAGAACAAGGCTCCCTTTTTCAATGGATTGTGATCACCAAGAAATGTAAATGCATTTTTGTTTATTTGTGTGAGCATTGGATGTTTGTGCAGTGAAAGCAAATTTAATTTCAGATCATCCAACATCATTGTTGGGACCGGGCACCTGTCCCTGTGCAGTTCATCAGCAGCACTCCCTGTGCTGTCCCTATCATAGCTAAGCATGTTTTCAACATGGCTACTGGAATCCCACCTTTTTTATGGTTTGGATGGGCTGGGTTCCTCATGAGCCCATGGTAAACCCAAACCCCAACCCTAATGTTAATGTAAATTAATTGCTAATTTTCAGTCGAGTTAAGAGTCACATTTATTTGAGTGGAGGTTAAGGCTTACCACTGCACATGAAATAATTGATCAAGGTCGGTTCCGCAGAAACGCTAGAAAGAACAATGCAACAGCCAAGCAACCAGAATATTAGTTCCTTTTTAACTCATAAAAGGTTTTTTTTCAAAGGAATATTTTTTAAAGTTTTTTTTTTTTAGGGACTAAGATAGGCTGATGTTGTTTTAATTTGGACAGTACTAATCATCAGGGAGGATGAGCCCTAAAGCAGTTTGTCCAGCATGTCTTCAGTAGGGACATCTGCCCAGCAATTTTTCAGGTTGGTCTTTGCTGCAGATCTCAAGTCTGGATTCAAACTGATGCAAATTTACAGTGGGATTGATGCATTTAGGAACACACAGATTAACAGGTCATGTAAAAAGCATAGTGTTCCATGGCTTTAGTTTACATCTATGCATTGCAAATTTGGTGCGTTTTGACTGCGTGTGCGATGCAAATTCCTATGGTGCAGGGCAAATTTTTTCTTCATAGGCTTCAATTGAATTTGCAGGAAAATCGCAGGACACAGCTCACATGTCTGAGAATTGTTCACTGTCTGCCTCCTGAAATTTTTGGTAAATTGCGGTAAATTCGCACCTGTCTAACTCAAAACGTAAGGCAAAAAACGGATCAAATTCGCAGTACATCGCATTGAAGTAGTGTGAACCTAGGCTAAGGCTGCATTTAAACCTGAGCATTTTCAGCTCATAAAACGCTCGTAAAAAATGCCAGAAAAAACACATGAAAAGCGCCAAACAAGCAAAATCCAATTTATTTAAATGGCACCTGTTCACATCTGAGCGTTTTGTCACCCGAAGCAAAATGCCTGAAAAATGTCTTAGGCCCCTTTCACACTTGTACGACTTGTCTTGCGACTTGGATATGTAGTATGACAAGTCGTTCCCCATGATTTCCCATGACAACCATTCATATTAGTACGACTTCAAGTCATGCCGACTGCAATGTAGTCCCTGCACTACTTTGGTCTGACTTTGATCCTACTTAAGCCCATTGAATATCACTGAAGTCAGATCAAAGTCGGATCGCTGTCTTAACTGATCCAACTTTGGCATGCGACTTGTGCTCTGATGATCTTGAAGGGGAATCCACGCCAAATAAAGAAAAATGACATGGGTTTCCCCTCTAAGAGCATATCAGCCCCTTTAGTCTGGTATGGATTTTGGGGGACCCCCACGCAGTTTTTTTCGACATGGAGGTCCCCCCAAAATCCATACCATACCCTTATCTGAGCACACAGCCCAGCAGGTCAGGAAAGGGGGTGGGGACGAGCGAGCGCCCCCTTCTTCTGAACCATATCAGGCCGCATGCCCTCAACATGGGTTGTTGGTGCTTTGGGGAAGGGGGGCCCTGCGCCCCCTACCCCAATGCACCTTGTCCCCATGTTGATGAGGACATGGGCCTCTTCCCGACAACTCTGGCCGTTGGTTGTCGGGGTCTGCTGGTGGGAAGCTTATCGGAATGTGGAAGCCCACTTTAACAAGGGGGCCCCCAGATCCCAGCCCCCACCCTATGTGAATGAGTATCGTGTACATTGTACCCCTACCCATTCACCTAAAAAAAATGTGTTGACAATAAAACACAGTACACAGGTTTTTGAAGTAATTTATTCAGCTCCGGCATCGCTTCCGATTTCTTCTCCCCTCTCCGGGTCTTCTCCGCTCTCCGTTGATGTCTTCTAGCCCTCTCCGGTTCTTCTCCCTTTGTCTGCTGTCTTCTGCCTCTGCTTGGTCTTCTCTGCTACCTTCTCACTCTTTTCTTTTCTTCACTGTCTTCTCCCTCCTTCTCCCTCCGTTCTTCTTCCGATGTTGACTTGACGCTCTCTCCCGCTCTAATGCTGGGTGCGTGGTGTGCCACTACTTATATTGGCATGGGGAAGGGGCACTGGGTGACGTCATCTGGTGACCCTGCCCCATGCCAATGGAATGGGAGAGAGCATCGAGTCAACATTGGAAGAAAAACAGAGGGAGAAGGCACCGGAGAAGACCTGGCAAAAGAGCGAGAAGATAAAAGAGGGTGGGTTTGGGACTTTGAATGAGGCATATGGTCAAACGAGCACACGCCTCCATCCCTGCTGATTAATAAGAAGAGGGGGGTTGAGACTTTGAGTGAGATGTGTGTTTGCACAATTGAAAATTATTCCACAATATTACAAATGTTTATTCATAAATTGCACATGAGACATGGTACATTGCAAATACGACAAGCTGATGTACATAATTGACAACAATTAAAATTCCATTATTACACATGATGAATGAAATCCATGTAGAGGATGAGATGTAAACGCATAAGTGGAAAAAAAAAACTGCATTTAAAAGTTTGACGCATTTTGTGGACAAAGTTCCACTTCTTCAGAAGCAAATGCAGAATGCATATCTACAAAAAATATGAAAGATATTCCAAATTACTTAAATCAATAAAATGAGGATGGGGGAGGAAAAAAGAAAAGAAAAGCCAGACACCCCAAAAACTACTTACATATCAGTTCTGAAATAGATCATGAAATGCTGAGAAATGGAAGTTGAGGAAGGCTGGAAAATGTCCCTGTCGGGAGCTGAGGGGACGTGAATCTGCGGACAGCCAAGGTGGACAACACCACACTCAAGGGGAGGAAAGGAGAAATGAAGGGTGTCCATGGTGAAATACATGATGGTACCTGGGAGCAGCTACAATATCTAAATTAATGGAAAAATTGTGTAGTCAATGAGGTGTGACTTGCAGGGGGCATACAGCCTATGTACTATTGAGGTCAATGTGAAGGAAAGAGGTGAGGGAAAGTGGAAAAAGTTGTGTTTGGAAGCCACCAGAGAACTTTATACCAAAAGGACAAAAAGTGATACAGTACAGTATCCTGGAATCGCGACAGACCAATCCTGTCCAGAGAATCAGAAACTACCTAAGGTGACCAAGGGAAAAAAGAACCCAGAGGGAAGTGAAATATCAATGCACAAAAAGAACCCAGAGGAAAGTAAAAGGGTGGGTACCTGGCGACCCTGGTGGTGGTGCTAAGGCTAACACGTGTGTTTCAAAGGGTGTGCAGCATTAAATGTGAAACCATTGCTTCCCACAGGACTGCAATGTATATCCGCTCCGGCCCCGCTATGCATGACACCCCCAATGGGTGGGCAGGTACCCCGTTGAGGTAAGGCATTCTCACCAGGACATCTGGCGCAGAAGCGACCGGCGCCATGTCACCAAGACATGCACCTCAGGAGGCCCACCCAGTCCCCCATTGATGGACAAGGAGGAGAGGGGAAGTCCCAGGTGTGCATCACAGCTACCAAACCAGGAACAGAACAGCCAAACAAAAACAACCAGTCCGCATGCATCAAAGAAAAAAATAGCAATATTTGTATTTACAAATAATGATAAATGAAAGAGTAGAAATATTCATGCCTTTCATATAAATGTATTATTGGGATAAACGTGGACCAACATCAAACAGGGTCAGCTATCAGTAATAAAAATGTAAGATTGACTGTCAACTTTTTCCACTCTAGTCACAAAAAGCGATAAGATAGCAGAGAAGACCCGGCAGAGGCAGAAGACAGTGGACAGAGGGAGAAGAACCGGACAGAGCTAGAAGACATCAGGGGAGAGCGGCGAAGACTCGGAGAGGGGAGAAGAAATCGGAAGCAACGCCGGAGCTGAATAAATTACTTTAAAAACCTGTGTACTGTGAATGGGTAAGGCTACAATGTACCCGATACTCTTTAACATAGGGAGGTGGCAGGGATCTGGTGGCCCCCTTGTTAAAGGGGGCTTCCAGGTTCCGATAAGCTTCCCGCTCGCAGACCCCCACAGCCAATGGCCAGGGTTGTCAGGAAGAGGCCCTTGTCCTCATCAACATGGGGACAAGGTGCTTTTGGGTGGGGACGCAGGGCCCCTCCTGCCCCAAAGCACCTACTCCCTATGTTGAGGGCTTGCGGTCTGGTATGGTTCAGGAGAAGGGGGGCACTCACTCTTCCCCACCTGCTTTCCTGACCTGCTGGGCTGTGTGCTCGAATATGGAGAGATTGATTTCTCTATATGCAGCTAATCCCACCACTCCTCCTATCCAGGCATACAGGCAAGGCCAGTGCAAGGAGTTTTGCATACACAGGTCAAAGTGCATTCGGCTTACCCCCCACCCTTCAGCCAGCCTGCTCTGGTACTGCTGTCCAACCACCTTCCCCCATCTGCCAGCCACCCCACGCTGGTACTGCTGAACCCCCATCCTCCAGCCACCCCACACTGGTACTGCAAGACTCCTCTATGCCCTCCAGCCACCCCACACTGGTACTGCTATACCCCCGGCATCCAGCGACCCCACTGGTACATCCCTCAAATCCCTAAGTGGTTGGAGATTCAGATTTTACTGCCCCATTCCCCATCCTGGGGTCCTCGTCCATAGGGGAGATAGGGTCCCCGTTCTCAGGGGAGATGTGGTCTCCTTCCCTAAGGGAGATGAAATCTCTGTCCCTAGGTGAGATGGGGTCCCTGTCCCAAGGTGAGATGAGGTCTACACCCCCAGGGGAGATGGGGTCCCTGTCCCCAGGCAAGATGGGTTCCCGGCCCTCAGGGAATATGGGGTCCCTGTCCCCAGGGGAGATAGAGTGGGGTATGGGATTGTGTATGGGGAATATGGGGTCGTCTCACTCACTGTGACCAAGATACAGGGTCAGGACGATGGGGTGCAGGTACTACTAGGAAGCATACAGCTCTGCAGTTGACCGCCCTCCAAGCATTTATCCATGGTTGGCTGGGCTCCCTCCAGAAGCAACACAGACAGGGGGATCAGCATGGGAGGCCCTCTCCGAGGGAGATCTGTGTATGATGGAGGGAGGAAGGGGGGCTGGTAGACAAGTCTGCAGTGTCTGCAAGCCTGCAAAGAATGGATAGAGGTGACTGAGGTGGCAGGACCCTGGCTGAGGTGGACACTGGATGGAGCAGTGCTGTACGGGGAAGGAGAGAAGGATGGGAGGAGCCGACCTAAGACACGGTGGCCGAGGACACGGGAGAATTTGAGAATAGCAACCAGTGCGGAAGAGCAGGGTGCTCTGCTACCCACCCTGTGCTCCAGCCACCCGGGTACCAGTACCGCTACCTACCCAGCTGCCCATTTTGGCTCAAGCTGGGGCCAGCCCTATGTACAGGGGGGTTGCAAGCCCCCCCCCGAAGCATGGGGCCAGGTTGCAAATTCGACTACTGCGACCCCGGTAGCTAAGCCCCTGTACTTCAGTGAGTGAGCATTTTCACAAAACGACAGAAATTGTGCCACTGGAAAGATCACCAAGTTAAAATACAGGAAAAAAATGCAAATAAGAAAATGAATGCAGGTACCACACCTAGGGGCTGATAATCTGCAATATATAAAATTATGTAATTATGTTATTATACTGGAGTTTGGGTAATTAGAAATCCCAAAGTACCTATATTGTGTAACATATACTTGCACACTTTCTTACTATTCTGTTTGTGAAATAGCAATATGAATATATATATATATATATATATATATATATATATATATATATATATATATATATGTGTAAAGTGATTCCTCCTAGATATTATCGAACAAAGTCCCTACATCCAGTGTTCCAGAGAGGCAGTGCCTTTAAGAAGCAATCTTCTAGCAGTGCCACTTTCCTATTTTGGAAATGTGACTTACGAGACATGAGGTCAAGTTATATCTGTATTCATTCCCCAGCTGATAAATCCTGAGGCTAGAAAAATATTGAAAATGGAAAGTCCAACATACAGCAGCCAAAATCAACAGCAGCCAAATAAACACTGCATTCATAACCATTAAACTGACATTAGCAACCATATGAGACTTCCTCTCTATTTTTAACATTTAAAGCACTTTGTTTTGCTTTTTTGAGGCAGATAAATGTTAAACCAGGTGAAGCATATCTCCTTAATAGTTTCTTTTACATTGCTTGGATTGCAATAGAATAGTCCTTGATAATGAATCATGTGGATTGCAATGACTAATAGACAGCAGGAGAGCAAGTATGCACACAGAATTAATATTATTATTCATTTTTTTTCTGTTTATTCTTTTCTGTGAGTTTTTGCTTGTGATTGGAAAATGTGTACACAAACAAGTCAGTTTTTAGTCATCGCCTAAGTGTATTATTATGGTAAAGAGCAATGCTGCTTTTCTGTAGCAGCAGATGACAGCCCCTTATGGGTTAAATTTGTCATTAAAAGGCTGGGAGAAGATGCAAATGATAGACCTGAATTTCCAGTAGAATCGATGATTGATACCGACTAAGCAGAGAATAATTTTAAAACGCGATGACATTTTGAAGTGTGGATGGATTTCTTTCCTTGGTTTTCATTATAACTGACTTCACTAATTAAACAGTTTGAAAGTAAGATTATGAAAGTTCAGTACATTTTCCAAATATAGAATTATATTAAATGAGCGGCTTACTTTGATTTTCACTATAGGCATGCTGAGGATTCCAATGTTTCAAAAATGGTACAAAACGTAAAAAAAGTCACATTTTTTCATTTGTGATAAGGATGGAAAAGATTACATTTTTACCACCCTCTTAGGCTTCAAAGGAAGTTGGACAGGGTTGGTTGTACACATATGGCAGACACAATGTTTTGCTTCATAGCAGCAAAAGGGCAGTACCATAGCACAGGGCAGAACCACCACTGAACATGACTTATTCAAGTGAATAGGGCTGCACTGCAACTATGTTCAATACATGCAGTTGTGGCGATGTGGTGCCACATTTACAGGGCTAAAACAGGTAGTCAGAAGGCTCCTCGCTGTCTGTTGAATGCCAGATGGATGCCAAACACTTATATAAAAAAAAAAAAATCCAAGAGCTGTTGCATGTCTAAACATTAACTAATGCTTTGTTCACATTTATCCTGTCTGAAGCATCTTTGATGTTTATTTTTTTATTTTTAGCAAAATGTACATTACATAAAGTGTAATAGTACTGAAATACTCATGTAAAACAAACCTATTTACTGATCTCCCAATACATCAAAAACATACAGATATAAACAGGACCTTATAGAGCTTAGACCTTATAGATGTGACTTACTAGACTAGTCACTACTGGCCCTACATGACTAGGTGAGACACAGACTGGGATGCTACCTGCACCCAAAAGTCTAGAGCTTTAGCATGCTATTCCTGTTTTTTTGTAGGAGGTTTCCAATAAATCGTTTTGAGAATTATTGATCTAAGCACATAGTAAAAGCTTGATGAATCCTATGGAGCTTTTGAAATAAGTCTGTAAATATAGGTGTAGTGGTACCCCGTGAGGGCTGCTAATTAACTCTATATCCCACTGACTACCCTGAATCTGCAGATCCTCTCTTACCTCTGACACCTTGGGTTCCATTCTGCACGTGACGTTAGCAATGTGAAAACCCACACGATATCCCTGAACCACTCAGAAAAGTTTACTGAGATAAGTAATAGAACACAATAAAGAACATGTATAAACACAAATTATGATTGAAAATTGTTATCACTTAATGCACATATAAAGAACGTATAAACTTATAATCATAAGGAGTATATGTGAACAGGTGCACAGAGGGATAAGTACTCAATATCCTCAATATCCTCAAAATATATATCAAATACCTTCCCACTGAGGCCTCAACACACAGATCAAAATGCAGTATACAATCTTTACATTCAGGAACACAGTCTAAAGTCTAGCATATACTCAATGGCTCCCCCTAGGCTATAATTCAGAGTTCAACTTATGAGTGGAGCAGCAGGGCTGTACTCCAAGATCCCTCAGAGGCGGGTGATCTGGCTCTCCGCAGTATAGGCCGCAGTCTCTCACTCCTGGTCACACACAGACCTCCTGCTGGCAGGTGTTGAATGGTATCCAGAGAGGCTGAAAGCAGGCCGCGCTGGTCCTTTTATCACTGCTCCCAGCAGGCAGTGCTGCGTGCTTTGCATTGTCTGTCCTGTAGTTTAGGGCTGATCCAGCTAACAGAGTCACTTCCTCCTCCAAACTACATCTCCCACAATACTTTGCTGCATTTCTTCTCAAGGGATAAGGAAAAAAATCCTAACAGAGCCCAGCAGCCATTAGAGGGAGCCGAACTCATTTGCAACAACAACAAACTGTTGAACTATAATAGCTATAGTAGCAGACCCTTGGCTACATAGGGGCTACCATAACTATCCTAACGAAGATGCTACTTACCTTAATGTTTTGTTGACCCTCAGGCTTTTTGAGTAACTCATCCAGAAAAAAATATTCTCATAGTGAAAATGAAAGTGAAGCCAGAAGGCCAATGTGTTTGTTTTTGGTTAGTGATTTAAGACCACTTTCACGCTGAGGCGCTTTTCAGGCGCTTTCACGCTAAAAAACAGCACCTAAAAAGCTCACTAAAACTTATTTCCATTAAAATAAATGAACTCTTTCACACTGGGGCAGTGTGCTGGCAGGGCTGTGAAAAACTCTCCTCCCATTGAAATGAATGGAAAGCTCTTCAAAAGCGCTCAGTGTTTTTACTGGCAGTTTAGAAGCGCTTCAGTGTGAAAGTGGCCTTAAAATAACTAAAAAAGAGGGTTGGCATTGCAACTAGGCAACAAATATTTATAGAACAGAATCTTTCATGTTATTTTAGGGAAAGTTTTCCTTTGATTCTGCAATATTCTAAATAGTTAGGTATGAATAGCCTATGCAGTTGCAGAAAACAGAAGGCCAATGTGTTTGTTTTTGGTTAGTGATTTTAAAGTAATTAAGAAATAGCTGGAAT
Source organism: Lithobates sylvaticus (assembly GCA_028564925.1). Lineage (NCBI taxonomy): Eukaryota > Metazoa > Chordata > Amphibia > Anura > Ranidae > Lithobates > Lithobates sylvaticus. The sequence continues at coordinate 387,199,093 of CM053028.1, forward strand.
TGCAACTAGCTATGGCAGTATGGAAGCCTTCAGGAAAATGTTGCCTTTAATTCTGCAATCTCCTAAATAGTTAGGTATGTAAATGCTTTTAGTGGAATATATCAAAGCTCAAGTCGAGCATCAGCAGCATATGTACTTATAGCCAAAAATAAAATCCACCCCCATCTTATGCACTCTAAACTTGCACATGGGTTCTTTCCACTCTAATTGCTGCCCACTTTCCTAGCTACTAGATTGTAAGTGCACGTTTAGGAGGAGCTGAGAAGATGGAGACTTTGCTAATAAACACATGCTACTATTTCTTAATGTTAAACCTTCTTAACTGTAATATTAATAATTCCAAATGCTTAAAACACTGATACATTTAGAGACATCGGTATACTAGCAAGATGAGTATTATTTTTGAAAAAGGCATAGTACAAATATGACTAACTCAGTAAGATTTACAGGATCGAACAAATCATCCTAATTAACACCTAAATCATTTTTTAAAGATAACATGGGAATAAAAACCATTCTATCTCTTTTGAATTACAAAGCAATGCTCATAAAATTACAATAACGGGGCGAGCAAAGAGAAAGGAATGTTAAAATTAATCTTTTGTGAAATTGGAATCCTGTAGACAGTGATTAGAACGTTTAAAATAATGACAATAAACTTCCACCAAAAGAAAAAGAGTATAATGTCAGCCTCACAAGCTCCCTATTCGGTATATATAGAATCACACTGCTGAGCTTGTTAGTTTGTATAGGCAGCTCTGATTTTAACTTGATTCTCTTTTGACCTTCACTCATAGAAATGACAGTGTCAGCGGCTGACGGAATCCAAGAGATTTCCTACTTATCAAGGGTCAACTAATCATGGCCACTTTGCTATTTTTGCAGCTATTGTTTGTTTTTTCAAAGAAGAACATTCCTTCTCTTTTATACCAAAACTAAGTGCAATCATTAATATTTTTAGCTGCTAAAGTACTATAGATTTGTGACCGCAATCAACTAACAGTAATCGTATGATTAACATAATTACATACTTTAAAAAAAAAAAAAATAATAATAATAAACACTACTTATGTACAAATAATCCATAAAGTTTGTTTTAGTTTTGGATAGGGTAATGAAGGCTTAGAACTCCTGTTAGTTTTTATTTTTACTGTCTGTGCATCATTCAATTTCCCTTCACTTTCTACTTAAGAGATGCAACAGGAAGTGAAAGTAAATCTCTTCAAAGTGAGTAGAATTTCCCTCTTATACAATTTATACTTAGAAGAATTTTGTTTAGATTATATCGCTACACCCAGGGCATCAATAGGACTATTAATGGATTTGATGAGCATTCCCCAATGCAATAACCTGCATATACAGTATCTCACAAACGTGAGTGCACCCCTCACATTTTTGTTAATATTTTATTATACCTTTTCATGTGACAACACTGAAGAAATTACATTTTGCTACAATGTAAAGTACTGAGTGTACAGCTTGTATAACAGTGTACATTTGCCGTCCCCTTAAAATAACTCAACACACATCCATTTATGTCTAAGCCACTGGCAACAAAAGTGAGTACACCCCTAAGTGAAAATGTCCAAATTGGGCCCAAATTATCAACATTTTGTGTGGCCACCATTATCTTCCAGCACTGCCACTGGAGTCCTCTTCCACTCCTTCATGATGACATCACAGAGCTGGTGGATGTTAGAGACCTTGAGCTTCTCCATCTTCCATTTGAGCATGCTCCACAGATACTCAATAGGATTTAGGTCTGAATACATTCTTGGCCAGTCCATCACCTTTACCCTCAACTTCTTTAGCAAGGCAGTGGTCATCTTGGAGGTGTGTTTGGGGTAGTTATTAGACATGTGCACACTGAAATATTTAGTTTCGGAATTTCGTTTTCGTCCGAAAAATAAATCTATTTAGTTACTCTCGAAATTCGTTTTTATTTTTAATTTGTTTTTCGTTAAAAATTGCATTCGTCAGAAAATCCAGATGAATTAAGGTTGAATCTGTCATTGAAGGCTTATGGTGTCTGTCGAATGTTCAAAGAAGATTCAACGGAGCAGCTAAACTGTATGACTCTGTATAGTTTAGCTGCAAAACCACCCAATTCCAGCAGCAATCTTTCCTCTCTACGTTGAATCTTTCCTCTCTACGTCAAATCTTTTCTCTCAATGTAGAATAATCTTGGACTAATTGAGTTAAGGTTAGGCACATTCGACCACAGATTCAATAGACACAGATTGTTATTGTCAGCGTCAAATCTCCTATCTATATCGAACTGTTGTCACAACAAAAACGAAAATAAAGCATTTGTTTATGTCGGATCTTTTTTGTTTTTCGGATTCTGCACTTTCGTTATCGTTTGTTAAAACGATAACGAAAATACCTGAAATTCGGCCAAAAATGCATTCGGACGAAAACGAATGCACATGTCTAGTTGTTATCATGTTGAAATACTGTGCTGCGGTCCAGTCTCCAAAAGGAGGGGATCGTGCTTTGCTTCAGTACATCACAGTATGGTATTCATGGTTCCCTCAATAAACTGTAGCTCCCCAGTGGCGACAGCACTCATGCAGCCCAAGACCATGACACTTCCACCACCATGGTTGACTGTAGGCAAGACACACTTGTGATACATTCAGATGTATCCGAATATCCAAATGAAATAGTAATTAATTTCATTGAAATTCATTTAATTTCATTATGTATATTCATTTTCTAATGAATTACACATTTTTACAATATTTTGAGTTCATGCATGCAGAACAAAAACAATGTGGGGTCCCCCAATCTATACCAAGCCCTTCAGGTCTGGTATGGATTTTAAGGGGAACCCCATGCCAATATTAAAAAAAATGGAGCGGGGTCCCCCCAAATCCATACCAGACCCTTATCCAAGCATGTAGCCCGGCAGGCCAGGAAAGGGGGGGACAAGCGAGTGCCCCTCCTCCTGAACCATAGCAGGCCACATGCCCCCAACATGAAGGGGGTGCTTTATTAAGGGCCTGGTATGGATTGGGCGGACCTCACACTGCTTTTTTTCTGCATTTTTCATTGTACGCATTCTTTTGTTTACCTGCTCCTTAACCACTTCAGCCCCGGACAAATTTGCAGCCAAAGGACCAGGCCCCTTTTTGCAATTCGGCACTGCGTCACTTCAACTGACAATTGCACGGTCGTGCGACATGGCTCCCAAACAAAATTGGCGTCCTTTTTTTCCCCACAAATAGAGCTTTCTTTTGGTGGTATTTGATCTCCCCTGCGGTTTTTATTTTTTGCGCAAAAATAGAGCGACAATTTAAAAAAAAAAATGCAATATTTTTTAATTTTTGCTATAATAAATATCCCCAAAAAATATATAAAAACATTTTTTTTACTCAGTTTAGGCCGATACGTATTCTTCTACATATTTTTGGTAAAAAAAATCGCAATTAGCGTTTATTGATATGTTTGCGCAAAAGTTATAGCGTTTACAAAATAGGGGATAGTTTTATAGCATTTTTATTAATATTTTTTTTTTACTAGTAATGGCAGTGATCATCGATTTTTATTGTGACTGCAACATTATGGCGGGCACATCGGACATTTTTGACACATTTTTGGGACCATTATCATTTATACAGAAATCAGTGCTATTTAAATGCACTGATTCCTATGTAAATTACACTGGCAGTGAAGGAGTTAACCACTAGGGGGCGGGGAGGAGTTAGTGTGATGTGTGTGTTTTTTTTACAGTATGGGGCGTGGCTTTATGTCTGACATCACTGATCGGCTTTCCCGATGAAAGGGAACAGCCGATCAGTGACAGGCAGCATAGGAAGCACGGGGAGAGGTTTGTTTACACAGACCTCTACCCGTTCTTCAGCTCTGTGACCCGATCATGGGACACCAGCGGCGATCGGGTCTGCTGGTCACGAAGCTCCCGACCGGGTTGCGAGCGCGCCGCCGGGCGCACGCTCGACCCACGGCTGGGCTCTTAAAGGACCACGTACAGGTACATGGTTTTGCCCAGCCGTGCCATTCTGCTGACGTATATGTGCAGGAGGCGGTCGGGAAGCAGTTAACAACCAGCTATTCTTCACACAGAATTAGAATTGGTCGATAATTTTTTGACCAATCTGAATTCCAATCATTCCGAAATGAATCTATGAAACAAAACTAGTAACATAATAAATCTATCCAAACAAAACAAAAACATTTTTTTAGTTCTGCACATGTCTAGTGCTGGTTGAGAAAAAAAGCCTCCTTCCTAATGAGAAATTCTCACTTAAAGTGGAAGTAAAGGCAAAACCTCACTAACTCTAAGCTTACTCCCTCCCCCATTCTAAGCCTAATCTAACCCTGCAAAGAAAAGATTGCTATACTTACCTATTCAGAAGCCATCGCGGTCTGGTCTCCAGCGACGCCTTTTGTGTGCAGGAGAATGCCAACAACGGCTGGGAAATGACTGCGAAGTGACGTCACTCATAGACTTACTATGGGGCTTTTGTTATCCGCTGCCTCTCCTACATAATAAAGCTGCTGGGGGGGTCTGGGCAGCAGGAGGAATCTGTGCCACACAAAGTGATTAGAGTTTACTAAGGCACATCCCGTGTGCACGCCTATGCTTACAAAATAACATGTATTTTACTTGGCAACAAACAATTACACTGATGTCGGACTATAGTACGCTGTATACCAATAATTATCCCAGATTTCTTCTCTTCGTGAATTGATTAAGCAATCGTCCAGATACCATATTTTTTGGATTCGTAAGTTGATAGCTCTAAAGATGGTGATTCTTTCTATACTCCTTTTTATTTAGAGCCCTTTTAGTAAGAGTAACAATAACACATTTATTGAGCTTTCGAAAATAACTAGGTAGATTTACATGGTTTTCAAAAGAACCCAGGATAAAACGCTTCATCTTACATTGAACACAAGGGAGGTAGGTTAAATTTCCCAAACCTGTGGCATTATTATCTTGTTGCCCAATTTAGCCAGCTTAGCTTTTGGTATGTACTTCCATATGGTGTCCCTTGAGTCCTCCCTGAATCCCTAACAATATACCCAGTGTCATTACAGTGTCTTCAGTTGTGTTTTACCCACAGACAAGTGGAGTACAAGATTTTCTGCATATTTTTTGCAAAAATATAGATCTGTAAATCAGGGTAAATTAATTTGCTAATCCGCACAGGGGATGCACCAGGGAGGCACCTCAAACACTATATCTTTCCGCATGCTATTAAATCCCCCACTTCCCAGATCAAATAGCCAATATTCCTCCCTTTTTTCTCACATACAGAATCGGTCCAGGTCTTACCAGTGTTGTAACCAGGTAGGACGAGTAGCTGGATCTAATCCCATCTTTTACAGCTTAAAAAAAACTTTATTTTAAACAATGGTTGGGATGTCACAGTGTGAAAATAAAAGAATGGGGCATAAGCTTTTGAGCATGTGGCATTATACCTCAGTCAGATTTAATAGAAGTCTTCCATCTTTTCTCCAGGCTGTTATAGAAATCCCCCAAGCAATGCCAACTTAAAAGTGGTTCTAGCATGGCACGAAGCTGGACGGACGTCTAAAGTTGGAGCTCCGTGGGTAACGGTGCCTTCCAGTGACTCCCCAGGGCAATCTAGCCTGCAATTTTTCCTCATTTTTCCACGCACCCCTGGGGGAAAGTCTATCGCATGCTGACGTTCAGGAGCCAGAAAAAGAAACCCGCTCAGAGATCCCTAACAAATTATCACAGAGCTTGCTGCATTAGCAAACAGAACAGCTTTTCTGGAGACCAAGCATGATGAGCTGCATCTGGCATATTCAGACCTCAGGAAAGACCATGAGGTGCTGTCAGAGATAGTAATTCAGCTTCAGGCTCACCTGGAAGACCTAGACACTAGAAATAGGTGGAACAATATCTGTATTTGTAGGGTCCCTGAATCAACCATAGACCTGTCTGCTGCAGCTCAGAAAATCTTCCAATCGCTGCTTCCCAATACTCCGTCCTTATCCTTCATATGTGATAGGATCCATAGGGCCTCTATGACCAAGACCCCCTCCAGAAAAACCACCAAGGGATATTATCCTGTGCCTTAAGGACTTTTTGGTCAAGGAAGAAATTATTTGGGTCTCTCACACTAATCAGCATATCCGGATAGACGGGGGCCCCATTTAACTATATCCGGATATCTCTCCTGCTACTTTGGAGAAGCGCCGTAAGATGAAGGAGATTACATCGGTCCTGCAGGAGGCTAGGATCTGCTACCAGTGGGGCTTCCCTTTTAAATTGCAAGTCCCTCATAACGGCACCACTTACACTTTTTTAATATATATGAAGGGAAGGAGCTGCTGGTGAAGTTGGGTCTATTGGAAGCGGATGTAGTGCCATGGATGCCACCTACCCCTCAACCATCGGCCATTTAGGCTACACCCTCGCCTACAAGAGATCATCACAGACAATGCATGATGCAAGAGGCCCTGCGACATAGATGCTTCTACACCCCATTATCTTGGGAGTCTCATTTTAAAGGGCTTGATTTCATTTTCCTTGTTTTGTTTTGTTTTTTTATCCCTCACCTGTACTGAACTGGTTCCAAAGGTAACACGTGTTAAGGTCATGTACAATCAATCTGGGATTTAACCCTTAATTCATGGAATACTTAATATGCCTGCTTGATTGTCCCCCCCACTCTTTATTTGTTTCCACCTAGAGTGTGAGCTGTCCTGCCTGGTGGTTAGAATTCTCCTCCCGGGTACTCCTTGGAGGTAAACTAATCTTACTCCACTATTGCATACAACTCTCCCAGGTCTACAATATATTCAAAACATTTATTATTATTATTATTATACAGGATTTATATAGCGCCGACAGTTTTCGCAGCGCTTTACAACATGAGGGCAGACAGTACAATTACAATACAAATCAATACAGGAGGGATCAGAGGGCACTGCTCGTTGGAGCTTAAAATCTAGAAGGGAGGGTCAATTGGAACAAGAGGTAATACTGTGGGGGGATGAGCTGATGGAGAAAATGAAAATACGGTTGTTGTTAGGTGTGTGTAGGATATGCTTCTCTGAAGAGAAGGGTTTTCAGGGATCATCTAAAAGCTAATAAAGTAGGAGATAGGCGGACAGATTGGGGTAAGGCATTCCATAGGATTGGAGAGGCTCTGGAAAAGTCCTGGAGGCGAGCATGGGAGGAGGTGATGAGGGAGCTAGAGAGCAGGAGGTCTTGAGTGGAACGAAGAGAACGAGTAGGTTGGTATTTAAAGACTAAGCTAGTGATGTAGCTGGGGGCGAAATTGTGGATGGCTTTGTACGTAGTTGTTAGTATTTTGAATTGAATTCTTTGGCCGAGTGGAAGCCAGTGGAGGGATTGACAGAGAGGAGTGGCAGACACAGAGTGATTGGTAAGGTGGATGAGTCTGGCAGCAGCATTCATGATGGATTGCAGAGGTGATAGACTATGTAGAGGTAAGCCAATGAGAAGGGAGTTGCAGTAGTCGAGGCGAGAGATGACGAGCGAGTGAATTAAGAGCTTTGTTGTGTCATTGGTTAGAAAGGGGCGTATTTTGGCGATGTTGCAGAGGTTGAGGCGGCAGGATTTGGACAGTGATTGGATGTGTTGCTTGAAGGAGAGTTCAGAGTCCAGGACTACACCTAGAACCTTCGCATGCGGGGATGGGCTGATAGTTGTGCCATCGATTTTGACAGAGAGATCAGGGGAAGGGGAAGGGGCATATGGGGGTGGAAAAATTATAAGTTCGGTTTTGGGTAGATTGAGTTTGAGGAAGTGGTGTGACATCCAGATGGATATATCTGATAGTAGATTGGTGATACGGGAGGAGACAGAGGGAGTGAGCTGAGGGGTAGAGAAACAGATTTGAGTGTCGTCAGCATAGAGGTGGTATTGGAAGCCATGGGAGGCTATCAGTTGACCCAGGGAGGATGCGTAGATTGAAAATAGAAGAGGTCCAAGAATAGAACCTTGGGATTAATTTGCAGAGTAATGGACTGTGAAGTCTAGCTAAAAGGTTCTTATAGGTCGGGGATTCTCTTATCCACCGACCCCTTCATCTTTTTTCAAGACTTTTATGGTTTGTTTGATTTGTTAACAATACGTTTCCTTTCACTCCCTTTCATCCCTATGTGTTGGACACCAATGAGGTTAAACAGGACAATGCACCTTGGGTTAACTCAATTATGGTTCTATGCTGACCTTTGGACGATATGGCGTAGGGCTCTTGGTCTTGGGCTTATATGAGAGCTTCCTCTTAGTTCAGAAGCCATGGGTTTACAAATAATTTCCCACAATGGCAAGGGATTTAATTCCCCTCAAAAAAGAAAAAAAAAAAGTATTTTTGCGCTTACAATTGTATGGTGGCAGATATACTCCTATTGCAGGAGACTCTTTTTTCTAACAGTTCCCACCCATCCTATTTCAATAAATCTTTTAGATAGTTTTTTTCATGGCCTATGAGACCAAGTCTAGGGGTGTGGCCATCTTCATTAAGAATTCCCTACAGTTTGAAGTTATAAATATGTATAAGGATCCTGCTAGCAGGTGTTTATGGTCACATCTATTCCTGAAAGGTTAACTATGAAATAGATGGACTTTAAAGGCACATAGGTACAGGGTCTAAAAGGTAGCAAAAAGTTTTTATTTTTTAAAACGCAATAGAAAAACAGTTGCGTGTGCTAAAGGTCATCATACATAACCAAATAGTAATAATATCAGGACCTCACATACAGCTAGGGTAGGTACCTATGTGCCTTTAAAGTCCATCTATTTCATAGTTAGCCTTTTTCACAATTGCTTTTGGGACGTTGGCACATTATTATTGGTGTGGTCGCAGCGTCACCCTTGTGATTACACTTTTTTCAACGCACACCTAAATTTAACACATCTATTCCTAAGCAAATCATACAGTGGCTGAACATGAACCAAATCAGGATGGACCTACAGTATCACACAAAAGTAATATTTTATTATATCTTTTCATGTTACAACACTGAAGAAATTACTTGTTGCTATGATGTAGTAGTGAGCGTACAGCTTGTATAACAGTGAAAATTTGCTGTCCCCCTCAAAATAACTTAACACACAGCCATTAATGTCTAAACCGCTGGCAATAAAAGTCAGTACACCCCTAATTGAAATTGTCCAAATTGCCAAATTGGGCCAAATTAGCCACCCAACCCCCCCGGTGTCATGTGATTCCTTAGTGTTACTAGGTCTCAGGTGTGAATGGGGAGCAGATGTATTAAATTTGGTGTTATCGCTCTCACTCTATCATACTAGTCACTGGAAGTTCAACATGACACCTCCTGGCAAAGAAATCTTTGAGGATCTGAAAAAAAAAGAATTGTTGCTCTACATAAAGATGGCATAGGCTATAAGAAGATTGCAACAGCAAAATAGATCAGGCGCACGCTAAAGAGCAACAATTGCTATATGAAGAGCAAAAGTCAATACCAATCTTGTGGATCGTAGCTGCTGGGAAGTATTCCTGGGAGAGTATAACATATAAAAACAAGTAGCAAGGGGTTCCTAAAAGTGCTTGGATCTACAATTGTTGTCTCGAGAAACCTCGAGAAACCTTTTAGTTTACAATTATATGAACCATACCATAGTCATATAAAAACAAGTGCCAGAGGTGTGTATCAGCATTAGCTGACCTTCATAATCACTTCAATGAAAATGGTCCGGGATGTGTCTAGATGGATGACAGATCACAGCAATGATAAGGGCAGCTGGACTGGGTAGTAACCGACCTGTGATTTTTATCGTGACTGCGGTGGACAGATCGGACACTTTTGACACTATTTTCAGAGCATTGGCATTTATACAGTGATCAGTGCTATAAAAATGCACTGATTACTGTATAAATGTCACTGGCAGGGAAAGGGTTAAACACCAGGGGGTGATCAATTGTGTGTTCCTTCAGTGTGTTCTAACTGTAGGGGGGATGGGCTCACTAGAACATGACAGAGATCACTGCTCCCAATCACTGGGAGCAGTAGATCCCTGTCATGTTGCTAGGCAGAACAGGGAAACGCCTTGTTTACATAGGCATCTCCCCATTCTGCCTCTCCATGTCACGATCTCAGGCCACTGGTGGACATCGAGTCCGTGGGACTCGTGGGCACGCTCCCGCTTTGCGTGGCAGCGTGCACGTGCCCACTAGCTGCCAATGATGCAATGCTACTAGTTTATTAATTTAACACATGTACATTACACTTTGGTTCAACCAGCACCTTTATGTGGCTAGTGGTTTTTCATCGTTGGAGGTCACTCTCCAGGGGACAGGTAGTGCCACCCACCCCTGCATATACACTAGTTCCTAATTCAGTGCACATTACTCTTTGGTTCAATTAGCACTTGCACTTTAATGTGGTTAGTCATCACTGGAGGTCACTCTCCGGGTGATAGGCAGTGCCACCCAACCCTGCATATATGTAAATAAAAATATAATGTTTATTGAAGATAATAAGGGATGATGCTTGATCAAAACAAGTGCCAGAAGGGATGATGCTTGATCAAAACATGTGCCAGAAGTGTGTATCAACATAAGCCGACTTTCATAATCACTTCAATGAGAACGGTCCGTGATGTGTCCAGATGGATGGTGGATCACAGCGATGGTAAGGGCAGCTGGACTGGGTGGTAACCGCCCAGCAACCAGGAAGAGCTGATCTGCTGCTGTATGTGGCCACAGTGGAGCAAGTTGGTGTCGATGGTCCTGTCTCAACTACATGTTTCTCGCCCCTGCGCCTTGTCAAGTGCTTGGAAAAATGTCATAAATCTATCCCCTAATTTGTAGACGCGATAACTTTTGTGCAAACCAATCAATTTATGCTTATTGCGATTTTTTTTTTTACAAAAATATGTAGAAGAATACATATTGGCCTAAACTAGGGAAGAAATTTGTTTTTTTATATATTTTTGGGGATATTTATTATAACAAAAAGTTAAAAATATTGCTTTTTTTCTTCAAAATTGTCACTCTTTTTTTGTTTATAGCGCAAAAAATAAAAAACACAGAGGTGATCAAATATCACCAAAAGAAAGCTCTATTTTTTGGAAAAAAAGCACATTCATTTTGTTTGGGTAAAACGTTGCACGACCGTGCAATTGTCAGTAAAAGCATTCACAGTGCCGTATTGCAAAAAAGGGCTTGGCCAGGAAGGGGCAAATGCTTCTGGGGCTAAAGTGGTTAAACTGTGTCACACCAGGTGTATAATACAACAGCTATTCATGTGTGGAAATGTTAGTGGGTCCCTATATATACAACCAAACGAGTAGTTGTATAAACCCCAAATAAAAAAACATCAAATGAGAGAACCTCATATATAAAGTATAAGGTGTGTGCCAAACCAAAATATATATATTGGTGTACTGTACTCCTGTATGTAGGATATCATGGATCTCTACACATGTATCCAAAGGTGCATAAATAGATAGAAAATAGATAAAATAAATATGTATATGTAAATCAACAGAAAAAATCATCAGAGGGAAAAAAGTCTCATGTACAAGATAATCAATACAAGTCCAATCTGTAGTGCTAATTATAAGTGAAATAATCCAAAGTGACTAGTGCATAAATCATTCATAGGTCAAATCCTGTACATGCAGCATGAGGTGACATGCATGCTGCCCTTCAGTTCCCCACTTACCAGATCCCCATCCCCTGCAGGAGTAAATCACATAAAAGTGGGGGCTATGTCTGCAACGGTCCTCCGCCTTGGTGTGTCAAACTCTGGGATGTCCAGACCTTATGTCCCTGCTGGGTTGAGCAGCGGTGAGCATGGTTGCAATCTCCTGGATGGTCACCAAGGCAATTCAGGACCGTGGGGTATCCTCATGTGTATGGAAGAGACGGGCACTCATAGCATAATTCCGTAAACTTCCAAATTTATTAAAATAGAGTTAAAAATACATGATACAACACAGCCAGTTGCTATATTAGTATTGAGGTAACAGAGTTAAAAAAAATCCCATTCAGCCTGCGTTCCACCAGTCAGAACGCTGCAAACCGGAAGTGACGCGGGTGCGTACTAGGCTTCACCTTACGCGTTTCGTCATATGGTATCGTCTGAGGCGGTGCCATCTTGGTACACCTCACGTCGTTTATAGCAGGTGGTAATGCAGGATCCTCCCCCCGTGATTAGGTATACGAGGCCAGTATGATTGTAATGTGGAACCTATGTAGCCAAACACATCCTGTGGGGAATACATCACTATCCATCCAGCTCAATTAAGTGGATGGTTTTCCATAAGTGAGCCTATAGATCACAAGCTTGTGTCCCCGGTGGCCAAATTGGTACTAATTTCTGCACATCCACTTTACGCTGTACAAACCAGATATTACCTGGTAAAACTAAAAACAACATTCTAGCTTATTATTATACATAATATATTAATCAGAGGGGGGGATAGATAACTTGAGAATAGTATATAAATTGTATATAACACTATGTATTATTTATTTTACATATAAAATTATTTTAGAAAAACTTTTGAAAAATATATATTTTTAGAAAACTACTAAAATTTGTAAAATTATTTTTGGGCATGTGCATATAATTAAAATAGAGGGATGATATTGAAGCCACATATGACATATTTATTATTATGATGGTATAATTTCCATCAGACCCAGATAAACATAATCTGGGTCTGGTGTTCTGGATAATTGTTTGAGCACTATAAGTTTGAAATTAGGTTAGTGATAGTGTAGGAAGAGGTCACTAGGAAAAACATGTGAAATAGGGCTAAATTACACCAGTTGAGGGTTGGGGGGTAGCTTTAATATGTCCCATAAATGTAGTAGTTGCTCTAAAACCCTTTGGGTGTAGGTTAGAGAGGTCAATAATTGGATATAAAGCAATTGAGGTCAATATCCGAGTGAAGGCCCCCAGGCGCCAAAGACCCCATCCTGTATATCTGCCTTGTTTTGTTTTGTGAGACCTGGATCTTTTTGTTACCCCCCCCCCCCCCCTCCAGTGATCCTTGATCTGGTCTATTCCATAAAAGATCAGGCCAGTGGGATCCCTATGGTGTACTTCTTTGAAATGTGGGGAAAGGTTATGTTTCAGGAATCCTTTTCTTATATTATTAATGTTCTCTCTAATTCTAAAAAATAGGGGTTGAGTAGTCCTCCCTACATATTGGAGGTGACATGGACACTCTATAACGTAGGTGACGTGGGTACTTGTGCATGTGATTAGTTGTCCTATTTGGTATTCCCTATTGTTGACCCTGGATTTTGCTTACTCTGCATGGGAGGCATTTTTGACATCTGAAAAACCCTTTCATTCCTGAAAAGAGTTTGACAGTTTTTCGTCGGATCACTGACATTGTGGACTAGGTGATTCTTCAGGGAAGGGGCTCTTCTGCACACAAATCTAGGCCTTTTTGGTAAAATCTTAGATAGCACTCTATCTTCTTTTAAGATGGGCCAGTATTTTCTGATGATACATTCCATCGATTGGTATTGTGTATTAAAACTAGTAATAAAGGCCACATTTGTATAGGTTTCCATTTTCTTCTCTTTCTTTGTCAGTAGTGTATCCCTGTTGATTTTCTTTATTTCAGTTTTTAGATAAATCAGGTTCTTTTTTGATACCCTGATCAAAAAGTTTGAGGAAAAAGGTTATCGGCTTGTGCGTCAAAGTCTTCCAGAGTATGGCAGTTCCTTCGTAATCTTAACAGTTGACCCTTGAGGATGTTCCTCCTCCATTTAGGGTGGTGGCAGCTGGACGTGGCTTTGTACCCATTGCGATCCGTTGACTTAACCTCCCTGGCGGTATGATTCTGTCTGGAATTTTGTGCTGAAAGCAGTCCAATTATTTTGCATGGAAATTTGGCGTTTTTATATTGTAGGCATGCAATTCTTATGAATAACTCACTTAATCTGTCCGAACCAGAGTCTAGTAGACATCCCGGGTATGATAAAGTTTGAAACACAAAATCATAAATTATAATATAATAAAAATATATATAAAAATTATTCAATAATGTAATCAAATCAAAAACACTGAAATTTGCTCAGTTGCAGAACAGACGCTGTCATTAAATTTAGTGTTTGATGATAAATTGTGATTATAATTTATTATCGCTGTTTTCTAGCTGGTCTAAAACCACTTTTGACATAAAGGGACACTTTTAGGTTGCTATGGACAATCTCCAGTTTCCAGGCAGGAAAAAAAATGTTTATTATATAAAATGACATGCAGGGCACTGGGCAGACCACTAGGGACAAATGGGATGTGTATTTTTTGTATACAGTACTGTAATCTGTAAGATTACAGTACTGTATGTGTTTTGTGTTTTTTAACTTTTTTGAATTTGGCGCCGATCTCCGCTCCCGTACGTCGGAACGTCGCAGGGAACAGAGATCAGCGGCACTCGGCACTGTGTGAATCGAGCGAGCAGACAGCTTGCTCACAAAGCGGGGAGACATCGCAGGATCCAGGGGATAAGGTAAGTAACTTCCCCCTGTATCCTGCAATGCGAGCTCGGGGTTACCGCTTTTGTTACTGAAGTTCTCACCCCGAGCCAGACTCGGGATTACCGCCAGGGGGGTTAAAAAAAAATTCGTATACAATTCGTTCCCATTCTTAAATACCTGTAAGTTCAAATAGTCGATTTGCTGGTGATCCCATTTTCCAGTAAAGGAGATCCCATATTCCTTATGGTTTATTTATTTAACCACTTCAGCGCCGGAAGGATTTACCCCCTTCCTGACCAGAGCATTTTTTGCGATTCGGCACTGCGTTGCTTTAGCTCACAATTGCATGGTCATGCAACGCTGTACCCAAACAAAACTACCTTTTTTTCCCCCACAAATAGAGCTTTCTTTTGGTGGTATTTGATCACCTCTGCGGTTTTTATTTTTTTGCACTATAAAGAAAAAAAGTGACAATTTTGAAAAAAAATGCAATATTTTTTACTTTTTGCTATAATAAAAATCTCCAAAAAATATATAAAAAAGCAAATTTCTTTTTAGGCCGATATGTATTCTACATATTTTTGGTAAAAAAATCGCAATAATGTATATTGATTGGTTTGCGCAAATGTTATATTGTCCCCAAAACAGGGGATAGATTTATGGAACTTTTATTATTAATTATTTTATTTACTAGTAATGGCGGCAATCTGCGATTTATTTTTTATTTTTGCGCAAATGTTTGTCAAACCAATATATTTGCTAAAAATTAACTAAAACCATTATTAACAAAATTCCTACTAAATATAAAAGCTTAACCTGTATTGATTTAATAAATAACAAATATTTGTAACTTTTAAATTGCACCTTTTTGCAAAATGGTGACAATTGAACAGACGCAAAAGTGTAAATATCCAAATTTCTCAAACAATCTGAAGGTTTCCATTTTTCCCTTACAGCTTTTAAATTTTTTTAGACCCCACGGTATGTTTATCAAACCAATATAAATGCAAACAATACACTAAAACCACAGCTACTTTTACAAAATTCCTGCTAAATCATTACTAAATATAAAAGCTTAATCTGTTTGGAGTTAATAAATAACAAAAAGTTTACATTTTAATCGCACCTTTTTGCAAAATGGTGAAAATCGAACGTACCCAAAAATTTCTCTAAAAATCTGGAGGTTTTAATTTTTCACTTACAGCTTTCAGAGATTGAAAAGACCCCTGAAACTAGACATTTTCTAAAAGCACATGACCTGTAGAATAAAAAAAAGTGCTACTGATTTTTTTGGCCCCTCAATATTTGTGCAAATGTTCATCATATCAGTATTTTCACTAAAAATACACAAAAATAATTAATATTGCACATAAATACAACGTAACTTACAAAATTCCTGCTAAATTAGTGCTAACGCATTGAATAAAATAAAGTGATCTAGCGCATAAATATAAACACACTCCTAAAAACATAAAATATGTGTTACCACTAACAATTATGCATCTGTATAAATATAAAGTGCATCTAATGTGGTAAATAAATAAATAAATCAATCAATACAAATGTACAAATAATAATAGAGCACCAAGTGAATGATTGATAATTCAGAGAAGAGTCTCTAATAAATTGTGGAGATAGGTGGACGGTACAATCAATGGGTCACTATGGTGATACCCATAAAGAGGTATAAAGGAGGTAGGCAAAGTGAAAAGTCCTGTGTAGGTCGTTCTCTTAATTGATATCCCCAGTATGCAAAAGACAACTGTCAGCAAACGTGGTATATGAAATCCAATAACGGGCTATCTAGCCTCTCACCTCATAGATTCTTTCATTCAGCGTGTAGTCTACAATGGATCTGGTCTCCTTTGCTCTTGGGATTCTTTTCCTTATTTGGAGGAGCCTTACCCCGGTATACTGTGTCGAAAGCCGTCACTGGAATCCCTGTCCTTTAGCCAGCCAAACTCAGGGTGGGTCGATGTGGCCACTCTCCAAATGAATACACCGCCAAACGGTAATGGTGGGAGAAAGCAAAAGCAAAAAAGGAGTGCCTCCAATAGTGAAGTATGTTGATATAGGGGGACTTTATTTATCAAATAAAACATACAAGAAAAAAATATATCTAAAATGGACTCTTACAATGTAAAAAACAGCTCAAGCATATAGCAAAAACAATGGCGTCTGAACGCCGATCTCACGTCACTTCCGGTTCAAAGGGTGACTGTTTCCGATCCCATCCCTAAGGGATCATTCACTTGGTGCTCTATTATTATTTGTACATTTGTATTGATTGATTTATTTATTTACCACATTAGATGCACTTTATATTTATACAGATGCATAATTGTTAGTGGTAACACATATTTTATGTTTTTAGGAGTGTGTTTATATTTATGCGCTAGATCACTTTATTTTATTCATTTGTTTATGTGTTTGTGAACACTATTAGTTTTGGCTGCTTTTTTATTCCGAGGAAGATTTCTCTATTGGATAACACACCCTAGTTAGTTTACATTTTATTACTTATGGGATATTTATGCACATGCACTTACTAATATTTATTTATTGCACACGTGTGGATCACTGAATTCCACTATCCAATAGCACAGCGCGGAGGTCACTCTTGTTTATTTTAGTGCTAACGCATTGTTCACATGGGGCATACTAAAGTGTACACCCATGGGGGGCCATATTTAACTGCACAAGGATGCCCAGGTGTTCCGTGCATCCTTGTACAAGCAATCCCATTTATGTCAATTGGGATGCAACGGCTGCATAGTCATAGCTGCTGTTCCCAATCTGACATCCAGGTGGGTGTGGGTACATGACCCTGAACGCAGACAGTGTGAGCTCAGGGACATGCATGCAGACCTACATGAATGTAAAATTGGGAGCAACGGCTCTGTTGGTGCAGGTGCTCCATCCGAAATGACATCAATGGGACTGCCTGCACAGAGATGCATGGAACACCTGTACATCCCTGTAAAGGTACGCTGTGTATGCCCTGTGTAAACAAGGCCTTAGGCTCCTTTCACACAAGTACACTGATCGGGTCTGCCGTTTTTCAGGCGGGCCCAATCGGACCACCCATTGTTCTCTATAGAGAGGCTGATGTAAATGAACATGTGTACGTTTATACCCGCCTGCATCTGATCCAATCCGCTAAAAACAGACGGATGTGGATTCCATTCCCCATCCATCTAGCAGATCAGATCAGATGGTATCCAATGCAAATGGACAGGACGTCTGTTTCCATCCGACCGTCCCATAGAGAATAGCGAGCTGTATCTGTGTTCGCTCTGCATCAGTGGAGCGGACATGGACCTGTCATCCGCCTGCTCATCGGGGATCAGCAGACAGATCCCCTGCTAAGCAGGTGGATCTGCTTCACAGAGTCCGCTCCATGTGAAAGGGGTCTTTCCAGGAGCAACTGGTCCATTAGGGGCACTGGGGTGCCACCCCCCTGCAGGGCTCCAGACTCGTTGTTTTTTTTTTTTTTCAAGCCACGTTATTAGAGCCTGAGGCTCTAATTGGCTTGAAAAGGGTTGGGCTTGAGGCACAGAGCATTGCCCCCCTAACCCACCCACTTGGGACAATAGTGAATTAATATTCACTATCATCTTTCGTCTTCTCCTCCTGGCCAATCAGGATGGATTGGGTTGGCTGGGAGGAGAAGCTGAGGTATCCGTTGAGGGGTGAGTGTGGGGGCGTGTCACCTTGGAGGGGTGAGTGCGGGCGGACCTGGGGGTCTTACTATGTTTCTTTTTTTTTTTTTTTTTTTTTTTTTTTTTACTTTTGACTTTTTTTTTAAGTCATATTTTTTTAGCTTATTTTTTTTTGGGGGGGGGGGGGGGGGTATTCTTTGGTGAGATAGCAGAGACAGAGACAGAGACTGAAGATGGTCCCATTTCTCTGTATCACTTTACTTGACTGAATGAGGAATCTGTATAGAGATTCCATTTGTTCAGAAAATTACAGTCTGATACATTGTAACACTCGTGGTTACAATATATCAGCTGTTAGTGTCAGTGGGCACATAGCAGTGATCCGTAGTGATCGCTACATGCGCCCTCTATTCTACAGGGCGGGGTTTACTAAACACATGTTTACTAAGCCCCCCAAGACCCTACTTCACCCCCACCTGCACCGCTCAACCTCCCCCCGCCGCAATCCCCAGCCTGACAGATCATAGGAGATCTGTGTAGGGAGAAGCTGCAGGCGGAGGGGGGGGGTAGGAGAGATTCCGCTTGGAGCGGCCATTGATCAGGGGTTTGGGGGCATTTGGGGGGGATATGACTGGTGGGGGGGACACATCTGAACCCCCCAAGCTACATGCAGCACCTGAAGCCGGCAGGAGTGGAAGAGGAGGGATGCCAGCTAATGATGGTGGCTGCAGGGAGTGGATCTGCGGGGCGGGTCGGATTGGGTGGAGTAGGTAATCAGTGCTGGGGGGAGAATGGGTGGGGGGGCAGTCACATTAGGGGTTAATAACTCTTATCAGCAGGTTGTAATCCGCTAATCAGAGTTATATAATTGTTCAGCAGAGTCTGATGAACAATTCTGATATAAGCTTATGGTCATTGAAGTGACCATAAGCTTATAGGAGAGGGAGAAAGGAGGTCCATACGCCGTACTGACCTGGCCACCTGCGGGGACTTCTGTAGGTCCGTGTGGTGTACGGACTTAACAGTGAAAGGGTTAAGGTACACTGCCAGCTCATTAAACATTTTCTACAATGCCTATTATTTTCCTTGATGCTTAGTGCTATTTAGGGGCCAAATATGGTATTTTCTATTTTAAATCAATGAAAAAAACATTCAACCATCACAGGAAATAGCCTAATATTATTTGTTTTGCCCCATTTACACAGAATGTATGTATATACACTTTCATTAGATGAATTTCTATACAATTATTTAATAAATAGACTCTTAAGTGTGACATTGGGCTTAGTTGAATTTACCCAAATGTATCAAGCTCTATTCTCAAACACAAGCAATACTTGGGGCTACCTACATCATGTACATTTTTCGTGTGTTTAATCCCTGAATGACAAAGGTCAAACAAATCTTAACTTTGACATGTGTTAGAAAAACTGTACATACTTTTTCAACTACTTAGCTTTTCCAGGTGAACCATACCTTGTTTTATTCAAGAAAAATGGTGCCTTCGTTTGATGGTAAATTGTACTTTTTTTATCATCAATGGAAAACAGACCCAAAATAGTAAAAGAAAAATTATATTTTGAACTTTAACTATGTATGTTTTGCTATTACCATAACCCACCACCAAAGAACAACCCAAAACAAATTCTCCTGCTGCCAACTATCACAGTGATATTATCTCTGGGGTCTACAAGACCATGCCCTCGATGTTATGGGAAATAGGACAGAGGCAAGGTTCCATAGTCCTATCTGGTGTCTTTTGTCCTAAAACAAAAGGATTAGTGAGATTTGTCCCCATAGTACAGGAACTGTGTTACTGGCAAAATCCCCAGATGAAAATACATTAAAAAAGAGCCTGAAACAACAAAAACAATGCATCTACCACCAGTAAAAATTGCTAAACTTCAATATATTACATTTTAGTTTTTTGGGTTTAGTTATGCGTTAACTTTTTTTGTGTCCATACTATAGGATGTGACAGTGATCACAAGTTTATTTACTGTTTTTTAAAATGATTTTGAAGTTAGTAAACTCGTGACCATAGACTCCAGATGCACACTTGCTGCATATGACTACTCCTGTTCAATCACTTACAGTGTGTGTGATTCTGTATTGGCATATATGTACTGTATGTGGTAAAAATGCTGCCTCTTATTTTCCAACAACTCTAGAGTTCATCTGCCTGGAGCAACAAATAGCGATATTTTGTCTTTTGCAAAAATCAAGTTTTTTTTTTTTTTTTTTAAATGAAAATCATCAAGCCTTCCTTTTTGTTAACATGTTTTTTGTAAAAAATGAACAATTTCTGGCAGTAAATGGCAGTGATAATTGGTATAAGAAATTCAATTGTCACACTTGCTGACTACAAAGTGTACAAAATAGTATATTGTCAAACAATAATGAATATGCCACTGCATAAAAGTGGCAGGATCAGAATATGCCAAGTTTTAAAGATGCTAAATCACAAGACGCATGCTGTCTGTAAATTAAGTAATAGCAATCATTTCAGCTCTGTCACTCTGAAGTGCTTGTAAATGATATGAAAAACTAAATGATCCATATACTCATGAATATCATGCCTTTGACTTGTAATCCCTAGCAGCTTCCAAAAGTCAAGGCCAAAGGCAAGTATCAGCATTATTGTTGTGTGATTGCTCAATGAATCAAGTAATTAGAAAATAAGAGCTGCAATTTTATGGCAAACTTACATTATAGACAATTTCTTTAGAGCTTCTTGTTAAATTGAGTGAAATACTTAAGAAGGGTCAAAGGTCAAGTGCAAAAGATTATGTTTTATTCCCACTTGAATGTTCCATACATTACATTCTGACAAAGCATTTCTTTTTTAAACGGCAGTCTGCCACCCAGTGGGGAGATTGATCTCATTTTAGCATATTAACACAGCAGGAGAAATGTGGGCTGATTTGTTAAGCTGTAATACTGGTATGGCTAAGATTTTTATATTCTGTCAGTATGGTTCTTAGTTTTATTTTTTTCTACCAGCTAAAGTAAAATGTTTAATCAGTGGACTTACATAAACTGTAGGATTTAAAAAAGAAATGTATCTGTTTCACTATTAATTGTGAGCTAAGAAAGGGCGCTACCTATGCCAGCTTCAAAGGAAATTGCTTAATAAATATAAGATAACAACAAGACCTGGGGAATGCCCAGGGAAAAACCAAGCCTACTTACCACCAGCTCGCAGACAACCAAATTAACCTGTCTAACAGTATGCGTTAAAAACAGGGGTTTAGTCCGCACGCATTTGCAAACGCATGCGTAAGCCACAGAGCCTCGTCAAGGCACCCTGATATCTGTGGTCCTAACACTAAACTAAGAGTGTCCCCACAGTGGAGGCACATGCATTCTAATGGGTAGATGAGAGCAGGTGGACTGAAGGGGAGCCACCCCTTCTTAAAGGTACAGGAGCACACCAAACGCCCAGCAGATTGCACAATGGCTGCAAAGGTGTTGGTGCGTTGCTGGACCAATACAAACACTATGTGATAACAAAAACTTGCCACTGTCCCCATCTACAGCTGGCTATCGCAGTAAGTAGCATTGGAAGGCTAATGCTCTCATCTACCCATTAGAATGCATGTGCCTCCACTGTGGGGACACTCTTAGTTTAGTGTTAGGACCACAGATATCAGAGTGCCTTGACGAGGCTCTGTGGCTTACGCATGCGTTTGCAAATGCGTGCGGACTAAACCCCTGTTTTTAACGCATACTGTTAGACAGGTTAATTTGGTTGTCTGCGAGCTGGTGGTAAGTAGGCTTGGTTTTTCCCTGGGCATTCCTTGGTTTTTCCCTGGGCATTCCCCAGGTCTTGTTGTTATCTGCTTTAGCCTTCCAGTGCTACTTACTGCGATAGCCAGCTGTAGATGGGGACAGTGGCAAGTTTTTGTTATCACATAGTGTTTGTATTGGTCCAGCAACGCACCAACACCTTTGCAGCCATTGTGCAATCTGCTGGGCGTTTGGTGTGCTCCTGTACCTTTAAGAAGGGGTGGCTCCCCTTCAGTCCACCTGCTCTCATCTACCCATTAGAATGCATGTGCCTCCACTGTGGGGACACTCTTAGTTTAGTGTTAGGACCACAGATATCAAGGTGCCTTGACGAGGCTCTGTGGCTTACGCATGCATTTGCAAATGCGTGCGGACTAAACCCCTGTTTTTAACGCATACTGTTAGACAGGTTAATTTGGTTGTCTGCGAGCTGGTGGTAAGTAGGCTTGGTTTTTCCCTGGGCATTCCCCAGGTCTTGTTGTTATCTGCTTTAGCCTTCCAATGCTACTTACTGCGATAGCCAGCTGTAGATGGGGACAGTGGCAAGTTTTTGTTATCACATAGTGTTTGTATTGGTCCAGCAACGCACCAACACCTTTGCAGCCATTGTGCAATCTGCTGGGCGTTTGGTGTGCTCCTGTACCTTTTAAGAAGGGGTGGCTCCCCTTCAGTCCACCTGCTCTCATCTACCCATTAGAATGCATGTGCCTCCACTGTGGGGACACTCTTAGTTTAGTGTTAGGACCACAGATATCAGGGTGCCTTGACGAGGCTCTGTGGCTTACGCATGCGTTTGCAAATGCGTGCGGACTAAACCCCTGTTTTTAACGCATACTGTTAGACAGGTTAATTTGGTTGTCTGCGAGCTGGTGGTAAGTAGGCTTGGTTTTTCCCTGGGCATTCCCCAGGTCTTGTTGTTATCTGCTTTAGCCTTCCAATGCTACTTACTGCGATAGCCAGCTGTAGATGGGGACAGTGGCAAGTTTTTGTTATCACATAATAAATATAAGACATATTGTGAGGTATAGTCAGTGACTATGCCTGACTAACTTTTGTTTTTCACCTTTAGCTGCCCCTTTCAAGGAAGAATGATATGAGTGTTCAGGTATTTTCCTCCCTCTGGGATCTTTTGCAAAAGATTATGCTGTAGAACTTGGAGAGGGTGGCAGTAAGGATGGGCCCGGTGTTCGATTCGAACCCATGTTCGAATCGAGCACCGGGCGTTCGCTCGCTCGGCGAGCCCAGAACTATTGGGGCCGCTCGCATCAAATTCGTGTGATGCGAGCGGCCCCGCAATGCATTGCGGCCCGCGCAGTGCAATGCTGGCTGATGATTGGCCAAGCATGCACTGTGACCCCGCATGCTTGGCCAATCACAGCGCCGGCAGCGAGGAGAGCCATAATTGGCTACAGGCAGGATGCCTGTAGCCAATTATAGCTCAGGGGCATTAGTACACGCCCCACGGTATAAGAGGCCGCCGTGCCGGCGGCCTCGCATATTCTGTTTCAGTCAGTGTCAGCGTGTCAGAGTGCTGCTGACAATATGTGCTTTATTTCTGGGGATATGTGTGTGCGTGCTGTTAGAACAGCATTGCAGTATCACATCTGGGGGGTGTCTATAGGTGGCCTGTGAAGGGGAGCAGGTTTCCTGTGCTTAGAACTTTCCCTGCAAAAAAGTGTCATTTTTGCAGGAAAAAAGCTATTTAAAAGCACTCGCGGCTAATGAATTGATGGCTCCTGTAACACAGAGAACTGTCATTCATTGATAAAAAACCCAAAAAAAAGCGTAGGGGTCCCCCCTAATTCAATAACCAGGCCCTTCAGGTCTGGGATGGATATTAAGGGGAACCCCAGCCAAAAAAAAAAATGGCGTAGGGTCTCCCTCAAAATCCATACCAGACCCTTGAGGTCTGGTATGGATTTTAAGGGGAACCCTAGCCAACAAAAATGGCGTGGGGTCCCCCTCAAAATCCATACCAGACCCTTACCCAAGCACGCAACCTGGCAGGCCGCAGGAAAAGAGGGGGGGACGAGAGCTGCCCCCCCTCCCACCTGAACCGTACCAGGCCACATGCCCTCAACATTGGGAGGATGCTTTGGGGATCTAAGACCCCCAAAGCACCTTGTCCCCATGTTGATGAGGACAAGGGCCTCTTCCCCACAACCGTGCCCGGTGGTTGTGGGGGTCTGCGGGCGGGGGGCTTATCGGAATCTGGAAGCCCCCTTTAACAAGGGGACCCCCAGATCCCCCCCCCCCCCCCTGTGTGAAATGGTAAGGGGGTACAAAAGTACCCCTACCATTTCACCAAAAAAGTGGCAAAAATGGTAAAAATGACAGGAGACAGTCTTTGACAATTCCTTTATTAAAATCTTCTTTCTTCTTTCTTCATCCTTCGGTTTCTTCATCTTCTCCTTCCGTCTTCTTCTTCCATCTTCTTCTTCCATTTTCTTCTTCCTCCGATCCGCTTCTTCTTGCGCTGGTCTTCTCGTCCCGCATCTTCTTCCGTCGGCGTCGGTGTCGGTGTCTCTGTCTCTTCTTGGGCCGCTCCGCGCAATGGGAGGCTCCCGCTGTGTGAGGCTCCGCTCCGTCTGACAGGTCTTTTATAATGGAGGGCACCTGGTGACCCCGCCCCCCTTTGACGTCATGGGGAAAGCCATCATGGAATTCCCCATGACGTCCCCGTGCGTCAGAGGGGGCGGGGTCACCAGGTGCCCTCCGTTTTAAAAGACCTGTCAGACGGAGCGGAGCCTCACACAGCGGGAGCCTCCCATTGCGCGGAGCGGCCCAAGAAGACACCGACACCGACACCGACGCTGACGGAAGAAGATGCCGGACGAGAAGGACGAGAAGACCAGCGCAAGAAGAAGCGGATCGGAGGAAGAAGAAAATGGAAAAAGAAGATGGAAGAAGATGACGGAAGGAGAAGATGAAGAAACCGAAGGATGAAGAAAGAAGAAAGAAGATTTTAATAAAGGAATTGTCAAAGACCGTCTTCTGTCATTTTTGCCACTTTTTTGGTGAAATGGTAGGGGTACTTTTGTACCCCCTTACCATTTCACACAGGGGGGGGGCGGGTCTGGGGGTCCCCTTGTTAAAGGGGGCTTCCAGATTCCGATAAGCCCCCCGCCCGCAGACCCCCACAACCAACGGGCACGGTTGTGGGGAAGAGGCCCTTGTCCTCATCAACATGGGGACAAGGTGCTTTGGGGGTCTTAGACCCCCAAAGCATCCTCCCAATGTTGAGGGCATGTGGCCTGGTACGGTTCAGGCGGGAGGGGGGCCGCTCTCGTCCCCCCCTCTTTTCCTGCGGCCTGCCAGCTTGCGTGCTCGGATAAGGGTCTGGTACGGGAGCCGTCAATACACATTAGCCGCGAGTGATTTTTCTCTTTTTTTTTTTCAGTTTTTTTTTATGAATGAGTTTCAATGAAGGACTGTTCTCTGTATTACGGGAGCGGCCGCGAGTGATTTTAAATAGCTTTTTTACTTTCAAAAATGACACTTTGACAGTTCTAAACACGGGAAACATGCGCCCCTTCATTGACACCCCCCGGGTACGAAATTTAAAGGACTTTTATTGTTTCAATTTAAGCATTATTAAAATCACTGGTCACACCAGGCAGGAAACACAATTAACAAAGTTTAAAAAGCCCCACCCCTCCCTCTGACCCTCAGTTATTGATTGTGTTTCCCACACGCTGATGGCTGCGAAACCGTTTGTTATTTTTTTTTCTAAGACCTCAGGTCTGGGACCATGGTCGCCCCCTTAATGAACAAACCCAGAGCAGTCAGTGGTGCCTGTGGGGTTCTCTGTTCAAGCATTTTTTTTAAATGCCTTTAGATTAAGGGGTTTTCCCTCTGCTCTCCCTAAAAAGAAACTGAATGGGAGAGGCTGGGGCACTAGGACAGGTGAGTTGTCCATAACCCCAGGGGCCACCTAACCTTCCCTCTTTTCCTTTCCCCTCATACCTGACAGTGGTGGACGGTGGGGGGGGGGGGGCGCTGATACACCCCACGTCGGCCGGAAGCTGGGCTCCAATGGCCGAACGTTTTCTTCCCCTTAGGGAGCCGTGCCATCCTTAGGGATAGACCGCGGTGCAGAGCGGCGTCTGTAGCCGCTAGTGCGCATGTTCGGAAGCCGCCGGGAGCCGGTGTGACGTTATATCCGGCGCGCCGGGGCTTCAACAAAATGGCGGCGAGCGCGGCGGTCAGAGCACGAGGCGGCTGTTTGGAAAGAGGGGGCCCAAGGTCCACAGCCTTCACAGAAGATCCATCTACCGGTGTAGAGGCAGAGGATGGAAGGCGGACCAGAGCTCACGGCATCAGAGGTCGCCACAGGGGGTGAGTGACTCGGCTGGAGCGAGGGGGGGGGCAGACATTTGGGGTAGCCCTATTGTCCCTGTCCCCCACACTGTTTGTGTATGTGATGTTGGCTAATGGGGTGTCCCTTTCTTACAGAGACCGAATGCCCTGCTCAGGAGAGAGCCAGTAGGTCTGGGAAAGCCACATCCAAAACTAAACGCTGTGGGTCTTGTAGCACTAAACTCCCACAGGACCACAGCAAGCCTTTTTGTTACAAATGTATTTACAAATTGGCAGGCAAAGAGACAGCAGAGGTTGCGAAGGAAAGCAGGGCACTTCAGGTTGAGATGCTAGCTACCCTTCAGTCTTTTAAAGCCACACTTGATCAGCGTCAGGGGGATGCCAGATCAGTAAGGGAAAGCTCTCCCTCACAGGAAGATAGATCTACCTTTACAGGAGGGTCTCAGGAACCTGCCCCATACTATTCAGAGGAGGAGGTTTGCAGCTCTGACCTGAGTTCCCAGGAGGGGGAGGACTCAGATCAGGATAGCCATGTAGAGACCAGATCTGGGGGACACCTCTTTTCAGCAGAGGATATGGAGGGTCTCCTCAGGGCAGTATATGCGTCAGAGGACATTCAGTTACCTTCCACCCAAGTGTCAGCTCAGGATAAGGTCTATAGAGGTTTGGGTAAGCCACAGGCCAGATCCTTCCCAGTTCACCAGTCCCTGAAAGATATTATCTTAAGGGAATGGAAGGAACCTGAGCGTAAACTCCTCAGACTTAAAACTTGGAAACGGAGATGTCCTTTTAAGGAGGAGGAGGAAGAAAATTTTTTCAAAGTCCCACGTTTAGATGCGTCCTTGGCGCAGGTTTCTAAACGGTCGGGCTTATCTTTTGAGGACGCAGGTAACATTCAGGATCAGATGGATAAAAAATCTGAGATCCTGTTGCGTAGAGCTTGGGAAGCGAATGCATCGGCCATGAGCCCTGCATTGGCTTCAGCTTGTGTAGCCAGGAACGCAGACGCATGGCTCAACAAGCTGATGGACCATCTCACACGTAAGAAGGAATCCAGGGAGGTAGTAGAATCCCTGGAAGTGGTGGGGAGAGCTATCGCCTTTTTGGCGGACGCGGCAGTAGAGACAGTAAGGACGACTGCTAAGTCAGCGGCATTACTGAACTCAGCCAGGAGGGCCCTTTGGGTTAAGACTTGGGACGGAGACTTCACTTCTAAGTCCCGACTCTGTGGTATTCCCTTTGAGGGCTCCCTACTCTTTGGTTCGGGTCTGGAACAGGTCCTTTCCCGATCCACAGAAAAAGGTAAGAAATTTCCCTCCAAACCCAAGAAGGAAAAAGGGAGGAAATTTTTTCGTGGCCCCCCTGCAAAAGGCCAGTTCAAGGGCAAAGGGCGACAAAGGAAGAAATCGGGGATCGGAAAGGGCAAAGAAAAAGGTGGAATCCTTTTTTCCGGGTCCGGACCGTCCAGCAAAGATTCTAAATGACGCCATAAAAGTGGGCGCAAGGCTCTCATGTTTCCTTCCCCAGTGGGAGAAGATCTCAGAGAGCCCTTATATTTTAGACCTGATAAAACTAGGTTACAAGCTGGAATTTCGGTCACCCCCACCTCAAAATTTTTTGGTTACTTACCTTCCCAAAGATTCTCTGAAGGCAAAGGGCTTGCTAGACAGCGTTCGCATGCTCGCAGAACAGGAAGTGATTATCCCGGTCCCAGTGACTCAGAGGGCTTTCGGTTTTTATTCCCACATTTTTGTGGTCCCGAAGCCATCGGGCAAGTTTCGGTTGATTATCAATCTACGGAAACTGAACCACTACCTGTTGTACAAGCGATTCAGAATGGAGAGCATCTACACGGTCAGAAAACACCTCCAGAAGGGAGTTTTCATGATCACGTTAGATCTCAAAGATGCTTACCTGCATGTACCCATTGCCCCGGATCATCAGAAGTACTTGCGTTTCGCAGTACGGACAGAACAGGGGGTGCAGCATTGGCAGTTCAGGGCACTCCCCTTCGGCCTTGCGGCCAGTCCAAGGATCTTTACCAAGGTCCTGGCAGAGGTGGTATCTTTTCTACACCTTCAGGGGGTAGCTCTGATACCATACCTCGACGATCTGTTGATCTACAGTCCATCCAGAGACCAGCTCCTGAGAGATCGAGAGCGGGTCTTGTCGACCCGGGATTCCCTAGGTTGGATGGTGAGTCAGGAGAAATCCTCCCTGGATCCCTCACAGTCAAAGGTATACTTGGGGTATCAGTTGGACTCAGTAGCCCAGAAAGTGTTTCTTCCTCCCGAAAAGGTCGAAAAAATTCGGGGCGCAGTGACAGTGTGTCTCGAAGCCCCGGAGGTATCTTTGAGAAACATCATGAGGGTGTTGGGCCTGATGGCCTCTTGCATCCCGGCAGTTCCCTGGGCTCAGCTCCACTCCCGAGTCCTCCAGGGCTTCCTTCTCTCCTCTTGGGGCGGGAGAAGAGAAACCCTGGAGGAGAAAGTTCCTCTGTTAGAGGAGGTAAGAAGCTCCCTAGTTTGGTGGCTCGATCCCGTCAACCTATCGGGAGGTCGGACGTGGACACAGCTAGACCCAATAGGCATTACAACAGACGCAAGTGCCTGGGGTTGGGGGGCTCATTTAGGAGACCGCTACGCCCAGGGTCCCTGGGATCAGAGTCAGAGCAGAGCTTCCTCAAACTTCAGGGAGCTTCTGGCAGTTGGGAAGGCATTAAGTGTCTTCCGGGACTTGATCCAAGGAAGGGAAGTCCAAATTTTCTCGGACAACCGGGTGGCAGTATCCTATTTGAACCGTCAAGGGGGAACAAGGTCAGTCAGTCTAAGGGCACTGACCCAAGATTTCCTGGGGGAGGCAGAGAAAAACATTCTCTCAATCTCTGCGGTCCACATAAAGGGATCCCTCAATATACAAGCAGACTTCCTCAGCAGACAGCCCATTCTTCAGGGAGAATGGGAGTTGAACGAAGAAGTTTTCGCTCTGGTAAGACGTCATTTTGGAGTACCAGAGATAGATTTATTCGCTTGTCAAAAGAACGCAAAGGTGCGGAGATTCTTCTCTCTCACGAGAGAACAGAGATCCTCAGGGGTAGACGCTCTCGCTCAGAATTGGGACTTCAGCCTGGCATATGCCTTTCCTCCCCTGGTACTCATCCCACGAGTGCTTCAAAAGCTGTCACAGTCGGATGGAGACCTTATCCTGATTGCACCCTGGTGGCCGAAGCGGGTCTGGTTCCCCACCATGTGGAGGTGGTCAGTCGTGCCTCCGCTGCATCTCCCGGTCAGGCGGGATCTTCTCTGCCAGGGCCCAGTGCTTCATCCCAACCCGGGGTTTCTGTCCCTGACGGCCTGGCTCTTGAGAGGGAGATCCTCAGGAACAGGGGATGCTCGGAGAAGGTAATTGACACTCTTCTCCTTAGTAGGAAGAAGGTTACCAGACAAATTTATGCAAAGGTCTGGAAGGTCTTCTCTAGATGGGCTCAAGCAAATCAGAGAACTATCCAGACGATTCCAACCGTTCTGGATTTTCTCCAGGAAGGGGTAGACCAAGGGTTAGCGGTCAGTACCCTTAGGGTCCAGGTAGCAGCCCTGTCAGTGTTCTTTGACACAAGGTTAGCTCAAGACCCTCTGGTTAAGAGATTTTTGCTAGCCAGGGAAAGGTTAACCCCGGTAAGGACAGTTAGCTTCCCGCCGTGGGATTTGTCCCTGGTTCTGGACGCCCTAACGAAAGGGCCATTTGAGCCGTTGGATCAAATTTCATTTAAATTTCTTTCCCTTAAGATGGCCTTTCTTCTAGCCATTACCACAGCTAGAAGAGTAGGCGACCTACAGGCCCTGACAATAAAAGAGCCTTTTTTGTTGATCCTAGAGGACAGGGTAATCCTTAGACAGGATCCTCTTTATTTACCAAAAGTGACCTCTGGGTTCCACAGGTCACAAGAGATTATTCTTCCATCATTCTGCCAGAATCCGAAGAATGAGAAGGAAGAAAGATTGCACCTTTTAGATGTTAGACGCTGTCTTTTAGTCTATCTAGAAAGGGCAAGGGAGTTTAGGAGATCAAATCATCTTCTAGTTACTTTTGGGGGCCAAAGAAAGGGTCTTCAGGCCTCAAAACCTACGATAGCCAGGTGGATTAAGCAGGCAATAGCATTAGCCTATAAACACTCGGATAAACCGGTTCCATCCCACCTTAAGGCTCATTCAACCAGATCTCTGGCGACCTCCTGGGCAGAAAGGGCAGGTGCTTCCATAGATCAGATCTGCAAGGCAGCAACATGGACGAGCCATAATACCTTCCTGAGGCATTACAGAGTGGAGCTGTTGTCCCCTCAGGACTTGGCTTTTGGCAGGAAGGTCCTACAGGCGGTGGTCCCACCCTAAGGTAGGCCTTAACTTCTTGCTCATCGTCTCAGGTGTGCCGTCCTGGAAGATGACTAGAGAAAAATACCAGTTACACTTACCGGTAACGGATTTTCTAGGAAATCTTCCAGGACGGCAGGCCTACTTCCCTACCCTTAAATGTTGGTGATGTTTTATTCTTCACAGAATGTACCCTCTGACACTGGTGTGGGTGTTTACTTTGTCATAACTGAGGGTCAGAGGGAGGGGTGGGGCTTTTTAAACTTTGTTAATTGTGTTTCCTGCCAGGTGTGACCAGTCATCCTCTCAGGTGTGCCGTCCTGGAAGATTTCCTAGAAAATCCGTTACCGGTAAGTGTAACTTTAGGTCCGTTCGCAGGTTCTGGTGCGAGCCGAACGGGGGGGTTCGGCTCATCCCTAGGTGGCAGTAACAGGAAAGGGGAAGGTTATGAATAGCAGGTAGAATTGTTCCAAAGCCATAGATACTATCATACTACTTAGTATCCCTGTTAAAAACTTTAAAGGAAGTGGTCCAGACTTACCGTTGGGTGAGCGGTTTGGTCCGAGCAAAAGTTCCGCCCGAACATTGCCTGTCCACCCGTTCGGCAAACACCCAAATTTGCAGGGCGTTTGGCGGGTGTTCGCACACAATGCATTCTGAGTCCCGATTGGGCAAAGCTTTGCCCAATCAGGGCACAGGGAATAGCTGGTATTTAAGTAGCAGGCCAGGAAGCTGGCTGAGCTTACTAACCGATGAGTCATCAGCTGTCAATGGGCTTCTCTGCTGACAGCTGAATAAAAAAAAACATTGCCGGCAATTAAAAAGTGAAAAAAAAATGTTGTGGGGTCCCCCCCAGTCCATACCAGGCTTTTCAGGTCTGGTATGGATTCAAAGTTTGAAAGCTCATAGAATTGTGGTTACCCAGTCCATGCTTTTGTTAAAATGACTGCAAAGTCAGGCAAAACTCCAGAATATCAAAACAGTAAGAAATATTGTTATCCATATGTGTGGCTGAAGTTTCAGAAAATACAGAAGGATCTTAACAAAAGTAGCACACCTTACTTCCTGAAATTAGTTAGGGATCTGGCTTGTGGGCTAATATTTAATCTCAAAGTTAGTGCAAGCTTTCAGACCCCAAACTCAGGCCTTCCTTCTTCAAGCATATGTCCTTACCAAGCAGTGGGCTTGGGAGGTCAGAAAACAGCTGCACATATGTTCTCCCCAGGCTAAAATATGTATCCCTTTTCTTCAGCGTGCACCACTGGCATTAAGCCTCCTAGTGATTGACCATTGACATATGAAAATTAATATCTCAGGATATTGAATCCTCCCAAACTTTTGCCAGGGGCACTCTTTAGCAGCAGTCAGAAATAGACATTAACTTGAATTTAGGGGAAAATCCATAGAAAGCAGAACTATCAATCCAGGCTGAGGCTGACTACAGCCAAGCAGCACTGAATTTAGGATTGGGATTGTAAGGCTGCTAGTCCATACACTAGCATCATATTTTTCAAGCCCAACAGCACTCTGAGACAGAAGCATGGGCACTCAGTACACCCAACACCCAAACAAAACTGAAGTACCCTGATCTATGCAGTCCAGTGTAGCTACTAGCTACTTCTCTGTATATTTGGGAGAGAAAACAACCGCTCAGCAAAGGCATGGTTCCAACTCAGCAGTCCTTTTTGTCAACTTAAAGAGGAGTACCGCCTTCCCCTCAAAAAATCCAAAGTCAGCAGCTACACATACTGTAGCTGCTCACTTTTAATATTAGGACACTTACCTGTCCTGAAGTCCAGCGATGTTGGCACCACAGCCAATGTTTCCATCGGCTGTCAGGTGCCATTACCAGTAAGGGAACCCGGCCATGAAGCCTTTTGGCTTCACAACCGGGTCCCTACTGCACTTACATGAAGCATGCTGTGCTCTTCTACTGGCCTGACCAAAGGGGAAGGAGGAGGATGGAGCCGGACTTCTGACGTACCTCGCCGCGGCAAGGTCTGACAGAAGTGGGAACGGGGTACCTGTCAAAAACAGGTTCCTGCTCCCCCAAAAAGGTGCCAAATGTGACACTGGGGGGGGACAGATAAGCGGAAGTCCCACTTTTAGGTGGGACTCTGCTTTAAGGAGAGTGAACAAAACCATGTAGAAGCACAAATGATTTTTGAGGTTTGAAAAAAAAACATCTATATTAAACAATCACTCCTGAACTGGGGTGGGGGCCTCCAAATCCATTTGTCACCTTCATACAATGTTGCTTTTTTTATGGTGATGTAACAATGATTCACATCTTCGGTCAGATCACTCAAATAAATAACCCCTGTCCAAAGATACCCTGGCAACATGCTAATCAAATTATACCATTAAAGCAACATATTTGCACACATCCAATTTTTGACAATCAACATCTGCCATGACACTTTTTCAATTTGTGAGTTGTTTTAGTTAAGATGATTCAGTTGCCAGTATGGTTGTAAATGCTGGGGTATTTTCTAATTAGGGATGAGCTCAAAGTTTGGTCCAAACACAAGTTTGGCTGGCGATATTAGAATGCTAGACTTTTTTACGATTTTTGAGGGAGCTGAATGTCACGTATAGTAGCAGTAAAAATATTAGATATTGTTGACATGAAAGAAAAATATATAAAAACAGATTTCCCTTCCATTCTCTCAATTCTCTTTACACACATTCAGTCTCGTCTGTCCCTTATTCTTGGCAATGAATCAGTAAGACTCTATCTTGCAGATCTTCTGCTTTCTATGTATTTTCAGAGTCACTGGCCTGGAAATGTCCATTCTAGGCTTTGACATGCTAAGCTGATTGTTTCTCTATTAGCCATTCTAGAAAACTTTTTCTAAAAGAAGAAGAATTAGTGCAATTATAAAAAAGTGTCACAAACATTACTCATATGGCTTTCATGGGAAATGTGTACAATCTGTAAAGAAATATGAAATATGACTTTGCTGCCCCCTCTGAAAATGTTAGTTGCTTAACTATCTCTGCTTCAATACTTTGAGTCACTGGTGATGAGCAGGATAGTCAGAGTACAAACCAGAGCCTCTGATCTTCATACTTTCAGTACATACTTGGCATATATTGACTGAGAAAATACTGAAGCCACTACATCATTATAACAGCCAGGAACTTGTATATTAAAAAGGATAGATTGAAGGTGGGGCTTAACACTTCCAGTTGGGGAGAGTCTAGAATTTCTCATTAATGCCTGCACTTACAGGCTGAGCAGGGGCGGACTGACCATTCGGCCGCTCGGGCACTTCCCGAGGGCCCCGGGCCTCTAGGGGGCCCCATCAAGGTTGCCAGCCTCAGTAAAACCAGTATGTAAAAATCTGTGTTTTTTTTTACATCTGTTTCTGAAATGTCCCTTACCAACATCCTTTCGGTCTAAAAATCCAGAGATTATAGCTGCCCCACCTCTCCAGTACCTTCTCAGCCAATAGAAACATGTCTGTGTATACTGTGTGTACATGTATGTGTATACTGTGTGATTGTATACTGTGTGTGTGTATACTGTGTGGCCCCATAATCTCTGATTGCCTGGGGGCCCCATAATCTCCTATTGCCCAGGGGCCCCATGAGTTGTCAGTCCACCCCTGAGGCTGAGGCTGCTGTCTTGTAAAATAATTGTTAAGACAGCACTCCATCTTAGAAAGGAGCATGGTCTACTTGCATACTGTTAACTCTTTGTGAATGTTTTGCTTCTTGACTTTCCTTTAGCTTCTCCTAATGTATGTAGCATTTCCAAGTGGGTACCACAGAGCCTGTACTGCACTCCACCAGCACAGCCCAACATGTAACCTCACTCCAAGTGACATTATAAGGTTTCTCCCCAGCACATATAGCTCATCTCTTCATATGTGCTCAAGCTTTTCCATTCCTGAGGCCTGTAAAACTCTCCCTACTCCTCTTCCATGACACCTCAGGTTAGGTACATGGGATACCCTGTGCTACAATATCAATCCCTGTATGTGGGGCACTAATCACTAGGGAGATGGTAAGCTCATAAACCACCTCATTACCAGGGCCTTCCATCACCCATGCCATGTCACCAAGACTCCCACTGGCTGGCTGCTTAAACACTAGCCATTACTCTGGTCTTCCCTAGCGACAGCAATTTAGCCCTTTTGTTCCACTGCAGGTTATACCCTTGTAATGTGTCTGCACTGACGTCTCTTTATCCAGCTTCTAAGGCTCGGGGGGGGGGGGGCACTGCACACAGAAGGTTTTTTACCATCATGCATAGGATGCATGAAGGTAAAAAACCTTGTGCGTTTACAACCATCTATGTGTATCACCTATGGCTAGTCACGCCACTGCTTATATAAGGGTTTACAACCACTTGAATCAAGGAAATAATAAACATAACCTATAGAGTAATACCTCAATAAGCACCTGCTTACAGGATTACTACATGTTCATCATTTTACTTAATCTCACTTCACACTTTAGGGAATCAGGTCCTAATGGTAAAATAGCCATATTTTATGTAGGAGGGGAGGTGAGGGATGAACTTGCTCCAAAAAAAAAAAAAAAAAATGCTTGAACGCAGAATATTTTTTCTATTGGATGTTCCCCTGAAAATCACTTTTTCTGCTGAAATCAATTGGTTTATTGGTTATAGAAAGGCAAAATAACAATGCGGCCCATGCAGGTTCTAGAACATATGGTAAAGATAATAATAAGGACAAGAAAGTGCAAAAACATGCACATGTGTAGTCATCTGAGACCTACATGAAGTTCAAAGCCTTGTCTGAGAAAGTGAACATTTGAACCTGTTATTCTCACCACTGTCATTGTGATACCAGGAATAGGTGTCCAAAATTCATAGTCCATACAACTATGCATGCAAAGACACATATGTGATAATCATTTTCTATGATATGGAGCAATGCATGAGAGCGTAGAGATAATAAGAAAGAAATTCAATAGAAATATAGAAAGTTAACATACAATACTAAAAAATCCACTAAACAAATGTGTTTAAGTAAGCTGTGCAATAATCTATGAAAATGACTGAAGTCAAAATAATCAGAGTTTAAGCCAATGTAATTATTTGGTAAAATGGTTGAGTTGGAAAAAAAAAAGGATGATGTTGAAGCCTTGAGTGTACATCTACCCAACTGTCACGTCATATTACTAGCAAGTTTATTTTGATTTATATAGGCAGCTTGAGAAAGAAATCGGACAACATGAGATTTGATTACAAGGAACAAAATGTAATAATAGAAAACTCACAATCATTTTAAAACATGAAATATGGCAGACAAGACCTGAATTTAATTAGCAATGTGCTTTATGCAGTTTTGCAGCTATTATGCATATTTGAATCAAATGTTTTTCATTGTTTTGTATACATTTCCCTTGTCTCCTTGTGTCTCTAACTTGCTGTTTGTTCTGCATGACCCTTTTTAAGCTTAGAGACTCAGAGATCTGCAAGTCAATAAGAGGCATACTACATTAAGGCACACTGGGAGCACCATGCTTTGTTCAGCACAATTATATTACTGTACATAGAAGAGCTTCTTTACTATTTGGGCAGCAGGGCCTGTAGGAATGATAATGTAGAAATTGTTACTTTTAACCAGGGCATTTTGCACTTTAAAAAAAAAAAAATATTTGATAGTGTTATTTAGTGCAACAATCACTCTGTTATTTTATATTACATTGTTGTTAAAGTGTATCTGTAGCAGTTTATCTATATAACTGTATAGGTCACTAACCTGAGTTTGACAGATGTGTATTCCTCCAACTATTCTCTAGACTATTTGAGAGAGCGCATGTGTGACGATAAGGTTTCCAGATTCTGTTTATGGTACAGATGTTTTTTACCACCCCCCTGCCTGGCATCTAACTTTTTCTGCTTTCCATCTATTTTGGGACTGTTATCTGTCAATTGTGCTGTAAACTGGACCATTTTCTTTTGTAAAATGTGTCAAATCCCATGAATGCCTAGCACAGACTTAAGATAACAATAACAGGATTAAAATCTAATCATGTTCATTGCTGATTTGCAAATTCTGGAGAAAAAACAGGTAGCTCTGTGTTTAATATGACTTCCCCATTCTTCCAACTCAGTTTGGGGTTCATCAGAGCTCATTATTTTCACAAGAAGCCCCAATGTCCCAGAGAGTGAGACATTGCTGTAAACAGACCATGTTTCTGCAACTTTCATAATCAGACTCTGCAGTGTATTTTGCTTTTCTGCCACCCTGAACCTGTTCTGAATTGCTGTTTTTAACTTTGCACCTGTCTAGATTTTCCCACTATTCCTGTGCCGAAAGAAAGTCAGTATGTTGCATTTACCATTGGTGTTTGGTGGTTGTGTTGGGCATTGTTTGGTCATCTAGGTTTTTGTTTGGTCTGGGAGCTGCAATGTGTACTGCTGGCTTCCTCTCTTCCACCACCCTATGACGCGGGTTGGGTGGGTGCATTGTCACTGTGTATCGACATCACGCCACACATGCCGGATGTGCGGCGTCCTCATGGAGCTGCAACACTGGCAGAGTTTACATCTTAAGCCTGCATCATGGGAGTTTGGATTTGGCGCCAATGGCCGGGCGGCTATGCCATCCTGGCGATATGGTGGTGCACCTATATTAGGCATTGTCCATTGATGGGTCAGGCACTCTATACGGACACCTCCTTGGTCTATGGCTTTCACTTATCAATATTAGGTAAGCCATGTCTTACACTAGTCACTTCTCAGCTTTGTTTTCTTCCCCATTTTTATTCTAGTTTTTTTTTATTTTAATTTCCTTTGGTGGCACTCTCCATCACTTTCCTCATTCCTTCTTTTCCCTTATTTTTTTTCCTTCTTCCCCCTTTTCCCCCTCTTTTCTTTTTCCCTTTTTCTTTCTATTTTCTGGTTGTTTTATCTTCACCACCAGGTATACATCTGCTTTTCTACATCCCATTCACCTTTATGGGTCACACTGCCCTCGTGAACCCCAACTCACACATTATTTTCACAGAGGTCCTATATGGTTTTACCATCCCCATTACACACCAGGATTACCCTCTGAATGTCCAAAGGGCAGGAACGAGAAAAAAAAGGGGCTACTGAATGGTGACAAACATTTATCGAGACAAAGTCAATTCTTTGGAAAAAATGGTTTCTTTATTATTAAACAATGCTTGCATATCTTTCATTAAAAAGAAATTCCAGTCTTTCTGGAAATCTGGAACCAACAGTTATAAACAACACTAAACAAGACAAAAACAGGACACCATATAGACAACAAACGCATCACATAAGTCACATAAGACGTAGCAGTGATAAATAATTCAAACAAAAGAATTGAAAGGTGGATCAATGTCCTTTCGTTATGAATATATCGAATATATCAAAAGTATTAGTGTGGTCATAGGACCTTGTATAATTCACGTTTGATGATAACAGCACTTATTGAAGCAACAGTGAAAAGTATGTTCATTGGTGAAAGAAAAAGTCCTGCGCTGATATAAAGATTGCGACTGGTCTGTATGACATGCCGACTGACACCGAAGGCGCTATGGAGATTTCAAATTGATTAACTTTAAATTACATCTGCTGAGGATGAAAGAATGCAATTACTGATTGTGTTCAGT
Organism: Lithobates sylvaticus; assembly: GCA_028564925.1. NCBI lineage: Eukaryota > Metazoa > Chordata > Amphibia > Anura > Ranidae > Lithobates > Lithobates sylvaticus. The sequence continues at coordinate 387,237,271 of CM053028.1, forward strand.
TAGTGGTGGACTGACTCGTAAGCCATGCATCCATTTCAACACTGCCGGTGTGGCGGGATGCTCAGATATAGTTACAGTTTCCAGAGACCAAGTTTGGTGACAATCAGTAAAGCTTATGCGCTATGTTGAAACTGAATGTGCAACTTGACTGAGCACCATGTATTCAGTAATTAAAAGTCTCAGTAGTCAACAGATCAGATGTTTCAAATTAATCAAAGAAATTGCTGTAACGAACAATATGCAGAGTAAACAATGAGAAGTAGGTAAAGACTTCTAAATTCCCAGGTAATTTTGAGGCAGACTGGTCAAACAAGAGGAAAGGATTGGTTTGTTAACTTTACCCGACCAGCGTCCAATGTCTGTGATGGCGGTATGGGAAGTCCAGTCCTTTCAATGGGGTATCGTTTGCCAGTACCGCTGGCAAGGATCGCGGTGTCCGCTCAATGTCCTTAGGGAGGGCAAGGATCTTCCTGGAAGTGAAGGAGTCCAGTGTCCATGTGTGGGGGCACGATTTGCCAAGTCCGGCGATCACTCAGATCGAGACAGCCTGGGTCTCTGAAGTCACTGCTGCTGAGAAGCGCTGTGCACTGCTCGTCACGTGATGCGTCACGTGACGCCTTTTCGCTAGGGGCGTAGTTTCAATAGCTTCTTCCTGACGTGTGTTGTAATAGTATTAGGAGTCCCTTCAAATACCGTTTTTTCGGTGAACAGCAGATGTTTAAATTAGGGAGGGATGATTGTGCTTGTAAGGTTGTATTGATGTGCGCCATTGGGCAAGTGACATACTGACAAATATTTTTCATACTGAATGACGAACATTTACAAAACTTTACATATATTAGGCGAGAGGTTTAATGTCATTCGCACAGAACGTTTAAGACAAAGGGTATTTTTTTAAAAAACATTTAGTACATATAAAGTTCAATCAGATAGAAAAATGGGCATTTTCAAATAAATTAGGTCTATAATGGTTGAGATGGAGAGATAGAGAGATGAGAGAAAGCGATGTATATTTATGATCGTTTTTATTTTGATTTTTTTGATTTTTTATTTTTTATTTTTGTTTTTATTATTTTTTGATCAGCGAATATTTTAAGCAACCAGGTCCACCAATAGTAACAGAGCGCAGCAGCTGAGAGGCCGGCAAACAAGGAAGTCAGGATGACCCGGGGCTGAAGGCACCAGCAGCAAAGATGCAGAGGGATGCAGTCCACGCAGCCCATGTATCAAGATAGAGGAAGAAATTAATGTTATCTGTGGGTTAAGACTTAATCTATTGGAGCTCGTGGCGATCAGGCACCTCGAAGAGGTATTGCGTAGATGAGCTTAGAGATAATGTAGTGGTCAGAAATAGACATACCTAAGCCATGTAGGTGGTGCCGCATACGAAGTGGCGTGTCATTGACGGTGCAGATAGCACCGAACATTTAATAATATTAAGTCATATTGCCTGTGGGGTCCCTTTCCTTATCAGGTCTAGAGTTGAGCCCCACTGATTAGCGGCCCTTGTTGCATGGAATGCGTAAGTGGCAAGTACTGTCTAGGTACAGATTTATGCTGTGGTGCTGCCTGTTCTACATACGGGTCCTTTGGACAATCGCTATATGTGGCAATGTTAGGATGTCTCAATTAAGGCTTGGATGGCGGTGGGAGAGTTTCATGAAAACAGAGAAATGAGCAATGTTTGCAAACCATGTATATTCAGATGGTAGCGCAAAGGCGTTTAAATATATAGTGTATGGTGTGCACTGGATTTTTCTTAAGAGAAAAATGGGGGGGACCGTGGAAACTATATGTCCAGAAAGGCCTGGAGATTGAGTTCCGTGTTCAGGCCTACGGGAGCCAAAGATTTGAGGCGATACACCCACCATTTTTCTTTTTGAAGTAAAATCCGGTCAAAGTCCCCTCTTCTAGATGGTAACTTAAGCACATATATGCCTTTGACCGTTAGGCCCGATGGGTCACCACCATGGTGTGTATAGAAGTGCTTCGCCAGAGGCTTCTCGGGAATTTTTCCCTTCTCCCTTATTTCTCTCAAGTGCTCGCCCAACCTGACTTTGAGGGAGCGTTTAGTTTTGCCTATGTATATCTTAGGGCATGGGCATGTGATCATGTAAATGACCCTGGTGCTGGAGCAATTAATTAGATCTATTATTTTAAAATGTTCTTTTCCTAGTGCATCCGAGAAGGTGGCGGTGCGATGGACATACGGACACACTTGGCATTTGGTGCAGGGGAACATACCCTTGGACCGAGGATAATCGGAAAGCCAAGTTGCGTCCGGTGCTTTGACGAATTCGGACTGCATTAAGACATCTCCCAGGTTTTTCGCACGTCTGGCAACCAACTTGGGAGTGTCACCGACTATTCTGCCGATGCCGGGGGAGCCAGTCAAGATGTTCCAGTGTTTCTCTAACACCGAACGGACCTCGTTCCATTGTGAGCCGTAGGTAGTAATAATTCTGATTGGTTCAACAGGGGCCTGGTAGGGGGTTGTTGGAGTTAAATCCTGTCTTTGTTTTGCCAGGAGCAAACTTTCACGGTCCCTTAAGGCTGCCTTCTTTCTAGCTCGCCGGATTTGGCTATGAGAATAACCTCTCTCCCTAAATCGGCTATACAGTTCCGCACTTTCTTTCTTGTAATCATTTGGGTCGGTGCAGTTCCTTTTGATGCGGAGGAACTGCCCGACCGGTATCCCATTTTTGAGCCATTGTGGATGATGGCTCGACGCAAATAACAAGGTATTTGCTGCAGTGGTCTTGCGGAAAGTGTTGGTGCCTAGGCGGCCGTCTTTTAGTGAAACACAAAGGTCAAGGAAGGGTAGAGTCATGCGGTCATAATTATACGTGAGTTTGATATTTCGTTCATTGATGTTGAGATTCATCATGAATGTGTGCAAATCATCTAAGGTACCACGCCATATCATCAAAACATCGTCGATGTACCGCAGCCAGGTCTGCACGTGGCTGCGGTACATCGTCGATGGGTAGACCTCCTCCTCCTCCCAATGGCCCAAGTGGAGGCAGGCATAGGAAGGAGCCCAGGCTGCTCCCATAGAAGTTCCTCGTATTTGATGATAATATATCATCAAGAACTGAAAATAATTGTTTGTTAATGCAAATTTTAATAGGTCGATCAGGAACTCATTTTGGTGGCATGCCAGGGGATATGTCGCCTCCAAGAAACTGGACACGGCCTTTATGCCGGCCATGTGGGGGATAGATGTGTACAAAGATTCGACATCTATACCCACAAGCCAGATTTCATCTGGGTTGTGGTAAGGTTCCATATTGGATATTATGGACAGGACGTGTCTAGTGTCTTGTACAAAAGACGGGAGGTTTTTGACCATCTCCTGTAGCAGAGAGTCCAGGTATCGGCCGATCCGCTCAAGGGGGCCCTGACAGGCCGACACAATAGGGCGGCCTGGGGGATTTTGTAAATTTTTATGCACCTTGGGGATTAAGTAAAAAGTCGGTACACTGAACTCTCCTACCACAAGGTATTGGAACTCTTTTTTGGTCAACAGACCTTCATCTCTGGCAAATCGCAACTTTTCATTTAGTTTGCACACTAGGCTTGGAAAAGGGTCATTGTCGAGTGGCATATAGGTGGATTTATCATTGAGAAGACGCTTAGCCTCTTTCTCGTACATAGATTGTGTTAGTAATACTACATTACCACCTTTGTCACTCTTTTTTATTACGATGTTTTTGGTTTTTTGTAAGTCCCTTAGGGCCAGTCGCTCCCCATTGGTGAGGTTGTCATTGGAGCCACCTGACCATTTGATTTTTTCCAAGTCCCTCTGTACGAACTCCAAGAAAAGATGCAGCCATCTATTTTTCGACAGCGGTGGCATTTTCTGTGACTTTATTTTGATGTTAGTTGGGCGTCGTAAAGAGGGAGGGGGATCGACCTCAGGGTCGTTCTCGTCCAATAGAGACATTAGTATGTCCATGGCCCTTTGTCCCTCTTTGTCAGTATTGGAAGTGATGGCATCAAGATTATCTTGTTCGGTGTATAGGGATCGAAAGAAGACCTTCCGTAGAAATAAGGCCACGTCTTTATAGACAGTAAATTCGTCCATGTTGTTCGTGGGAGAAAAGGACATGCCTTTCTGAAGTAGTGTTATATGGTCATCTGTGAGTGTGATATCGGTCAGATTGACAATTTTTAAGTCGTCCAAGCTTTTATGAGGCATAATTGAAGGGGGTGAGGGAATTAGCTTCTTTTCTGGCTCCGCGTGTATGTACGTGCTCGGTTTTCTTTTTGGTTGGAGGCTGTTTTGATATTGTCCGCAGGGGGTGGTAGCTGACTTCCTGTCTTCTCCGCCCCCGCCTGGTCTAAAAAAATAACCTTTTTTTGCGTGTCGTCGTCAGAGCCGTTGGATTTCGACCGTTGTGGTCGAGACCGCTGACGATGTCCCCGCCCCCGTGACTGACTCCTCCCTCGTTTAACTGTTAAATCGAAAGCCTCATCTCTTTCGAAGTCATTGATGTCTCGCTTAAATTTTGCCTGTTTTGTGATTTTCAAATTTAATTGCGTTTTTTCAATCTCCTTTTTAAGAGTATCATTCTGTCTTATAAATTCTTCCTCATCTTTGAAGACTTCTAGGTTGGATGCACTCTCAGCTATCTGCTCCTGCAATGCCACCAGTTGGTTCTTTTCTTCATCGACTATCAATTGCATGACGGCCAATCCGTGCTCAATGCAGAGCTCCTTCCATTTCGGAAGGAATCTCTCTGTGTGTAAGTGTTCTGCTGGTATAGTTTTGTCGCGTAGTCCTCTAGGGACTATGCGGTGGTTTATATAGTTTTCCAAGGACGACACGTCCCACTTTCGATTCAGGTGTTTTGTTAGCAGTTTTTTGTGTTCTTTAAATTTATTCTTAATTTCTGACTCCTGATCGAAAGATTGGGGTGTGTCTGCCTGGAATGCTGTCTTAATCTCTCGGTCTATCTCTTCACCCAACGTAAAGGCCATGCCCAGGCCACACACTTATAATTGCGAGTTCACAGTTCCGTTTATAGTATAAATATACGAAATGAAAAATATGCAAGAAGTTGACAGCCACTGCCAGATAGACCTTAATGATCATGAAAAGTTACAAAACACAGTAGGGAATAGGGATTTTTCTAATCGGCTACTTTGACTTCCCCTTGCCACTTACCTTCCCATTCCCCCTTTTCCCAATCCCCATTCCTTATTGTGCTCAATGATAGGGAGTAGCAAGGTTATAGGCTATATAGACAGTTTGTCAGTGTATATGTACATAAATTAAGTTTATTTGATCATGAATTAAAATTATGTGATGTTTTTGAAAATATGTTATAAGGATTGTTGTTATCATGAAAAATTGCTCTAAAATTTGATATTAATATTTTATATATATGTACATGAATTAATGAATATTTTTATATCCATCTGCATGCTTCATATAAAGTCCCAATTACTCGCCCTCTCTTGCATTTACCCTTATTTTTAGGAAAAATAAAAGGGGTCAATCTCCCTAATGGGGACCCCAAACAATAATAAAAAAATCTGATAGTAGTTCAAGCTCCTCACTGCTCTATCCGTATCTGAAAAATAGTTTACATTTGATTATACGCTAAATATGCAGACTGCAACTGTTACAAACCCCAGAGTCTAAATGCACTCAGTCTAAATAGTAACTAACTAGGTCTACAGAGAAACTAACATATGACATGCTTCAGATTATGCTGTTAAAATATTCTAAGACAGGTTAGGACCAATAAAGGAAGAAAGTTCAGTGTACAAAAGTTAATCCTATGAAAAGGGTGTTGCTAATGGTGAAAAAGGTTCACAAGATCTGGTGATGGAAATCCAGGCGTGCCCTGATTTATTCCGATCTAATGACTTCATGTGCTGCATAAGTGATTCAAAGGCATTGGATCCGCATATTAGTAGATAGCTAAAATTTTCAGGAAGTCAACAATGGCTGCTTCTACATATCTCTGTTGTTTTAATATTGCAGCCTATATTATTACTAGTTATACGCCAGTTTCCTTTCTGTGTTTAAAGTGTATTTAAAACCAAAATTTTATTTTTTCCGTTCTCAAAATTTTTTTTTTTCACTTCTGGATAGAGTATGAAATTATTCTATCTTCCTACATTTTTACAAGTTACAATGTACAGTACATATTAAAGATTAGTTGAACAATTTGTTTATCAACCCAAAAGCCTTCTCTTCTTTGTTCTAACTTCTTATTTATTAATTTCTCAAATGTGTGGGCACCACATTGTACAACTGTATTACTATTGTTCCAGTTTTGTAATTAACACTTCTGCCGCCTTTGGCACCCACTTTGTAAATTTATTTTGTCTTCATCTTTAACCACTTGCCTACCAGGTACGAACACCCCCTTCCTGACCAAGCCATTTTTCAGCTTTCAGCGCTGTCGCATTTTGAATGACAATTGCGCGGTCATGCAAGGATGTACCCAAATAAAATTTTTATAATTTTTTCCCCACAAATAGACCTTTATTTTGGTGGTATTTGATCACCTCTGTGGTTTTTATTTCTTGCGCTATAAACAAATTAAGAGGGACAAGTTTGAAAAAAAAACGCAATATTTTTTACTTTTTATTATAATAAGTATCCAATTTTATTTTTTTTAAACAAATTTTTTCCTCAGTTTAGACCGATATGTATTCTTCTACATATTTCTTGTAAAAAAAAATCACAATAAGCGCCTATTGATTGATTTGCGCAAACGTTATAGCGTCTACAAAATAGGGGATTGATTTATAGCATTTTTATTATTATCATATTTTTACTAGTAATGGCGGCGATTTTTATCATGACTGCCACATTGCGGCGGACATATCGGACACTTTTGACACATTTTTGGGACCATTCACATTTATACAACGATCCGTGCTATAAAAATGCATTGATTACTGTATAAATGTGACTGGCAGGGAAGGGGTTAACACTAGGGGGCACTGCAGGGGTTAATATGTTCCCTATATGAGTGATTCTAACTGTGGGGGGAGGGGACTGACTGGGGGAGGGGACCGATCGGTGTCTCTATGTAGGAGGGACACACCATCGGTCTCCTCTCCGCTGACAGGACGTGGATCTGTGTGTTTACACACACAGATCCACGTCCTGCTCAGTTACCGGGTAATCGCAGGTGCCTGGCGATTCTCTCCACTGGGCACACAGACAGCAAGAAAAACCTAAACAGGTTTAGCCTATCCTTACTTAATCCAAAAGCAAAAAAAAGTCGGACTTAAGCCCCATACACACGCTCGGACAATCCGCGGACCAGGTCGGTCGGACTTTGTCCGACGTACTTTGTCCGATGTTGGCGTTGCGTACACACGGTCGGACTACGTTGTCGGAATATCCGGTCCGGAAGAACGTCGTGACGTAAGTCGTCGTCCACGAGATTACAAAAGGGAAGTTCAGCACCACGTCAGGCACCCGTTGGGCTCCTTCTGCTGATCCCGTGTTTATCGAGAGTTAGTGGAAGTTTGGTGACTTAAGATTCGCGCTTCTCAGTTTTCTGACTCAGATCGTTACTGCTCTTCAGTTTGTGCTTGTCGTGCGTATCTGTTTATTAGTGCGTGTAGTCAGTTTGCATTTGTTGGTCATTGCGGCCTATATCTTGATATAGGACGCTTTGATTTGCACTGCTTATTGTCTGCTCGTTGCTGGTATTCACTTCGTTCTTTCAGGCCTTGCTGTTTATCGGTGCTTTCTGTTTGTCCGTTCTGACCAGCCGACCTTTTGTGACCTTCTGAGCGATGTTTCCCGTGCGTACTCGTCGCCGAGTTCGTGCTGTACGCGGAATTGGTGTCGGGCTTTTAGCTTTGAGCCAAGACCCGTCCATGAACAGAGTGACGAGGAGTATGTGGACCAAGAATTGGTTGCTTCAGCGTGACCAGTTCTCGCACATGCCTTTGCTTCGTGAGATCCGGGAGAATAATCCTGATGATTTCAGGAACTTTCTCAGGATGACGGACCCCGATTTTCACCGTCTTTTGGCTTTGCTGACCCCCTTTATCAGCTGGCAGGATACCTGCATGAGACAAGCCATTACTCCGGAGCAGAGGCTTGTTGCCACGTTGAGGTACTTGGCGACAGGGAGAAGTCTTCAGGATTTGAAGTTCTCTTCAGGTATCTCTCCCCAGGCCCTGGGAATCATTATTCCAGAGACCTGTTCTGCCATCATTCAGGTCCTGCAGGAGGACTATATTAAGGTAACATTTATACTTTACTATTCCCTTCTATGTATGCTCTGTTTGCTAATGACTTGTATTTTTGACCTCCTTCCCTAATTACCATGATTGCAATATGTTCTAATATGCTGTGCCCCTTTTCTCCTTCATGCATTTTTCCCTTCACTTACCTCACCAGCATGCTCTTCTGCCCCAATAGACACCTATGGCCTAGTCACTTAAGCAATGTCTTTTGTCTGCTGCATAGTATTGTTTGCCCCAAAACACCCCCTAAAATATGCACAAATGTTTGCTGTGTGGTTTACTTCATGTAGAGCCCCCTTTTTTTTTTCTTTTGGTGGGGGGGGGGGGGCAAACTCATTAGGAACCCCCTCCCCCAACTGCTCTGTCAGATGGTACCAATCCTTTATCTGCTGGCTTTCCCAAGGTCCATACACACTATATACCTACCTCTTTATAGTGCGCATCTTTAGGGATGAATTCAGCAAAGCATGTAGTGCAAGGGGCTGCCTCCATACATTCCATTTCCTATTTTTTTGTCTTCTTTCCCTCCTATTAGCTTGCTTGGTAATTTAATAATGTCACACTGTGCCTGCCTTTTTTGGGGGGGGGGGGGGGGGGGGTTGAAATGTTATTTGATCTTTCCTGTGGCCTGCCAATAGTGTTAAGTACAGAGGGTCTGGCCAAACTAGCCCACATTATTGAGCCATTTGCCAATCAATGAAGTGCAGCGGGTTAGCTGTCCACCACCCCCCCCCCAAAACCCTAGTTATTGCCAATGTCCCATCAGAAGTGGGGGGATTGATGGGGGGGTGAGTAATCTGTGAAGGGGAGCCTCTACTTTTCTGTGCAAATACTTTCCAGCCTCCAATTTTATACAATGCTCTTGTTCCAAGATGTTGATTGTCTAATCTGCTTGCAATGTTTAGGTGCAAAGTGACTAATTTTTTTTTCTTGTTTCACTCCACAGTTCCCTTCCACGCCACAGGAATGGCAGACTGTGGCCTCCCACTTTGCCAGCCGTTGGGACTTTCCTAACTGCGGAGGGGCAATTGATGGGAAACACGTCCGCATCGTCCCACCGCCCAACTCGGGGTCCTACTATTATAATTATAAAGGGTTTAATAGTGTAGTGATGTTGGCGGTGGTGTCGGCAACATACGAGTTTATGTATGTGGACGTGGGGATGAACGGCCGGATATCGGATGGTGGGGCCATTACGCACACGGAGTTCTACTGGCGTCTCCAAAGTGGCAGTCTGTGCTTGCCACCTCCAGAGGAGAATGCCGAAGGACTCCCCTTCGTCTTTGTCGCAGATGAAGCGTTTGCGTTGACTCCCCATGTGATGAGGCCGTTCCCGATGAGGACCCTCACCCCGGACCAGAGGGTCTTCAACTACAGGCTGTCCAGAGCCAGAAGAGTTGTGGAGAACGCTTTTGGCATCCTGGCCAGCCGCTTCCGCCTGTTCCTGACGGCATTTAACTTGGCGGAATACAAACTGAACCACATAGTTCTTGCCTGTTGCATATTGCACAACTTCCTCAAAAGACATAACAGGAACTATGTGGTGCCCGTTGGCCCAGATGTGGAGGGCCCTCCAAATGCGGAACTCACAGCCCTTCGAGTGGCACGTCCAGGCTTGCCCCCTCTAAATGCCCGTGTTGTCCGGGACCAATATATGGAGTACTTTGTGGGTAGGGGGGCCATTGCTCTGCCTGACGATGTGTGAGAGGCATTTTTTAATAAATCTGATATTTTAACCAACCTATGATTTCTTGTCATTTCAGTCTTCTTTTTAGCTTATTTTACTTTGACATTTTTTCCCTTTGCCTTCGACAGTGGGAATGCACTTTCTGGCCAAAAGGAGGTAACAGTCTCTTCTTCCCAAAAAGATTATTCTCATGTTGTGTGTTTGCTACCTAATCTTTGGTCTAGAGAAGGTTTGTACTGCTTAACTGACACCCAAAATACTCCTTTTCATCACCAGGTCTGACATGTGTGTATTCTCCAAAATGCTGTGCTCCGTGTTTTCGTACAAAGCACTGTGGGTGTCATTTACATAAGTCAAATCCGCTATGCTCTACAAGTGCATTGAAAAAGTTCACAGGGAAAGAAAATTGGAGTGCAAAGTGGATTTGCCTTTAGTAAATAACACCCATTGCCCTCCATATCCTTTTCATTTTACATACATAATGCATTGTGTTTTTTAAATAAGGAAGCCACACATTTAGAAAAATAAAAGTTTACTAGGAAAACATTCCCAAGTGCGTTTACAATCTTCACGCCAAAACTGACAACATCTTGGTTATTTACAACATTGTTTACAAACATTCCGCAATTGGTAAAACCAGGCATGGAGCAAAACAGAACCTAGGAACTTGGAAAGTTCAACTTTGAACATATAGTCATGTCTGATCTTGTCTTCACTTTACAAAGTGTGTTTGATCTTGCCTTCATCACATGGGGGGGTCACCCCCGAAAAGTGGAAATTTGGAACATGCACACAATTTGGGTCTGAAAATGGTCATTAGATGGGAAAACACATGCCTAGAAGCTTCAAAAGTGCCATTTTCCATCATGGGGATGAATGGACGTTTTTTGGGGGTGCAACCCCTTCACCACAACCACTTTCGTAGTTCGTAAAGTGTTTGCACCCCCAAAAAAACGTTGCCATTCATCCACCATGGTGGGAGCTAGCACATGTGGACACAATGTGTGCATGTTCCAAATTTCAGACAGTTTTTAAGTTGCAAATGTGTTCAGAAGCAGGCACAAATGTGTGTTAATTACTTGGTGCGTTTTCATATTTTTCCTAAAACATCAATGATGTTCTTCAATTTTTGTTGAACATCATTGATGTTTTGCTTTATGTAATCTAGATCTCGATTGCAGACCATTATCTCTCCGATGAGTACGTGGGCACTCTCTGTGGTAAAGTGCGATTTTTCTTCCACAACATCCACGTCACCTAAAAACCACAAACAAACAAAAATGGGGTGTTGGAAATGAGGCAGCCATACATGGATTAGCTTACCAGTAGCTGTGTTCTCCCACACTCACCTGTTGTGGTGACAATTTCTCCAAGTTCGATGATCTCTCCTTCCTCCTCCTCCTCCTCCTCTGCTTCTGCTCTTTCCCCTTTTTTGGGAGGTGTTGGTTTGGGGGTTTCCTCAGACGGCCCAAGTTTTCGCTCCCCTATGAGAATGTCCAAAAGGAAGATTTAGCAACACAAACTATTGAGGGCAGAAATAGGAAATGACAAACATTGCTTGAAAGTGACGGACACTATTTTAGTTTGGCCAGTTACAAATGTCAACTACATGAATGTAGTCACTTTGTAAAGGTGCTAAACTGACTAGCTTTTTGGTAGAAGTTTGTGTGATGGAGACCCCCCTCTAGTATCCACTGGAGCACATGTGTGGAAAAGGCTAATAAAAAGGGGGTTTGGGTGTCCCAGCACTAGTGCTCTCGAGTCCAGATGGGTAAACAGCTACTGGGTGACCTCTCCTTTACATTGAATAAATTGGCTTTACATTCTGGATGACATTTCTAGGGAGAACAAACTTCCTTTCCCCCAAAAAAACACCAAACATCGTATTATAAGTGGCCGCACGATCGAGGTTGCGTACGATCGAATGGACACACACACGACCATGACAGTGGCAGAAAGATCGAGGCTGAGTACGATCGAATGCACAGACGAACATGAAAGTGGCCATTTTGGAATGTACAACTTTGTAAAAATCAAACCACATGGAGCAGTATGCAAGCAAGAAATCAAACACAAAACACAACTACTTACTTTTTTGAAGAATTCTCTTGATCTTTCTGTACTGATCGGCCTCCCTCAGTTTCAGGTCTGACCAGCGTTTCCTCAGTTGCTCCTTGGATCGTTGTACCCCAAAATGATTGTACAGCCTTCTCACAACTTTAGACATGATCTTGGCCTTGCGGACATTGGGGTTGAGGTAAGGCCCATACTTCCCATCATAGTCGCTCCTCTTTAATATGTCCACCATCTCCAACATTTCTCCAAATGACATATTGGAGGCCTTGAATTTCAGGCTCCGGGATCGGGACGTTTGTGCCTCCGGACTTTCCTCGTCCACCTCCTCGTTGGGGGGATATTTGGGGCGCACCTGCTGTGTCCCCGCCATGTGCTCTCCCCACTGCGCCGTAAAGAGAAGGGGTGGGGAATAGATGAGAAAGATCGTCAGGGGCGGGCGGAGTTTGACGCATGCGCACTGTATATAAAACGTCACACGCCTGTGTCGTAGCCACGATCTGGGAGACGAGGGGAGAGAAAGCTCACGCACGAGACGATCGCTACAAACGAAGGTACAATTTGACGTTGGTACATAACTAGCCTAGACTGATTAGAACTTGAGGCTTCTTTATGGAGAAGATTAGGAGAGTTTAGGCTGACATTATTTATATTGTTTTGTGTGGCGTTGTGTCTTGCAGAGGTGATGGAGGCGTTCTACAACGTGAGCTTTCTCCCACACTTCATTGATAAATACCGGCAATTCCCCCTCTTATGGCAGGCAAAACACAGGGATTATAGCAACAGACCAAAGAGGTACGCAGCCCTGCTGAAACTGGTGGCATTTGTAAAGCCTACCCTGCCCATGGCAACCGTCGCAAACTTAAAAGTGAAGATCACCAACATGAAGACTACCTATTTCCGGGAGCGCAATAAGGTCCTGAAGTCACAAGCATCTGGAGCTGCAGCAGCTGATGTCCATGTCCCCACGCTCTGGTACTATGAGAGGCTCCACTTTCTCAAAGACCAGGCTACTGTCAGGAAGTCACTCTCGACTCTTCCTTGCACGCGTCCTTCCACGCACGCCACCCCTGATGAGGCTTCCGAGGAGCAACCTGGGCCTTCCAGTCAGGAATATGTGCAGGTGCCCAGCTTGTTCCAGGTATAGTAGTTTTGGAACCAGTTTGTTGAATAATGAATGATGTTCAGTTAATTCAGGATCCCCAATTGCTTATTTCCTAACGTGATTGACATATCAACAGACAGTGGTGTGGGAGACATTTTTGGGAAGAATCTAAACTGCAGGGCTGAGAATTGTATGGTTTTGTATTTGAAAACATTTTGCAACAGTCACTAGATGAGAATTGTGTGTGTTTGATGAACAAATAACTGAAACTATGTCCCTTTTTCATACACAGGAAGACCTCAGCCAGGAGGTGGCTGTGGAAGGTGGCAGTCAGGAGGAGGCAGGGGGTAGTGGCAGCCAACAGGGGGGTAGGCGTAGGAGCCTGACTGTCTCCCAAGTCTCTCCCCTCCGCCTTCCCTACAGAAGGGCGAAAAACATGGGGGAGGTGGGAGAGTCAGCGCTCCAGCTGATAAAAGATGCCTCAGCCTCCCTCTATGCCACACCCACCTACGAGGAGGCCTTTGCCTCCTTGGTTACAAGTAAATTTACGGGTATGGAGGCGGGGCAACGCAGCATGTGTGAGGAGGTCATCCTCAAAATACTAAATGAGGGGATGGCTGGGGAGATGACTCCCCTCACACATGTTTGCGAGAGTGACCTTGCTCCGCCTCCTCCTCCTCCTTCTGCCACCCCACCAGCACCAGCACCACGGCGTGGAAGGAAGCGTACAAGGAAGACAAGAGAGTGATGACCTTGATTCAGTCTGGTCTGAGAGAAGATGGAGCCTCTCGTAGTACCAGAGCCTGGGGACCTAGATGGCATCTGCTGCAGTTCCGGATGTTTTGGACTTCAGGACCAGATTGCGCTCCCTTATTATTTAGATAGGTAGTCTTCATGCCCCCAATTGTTTAAGTATGTAAAATGATGGTTGCCATGGGTGTCCAAGGCTTTGCAAATTCCCCAAGTTTCACCATGGCTGCGTTCCTCTTTGGTCTGTTGCTGAGACCTAAATAAAGGTTTTTTTGATTTGAAATAATCATTGACTATTGTGTTTTACTTTTCTACAATGACAGTTTTTCTTTGAGTAGGCAGGTACATTTCACTAATCCTAAAGTAGAATTAACAAGGGGCACCAACAACCAACAAACTCCTAGTAAATGTAAGCAAGAAATACAAATGTTAATAATGTGGTTTTGCTAAGTTGAGACATACAAACCCCCTCCAAAAAAAAAAAAAAAAAAATCTCCTTCAAATATGTATTCCCCAAAAAAAAAAAAAAAAAAAATCTGGGTAAAAAAATAAGAAAGATTGTATTACGATCTGAGTAAAAATAAACATGTAGTGTATAAATGCTGCAAAGTAATAAAGAAGTAAGTTTGTGAGAAGTGCGGGTGAATAGGAGCAGCTAAAAGATGTCATTCTTGTTGCATTGTAAAGAAAAAGAGAATGCGCTGCATTAAAGACATTTTAACATTGCAGCGTGACGAATGTGCTGTGTCGATTAGGAAAGGTAGTTTTACCTGACCGAGCGCTTCCGTCACAGAATTTCTTCTGAGTATGCGTAGCACTTTGTCCGTCGGACAAGCGTACACACGCTTGGATTTGGTGTGATCGGACCGGGTTGACGGGAAATCTTTCCAGCAGGAGATAAGACTTTGTCCGACGGACAAACCGACGAACACTGTCCGATGGTGCATACACACGGTCTGATTTTTCAACAACCTTGTCCGATCGGACCAAATTGATGAAAAAGTCCGACCGTGTGTATGGGGCTTTACTTTGTCCACTGTAGTTTTTATTGTGCAGATATAACTGTAAATAAATGACCCAAAAACACACAGGGACACTTTCTGTGTACCCTAGTAATTGTTGGAGAACATACAACTTTGCTGGTCATGCAGGTTATTTTAAGACCTAGCTTCATGATATCACAATATTAACCTATACAGATATGGAGTCAAAGAAATAATTAAAATGATAAAACTCTGAAGTAGTATTAAAATTAAGTTTGCATAAATAAAAGGTTTTGAGGAAAAAAAAATAAAAAAAACATTATTTTTTTTAATTGTCTGCAATGGCATGCAGAGTTTTATATTAACACGCCTATCAAAATAAATGATATAGATTACTTTTTCCCTGGCTCTCTGGTAACGATAAAAACAAATGTTAATTGACATTTACAGAAGGTAAATTTCAACAGAAGAAAAGCTGTATAGAATATCTTTTATTCTGATTTGGGTTAGATAGATTGCTGTGCCTTACTAGTTTAATAATAATGTATGATTTATTCTTTTTTCTTGTCTTTGTAGCTTTCTCTGTAAACTTTTCATAAAATACAAATGAATTTACACAGAAACTGCAGGATACAATAGAATATGTTGAAATAAATTCAGTCTGCCTTATCAAATTAATATTCCAAAATAATATTCCTGCATTTTTATTTATGCTGTAGTGAGGTGATCAAGATATAAAAAGGTAAATGATGAGGGCTGACAAGGAATAATAGAAAACATTACATTTCACTTTACATGTGATATGAAAAATGACTTCAAAGCTAAAAATTGTGGTAATAATTTCAACCAAAGCTTTGCACTTGCCTATGGGAAAACACATAATATATTGCCTGGCTATACCCCCTCTAAGTGGTGACAGTAATATGCACATTATAACCAATTTTAAGGAATAGCTACAATTAAAGACCTGAAATAAAGGGAAAAAATCATATGTCTGAGTAATAGTATTCTATTATCAAATTTTGGAATGCAGAAACAGTATTACTGTCTATCCCCATATGTAAACATTAGCAGACCTCATAGCACTACAGTTTATACTATAGTATGGTGCCATTTAGCTAAAAACACCCTTTCCCTGCCAAAAACGTGAATTAATAACTTTAATATTCATTTGTTACATTTAAAGATGGATTAAACTCTGAAAGCAGTGCCCAAATAAAGGCAGGCAAAGGGCAAAAGGCAAGCCACCAGTTAAAAACTCTATGTTTAGGACATGCTACAAGTGAAATAACAGGGAAAAGCAGTTCATCTTATATTCTGATAGACAATATCTGTTACATGAATAGTGCAAGTGCAGCATTAAAACCAATAAAAAACTCATAAGTTATAAATGTTGTACTCTATGTATATCATTCAAAAATCAGTGCTCACTACCAGGGGTGTTGCTAGGTGGGAAAAAGACCAGGGGCTTCAGCCCAAATTAAATATGATAACCCCTCCTACATTTTAAAGTAAGTCCAGCCCAATCCCGGCATCAAGGGGGGGTTAGGCTCACTCGCTGGTTGCTGCCTAGCTTGTCTGCAGCCTGTTCCAGGGCTGTCCAGCTGGCCTCAGTGACAGCACACTGAGTCTGGACAGAGGGCTTACTTAAGCCGGCTGTGGTATGTGTGCTGCTGCTGCTGCCGTGGCCTGTTGCTGTGCTGTCCCACACACGACAGACCACAGCACAGCAGATGTGGGGAAGGGGAGAGCTTTAAAACAGACCCAGAAGCCGGAACCGGAACTGGATGGAGGCCACACTAAAGCCGGTGTAATCAGCCCCCTCCCCCCAAAAAATTATTAATTTGGTTTCTGCAATTCTTGTTCTAGGAACTGCCTGGTGAGTGAGCGCTGATGTGTGCAAATGGCATACTATAGCCAGGCCGGACTGGGAATAAAAACCAGCCCTGGAAATAATTTCATACCAATCCCATAGCATTATTATACCAGCCCAACAGCATAACGTCATTATTTTCTTGCTCATAAAAGGGAAAACCATGCATTTTAAAGCACATTTCTGTTATACTCACCAGTGGCCATCGGCGCAGCCTCATCAGTGCCCATTAGGGATGGGCTGAACACCCCCCCGGTTCGGTTTGCACCAGAGCACCTTAAACAGGCAAAAAGTTCTTGCGAACATGCAAACCCTATTAAAGTCTATGGGACACAAACATGAGAAATCAAAAGTGCTCATTTTAAAGGCTTATATGCAAGTTAGTGTCATAAAAAGTGTATGGGGACCCAGGTCCTGCCCTAGACATGTATCAATGCAAAAAAATTCACTACACACACATAAATTGATTGATTCACTTGTTGTGAATATTGCATTATACCAATTTTAGACATGTTAATGTATATGCGCTTATGTGGATGCACAACTTAAATTTGAGATGTATATGTTTGATGCACACGAGTTTGTTTTACATGTGGACAATATTTATGTGTTTGAATTATCAGCGTTTAAATTATATGGTTGATATAGAGTATATGTGTGTATTGAGCACTGATTTTTTTGAATTAAATACATGGAGTACAGAATTTAGCATTTCTAAGTTGTTTATGGGGTTCACCATTGCATAAGTCACCAGTTTAGTCTGTGGTTTCCCTGTTGCTGATCTTTTCTCAATATTAACTTACCAATTATTTTTTGTGGCTAGTTGTAGTTAGTCACTTTCAACTGGACTTGCTTTGAAATGTTTTATAGAATCTCCAATACACTATGAATGAGTGCCAGGAAGGTACCTCACACATTACGACTCAACAAAAGAAAGAATAGGCATGAACACCCATACAGCTACCCCTACAAATAAGTTTATTGAATGAACAAGAAAAAATAGTATATATGCATCACAGGTGTGCGAGCCCACTCCTCACCCCACAGCCCGCCCAGAGACACCATTCCATCCCCCCACCCCAAGCACGGCAAGCACTCCCACTCTACCCCATAGAAAAAGAAACTGCTACCCCACAACAACCCCCCAAGCCCCCCCGGGAGCTGGGGAGCCTGCCCAACCCTACAAAATCCCCCCCCCCCCAAAGAAAGATAGAAACCTCCCCTCAATGCACCACAAAGAACCACTCAAGACAGTGGCTAACCCGCCAGGATCAGTCCCTGCACCCTCTAAGCAATTGCCAGGGGCATTCCACTGGCTAAAGATCCCAATGATCCCGCAGCACTCTAGGCGCAACTCACAAATTGACCTCCTGTTCTACTGCATACCTAAAACACAATGGGTCCAGCTACCCAAAGATCCCAATAGCCCAGTAAGAGAAAGTGTCCTGGAGAACCATAATGACCACCAGAATTATATACTGATGGAAGGCAGTGAAATATAATAACAGTGGTCTTCGGGGGAAAGGTATAAATAAACCAAAAGGATCTCCACTGGCAGGGCTAGTAAGAACCAGTTCATCTTGGATGTGGAAAACCACATGCTAGTGGCTAGTATGTACAATAAAGTGAATGGCCATGAAATCATGGATGGATGAGTAGGCTGCAATGGATCAGGGTTCTATGCAGGGTATGTTTTCAGCGTGTGCCATGATGGATGACACAGGTGAATAGCATCAAGAAACAGTCCTATGAGTATATACAATGACTACAGCAGTGGAACCAGTCCATAATAAAGATATGAGCTGACATAGTGGCTGTAAGTGCTATCCAAGACAATGGCCATGCTTCCAGCATAGGGCAGACGGGACCCTAAACGGATGGTATGTTGGGGTTCAGTACCATAACAGCAACCTTGCATTAGTATCCTTGGTCCAACCTGCACTGACCATACTGCACAGCTGATGTGATCTAGAAAACACAATAGGGTTGCCGGTACTCACTGTGTGCAGTCCGTGATCCATCATCCAAGTGGTCTACTGCTGCTACTTGTCTCATGTAAAACACAGTATGCTTGGTTGAAGATGGCTGTTAAATGGGCTACAGGCTGCTCTGGGCAGAAGTAGAAGCGCTTTGAGGGTGTAGTGACAGTCAATTCTATGGATACCCTGCCCGGATGGCCATGTGGAGCATAAGAAGGGGGAGGGGGACCGTGACCCCATACCAGTGCCTTTTGTCTCACCCAAAACCGAACTTCTTCAGAGAGTATGGTGGAACAGGATATCAGTCACTACTTAGTACTACCTGGAGCTCCTGCTCCTTCGTCTCTTAAATTGAACTACATAATAGTAGTATCTGTCCCTTGCGTGTCCAGGAAGGAAGAAATAGGAAAGGAATAAAGGGAAAAATAGCATGAGGGGGAGGTGGGACCACTGCACCCTGAACACCCACCCAGGACAGTATCTAATACTCTTTTAAAAAAAAATAGAAAGAAGTTTTAAATAATAAAGTGTGTGAAACATGCTTAAACATTTAGAAATATTACACAAATTAACAAAATTTTAATCAGAGAGATCCCCAGAGAGAGAGACAAGTAAGGGCTAGTTATTTCCATCCAAATCTAAGCCATTGCTGTTAGCATCAAAATACCTAACATACATCTCAAGCAGCAGACTATACCAGTATGATTAATTATTTCAATTTCAGAATTTTCACTTACCTTCTCTGATGACTGAATTAGGGTTTCTCAATCCAACACTCTCATTACGGAAGTCCTGAATATTCTAACAGTTCCTTTATAATTCTTAGGAATAGTCCTGTGGGAATGCCACAAATGATGGCTTGTGGTGTGGAGGAGGGTGTTACCAGCTGTCGGCTTTCTAAAAGTTTGAATTTCTAACCTAGGGCCTGATCTGCAGATCAGTAAGTTAAGAAATTAAATCTGGTGGAAATCCACTTTATATGTAAGGAAGATATATATATTTTTTTATTATTAAGAACCCAATAAGTCCCTCCAGGTGTTCCGCAGACCCCCTCCACACCACCAGGACATCATCAATGTAGTGAACCCACATGATGACACGTGTCAGGGAAATTGTATGCATAGTTGTGCACAAAGAAGGGCACTAAGATGTCCACTTGCTAATACAAATTCTCGAGAGACAACTAGAGATTCCCTAACTTGTGTGCATGCGCATAGAATTTTGCGAGTGCCAACTAGTCATTCCTTAACTCGCTAACATATCTGCACGCATGCATATTAGTGTGAGCTTGTCTGAATACTTGGCGCCTTCTTGCCTATTTAAACTGGCTCCATAAACCGGAGGATTGCTGAGTGGTCATCAACTTCTACCGTCTGATCCCTCGCTTGTTCCTGTGTATACCCGGCCTGTTTGACTCTGCTAATTCCTGATACCTTATTGCTGACCCCGGCTTGTCATGTGACTCTGCCTTTTGCCTACCATTCTAGTGTCTTCTCTGCTCACCTGATACCAAACCTTGCTTAGCCCTGACTCTTCTCTGGATCCAATTCTGTACCTCTGCTGCTTGACTGTTACCGACTATTGCCTTGCTGACCACCCGTGACCCCGCATCCGCCTGCTCACCAGCTTGGTTGCTGCTTGCTGTTATGCACCTGCTGCCATATGTCTGCACCTGCCAGTCCACCAGTCTGCCTGCTGTTCTGCACCTCTTGCCGTGTATCCACATCTGCCAGTCCACGAGCCAGCCCACTGCTTGGCACCTACTACAAAAAAAGATAAGTAAAAAAAAATTAACCTTAGTGTATTTTTTACAGAATTTTGTCTTTCCTAGACCCTTGCGGTAAGCTATGAATAAGCACTGATATCGGTGCAAAACGCGTCAGTTATTTTTGTGCCCCCCTTATTGCCGTGGATTGTTTTGTTTTGATGTGATCTTTTGTGTTAATAAAAGCACAGGATTTTAAGTTTTTCCCGGTGTGCGGCTGTCCAGAGTTCCTTCCACTGTTGCCTACTACTGTGATTGTGTTAGCCAGCACCTGGGGCTCCCTGACTGGGAAGACAAGCATTCTCCATGAAGCGGTGGTTTCTGTTTTTCTCCCTTGCGGTTTGTGGTGTGACATAAAAAATTGGAACTACCACAATTTTATTCTCTAGGGTGTCTGCTTTCAGAAAATATATAATGTTTTGGGGGTTTTATGTAATCTTCAGACCTAAATTAATTTTTTAACCGATTCCCGACCGGCGCACACAGATGTACGTCGGCAGAATGGCACAGACAGGCATAAGGGCATACAGGTACATCCCTTTAAAAATGCTGCCATGCCATCGCTGGCGGAGCCCCCGTGAGTCCGGTCGCAGGTCCCGTGGACTCGATCACCGCGGGGATACCCGCGATCGTCTCACAGGGCGGCTGAACGGGGAGATGCGGAAGTAAACAGCATCTCCTCGTTCTGCCTAGCAACCTGTGACACTGATCTCTGCTCCCTGTGATTGGAGCAGAGATCAGTGATCACTAAAACACAGCCACGCCCCCCATAGTTAGTAACACGCCCCTAGGACACACTTGACCCCTGCACTGCCACCCCCTGGTTAACCCCTTCCCTGCCCATGTCATTTACACAGGAATCAGTGCATTTGTATAGCACTGATTGCTGTATAAATGACAATGATTCCAAAAATGTGTCAAAAATGTCCGATGTGTCTGCCATAATGTCGCAGTCACAATAAAAATCGCTGATCCCTGCCATTACTAGTAAAAAAAAAAATATTAATAAAAATGCCATAAAACTATCCCGTATTTTGTAAATGCTATAACTTTTGCGCAAACCAATCAATAATCGCGTATTGTGTATTTTTTTACCAAAAATATGTAAAAGAATACGTATCGGCCTAAACTGAGGAAAAAAAAAGTTTTTTTTATATATTTTTGGGGGATATTTATTATCCCCAAAAAGTAAAAAATAATGTGTTTTTTTAAAAATTGACGCTCTTTTTTTGTTTATAGCGCAAAAAATAAAAACCGCAGAGGTGATCAAATACCACCAAAAGAAAGCTCTGTTTGTGGGAAAAAAAGGACGTCAATTTTTTTTAGAAAACCACATCGCACAACCGCGCAATTGTCAGTTAAAGCGACACAGTGCCGAATCACAAAAAGTGGTCTGGTCTTAAGCCAGCAAAATGGTCCGGTCTGAAAGTGGTTAAGCATGTGCGCAAAAAATGCAAAAACAGATCTGACAGTAAAAGAGCTCATGCTTAAAAGCACCCTGGCTGTTTAAAACTTTAAAAAAAAAAAAAAAAAAAAACACTGGGGAAGTGTTTTATTTGGAATGAACATGAAAATATTTTTTTTTAAAAAAAATTACATTTTGGTATAATAACTTGCACAATACAGCTCCACCATGTTCCATCTCACCATATGGTGGTACCTCTGATCTGGAGGTGTGAAAGAGTTGGGAGCATGTCATTACTTGATTTTGAGAGAGGTGGACAATTCATCAATCCTTTGGAAACCCATTTTTTTTTAATTCTGCTAAATAATTATCTTTATGCTAACTGATGCCAACAAGCAGATTAGAATCCAGCTTAATGGATCACATGAACAGACAATTTGCTGGTGGAGCTGTATTTTGATTATTTGCTCATCTCCGCTGACTTGGTGTGTTTACTAAACCTTGATGGTGTTTGCATGGTCTTATTAGACAAGTTTATTTGTGCATTTCCTTCATCCTGTCAGTGCGAGCGGCCGAAAACCGCGGCTAAAACGACGGTAAAGCAGCGCTAAATATAGCGCTGCTTTACCGTCACCGCGGCTCCCCGCCCCAGTGTGAAAGGGGCCTTAGAACCTGCCATTCTGCACTTCATACCCCATTAAGTCCAGCACAGAAAATACATCATTAATATTTTAGAGCCTGTTTAGATATATACATGAATACTATGTAAACCTTTACCATATGTTTAATTCAATGTTCTGCTACAACTAAAAAAAAAAATAAAAAAAATATCTGCTGAGTATGTTAAGAATATTAACATACCAATCTATGTTGTTGAGGGCAGAATTTAGTATGTAACAGGTATTGAAATATATTATATATAAATATATTAGTCAGCTACACTTAATCGCCTGTATATCAAAGGTTTTTCTTTTTTGGGCCATTCAATACGTGGCTATACATGTATTGGCTGAAATGTTTATCAAATATCCCTAGAACATCTCAGGATACTATTCTGACTTTAATTCCTGTATTTGGTACTCTGACTTTCCCCATTGTCTCCTATGCTACATTCTAAGTCAGTAAGGCCACCCGTCGCAGTAATGGGTAAATATTGAGCCTAGTAAGAGGGGAATGTAAGAGGTTCAGCCTCAGAAAATACAGCTAGTAGTTGCATATTAGATCACCCTGGTTTTGGGCGCTCAAGGTACTACTTTGAAAGTTATTTAAAAGGTGAAGTTGCCTCTAATTGCCTGCTATTCATGGCTGCTGTCAGTTTACCAATAGTAAAGAGCTGGCTTTAAAGTGCTAAAAAAATGTGATACATAGTGATTAATTAAATACTTCTACATAAGCTGTACCTGTTTATCTGCAGCCTTCTCTCCTCCACAGTTTGTACATCCAAAGTACACAGATTAGATGCTATTTCACAGCTTGTTTGAGGCAGGGGGTGTGGATCTAATGTCACACAAAAGCACAGGACAGAACAGAGAGCTGAGTGTAATCTGAGACCTGAGTGGACCTCCTTCTGCATAGTATCACGGGGAAACATGCATATCTGAGGCTGTCAATCACCTGCTGTGTCCTAGAGGGGGAAGGAGTTGGCAATCTCTCAGGATTGCCTGGTGTTAGGGAAACCTGTCAGAATTGACTCATATGAGAGCAGGAAGGAGAGCGCAAACAGGATCTACACTAAGTACTATAGACTGAGGCAAGTACTGTATACACTATATGAGGATATGCTTTGTTAATTGTTCATTTCAGACATTTACACCCCTTTAACATTCCATCTTTCTGATTATGTAGGTTTCCCTGCAGCAGAAAGAAAAATAACCATCACATTAATTTATCTTCATTTTTCTTCCATGAAAGCGTTGGTATACAATTAGGTCTTCCATGATTGCTTCCATGCATTGCAAGCTTGCTTTGTGTCTCCCTGCCCTTTGCAATAGCCAGCTAGTGATGAGAAGAGACCCAATCCTTATATAATGCATTGTTGCCATTTTCACTGTGCTTTTCCAAAGTGTAACCATTAAACTGCTGCCTGACCAAAGCCTATCTGCTTCACAATATTGCATGTAGGTTGGGAGGTTAGTCATTATCTCCCTGAACACAGCCTTCTGGTCACTTTCTAGCATTTTCACAGGGGTTTTCTGGGCTTGCTAATATTGATCTGCTCAACACATAGGATGACAGATAATAGGTAGGCAATTATTAAGTCTCTATGTGAGTCAAAATAAGCAAAAACTGAAAAGTTCTAGTACAAAAAGTGCTAGCAAAAAAGTAAAATTCTAGTTTAGGATTCTGTGTACTCAAATTACCTTTTTGCATAAAGCTACAGTATGTCCTATAATTACTATAATGCCTGATCCTTAATTTTTTTTTCCAAATCAGCATTTAGAGCAACACGTGGCTGATGCTAATAAATGAATAGATTCACCATTCACACCTCCATAACTATTATATTTGTGTTTTATATATCAGGTAGCCCACCATATTAAATGCGGATCTTTTGCATGACTTTCCCCAAAGTAGAAGAAAATCATGTAACATTGCTTTCTGTGTGCTGTGCTCCCCAGATAATACTGTTATTAACTATGCACTGCTACCCATTAAAACAATAAAAACTAACACATTTTATAGTCTCTATAAACAGGATTTCTGCAGGTGCCATCCCATCTATGCAGCTCCAAGGAACAAAACTACATACATCCTGAATTCAATAATATAACACCCAGGAAATTATATAATTTATTTAAAGCAAGCTCTTTTTGATTTGATCTACTACTTTTTAAATTCATTGTTGGCACTTTTCTTTCTTTGCTTGTGCTTTGTTGTAGAGAAGAGCAGTTCAGCTATTTAATACACAGCACTTTCTCCTGGATATAATTTGTTTACTTTTCCTTTGATGTTTTAACTCAGTTGCTCCAATATGAATATTGTACAATGGCTTTTTTTTTCAAGGGGAAATTATTGCCATAACAGCTGCTGTGTAAATGAAAGAACACTTCTCAAAGGACGAATGCTTCTTCCAGGACAGTGACCCAACTCACATAGCATCTGCTGTTTTTTTCTCAAATACTTAGGATAGGACTCACTCCGGTGTCCACATACGTAGAATAAATACGCCGTTAAACAGAAAATGACAATACGGAACGCCTTCAACAAGAAAGTTGTGGATAAATGCCACCTTTGAAACATCAATAGTGTCTCCTTTCCTGGTAAATATTCCCTGAGCTGTGACTTTGTTGCATCTGGAGCGATGGCATTTTAAAACTACAAAGGAAAAAAAAAATGTAATTTGCCAAAAAGATTTTACAACTAACTTTTGTTTTACCTGGTCATTTTGTATGACACATATCCAAATCCAAACCAATCTGAAATATTTGCCAAGGTCCACTGTATACTTTTCTTTTCACCCACAGAATATGATGACTGTTTATGTTTATGAGAACACACATATGTGATCTTAATAATTTATTTTACACAGTTATATAGACATAATAGATTCTGAAAAAGGCTCATGTAAAGGAGCGTGTGCAAGCAATGCTCTTTATAGGCCAGGTGGTCAGTTTCCACAACTAGTATTTAGTCAGTCTTTTTTGGTTAATGTTGAAATTAACATCTACAGGGGGTCCCCGAGTTACGAACTCGTTAGGGACTGCCCGCCTGTACTTAAGTCGGAAATGTTCGTAAGTCAGCCGCATGCGCATGTTCGTAAGTCAGCCGCATGCGCAGACCGACAAATACGATCATTTCCGGACATTTACGATGTTCCGTCCAATGCCGTTCTGCACGTGCGCGGCAAATTACGGACATTTCCGAAGTTTTCCGAGGCTCCGAATGGCCGCGCATGCGCAGAACGGCCGGAACACGGCGGAACACGGCGGAAAATGGCGGAGGGTCCCCGCAGCACCCCGTTCGTAAGTAGGGGATGTTCGTAGGTCGGGCTTTCGTAAGTCGGGGACCCCCTGTATAGTTCTATGGAATCTAAGCACAAATGTTAGGGGCAGCTATGTGAACATTCCTAACTTTTAAAATGTGGTTGGCACTTGGAAGGGAGATGTATAGCAAGAGCATTGATAAAAGTTGAACTTTTGAAATTTGCATAGTTGGAGAAGATTATGATAGTGGCGTGGGGCCATTGAGCAACACTAAAGGTGAGAATGAGGCTTTTCGGCATAAAACATATGATCCCACAGTTGCAGCATATCATGGCATATTGTAAAGCCGGGTACACACTATTTGTTTTTTTCATCCAACCCTGTGGGTTGAACAAAATGCAACGTTAGTTCAGCGATCTCTCCCCTCTGAGCTGTTGTGTTCTGACAGGGGGGCGGCCCCCCACCAGAACACTCCGATCACTACTCTCTATCAATGGCAGAGAGCGCTGATCGGGAGTCATTCGGCTGCTGGTTTTCCAGCATGCTCATCCGACAGAAGCTGACCAAACAACTGGCTTCTTTTGGATAGACCGACATACACAATGGCCAAATGTTGACATTGACAGTATGTCCCGACTTAAATGATTAAGTGTTGATGATAATAACAAAAATAATAAAAAAGATACAAGCAGGAAAACAAAAACCCATAGGTAAAAATGAAAGAGAAGATGAAAAGCTGGTTGAACTACATTGGCATCACTGGATCACTGGATTGGATCTTATTTTCAGTATAAGGCCCCTTTCACACTGAGGCAGTTCTTAGGCATTTTAGCGCTAGTAATAGCGCCAGAAAACTGCCTCCCATACCACCCTAATGTGAAAGACTGAGTGCTTTCACACTGGGGCGGTGCACTTGCAAGACGTTCAAAAAAGTTCTGCAAGCAGCATCTTTGGGGCATTTTGGGAGCGCTGTATAAAGCGCTCCCAAAACGCCCTGCCTATTGAAATGACTGGGCAGAGCTTTACAGCGCTAAAGTGCCGCTAAAATGAGTAATGCCAATGTGAAAGTAGCCTTAATGACAGCTAAATTGCCATGTCTAACATAAGCAATAGAAGGCTAAAGTGTTTGTTACCCTAACACTTCATATTCCTGATATGTACCTGCTGTACCATGTAATTGTATGATAAAATATCCTGCTCTCTTTGTATTGCTTCTTTATGTGAAATCCCTGGTGTTCCTGCCAGTCCCTCTGCTTTCTTATTAAAAACTGACCACACTAAGCAGGAGAGCCCTCCATGGTCAGTTCTCTAGATGTGCAGGGAACTCAGCCTGCTCTCCTCCAATGATCAGACTTGTCCTGACGTGCCCCCGATGCACAGCCATTCACTGGGAAGCTCAGTGTGCTGCTACTTCTCCTCCCCCCCAGCTCGTATGCATCTAACAACAGAGGGAATGTGATCACTTATAAATAAGGAAAAAAGGGTATTAATAATGTTTTTGTTATTTCTATACAAAAAAGGTTTTGCCTTTTAAACTGAATGGCTTGTTTTACAAAGGTGATTGTTTACAACCACTTTAATACTTTAAGCCAGGTACACATTAAAGACTTTGGCCATTATGAAAAAAATTCCATCATCCGGAAAACACTGTGCAAAGCAATATTCTCACTATAAATGACACTAGACACCAAACCCAAAAGAGGAAACTTTTTTTTAAGGTCATTTTGTCTAGCATTGCCATTTGACAAATTTACAAGGTTTTTCCACCAACATTTTGGTAAAGGCAAAAAGTGCTGGTTTTGTATTAAAAACAAGTTCAGTAAAATCATCAGCTCATCCCTAGGGTTCAACTTGTCTAAACAAATGATTGGTATAAGGCATAATGAGTTATCTGTATGCTAGACCATCTAACATACAGTAGAGTGGTCTACTGTTTACAATACGTACAGTATTAATAAATTCTGTGGAACAATGCAACAGATAAAATGACAGACAAATCAATCTGAGAGTATCATGCACATGTTTATTTATGTAACCTTGCAATGGTATAACCAATGGATTTATACAATGGTGATATAATGTATCAAATTATTTGTCACTAACTGAGCTAAACAAAAAAGTGAAAATAATTTGGTTGCACAGACACTTAATTGTCAAAATAAGAAGGTTAAAAAGTGATGACAATTAGGGTAATGTTACAATGCCATTACAGAATATTTCCATTTTATTGCATCAGTAACAGTTACACCTGATGAATGCACACTTCCCAGGATTAAGTTAGGTTAGGAATGCTTGTACAACCATTGGTCTGTGATGAATGGGTTATTCAAAGATAATTTTCTTGAAACTGATTTCACAAGTTATATTCTAAAATGTATAATACTGACCTGTAAAGCCCTGCATTTATTATATGCTCCTTCTCCACCCTCATGACTTGTATTCATTTACTGACCATTTTGTTCATTTAATGTCTTTGCAGATAAACTGTTGAGGAAATGTAGTATTGACAGATACATTTATTACATGAATAAAATGCTTGTTGGAAATTAACTATGTCTGTTAATTATCCAAAGAATGTAAGGGTGAAAGCAAAATACACTTGAAAATTATTATTCACAAGTTTGCAGAACTCAGCCAGTTTTAGACTTGTTTCCTGAGAAAAAACGATTTTGTTAGGCATCTCAGAGGACTCTGTAACATCATAATATAACCCCTTTACACCTAAGGGTAAAACACATCTTAATGTTTAAGCATAATTTTGCAACTTTTACATGTGCTAGTAAAACCATACATATCATCACAACTACTCTGTGCATACAGGTAGATTATACCTTATACCTTTTTTTCAGGACAAATTTGGCTTTCATTCGGTAGTAAATTGTTATGGATATCTCCTTTATTTCTTTTTTTTATTATCAAAGGAAGACTGGCCCAAAATAGTAAAAATAAAAAATAATATATATATATATATATATATATATATATATATATATATAATATGTATGCTTTTACTAGCACATGTAAAAGTTGCAAAATTGTGCATGTTTTAGAGGGGAGGGGAAGGTGACACTAGAGAGGGGGAGATTGAAGATGTGAGTGAGGGAGCATAAGATAGAATAAGAGGGTGACGAAGCAGAGAGTTAAAAGTTGAGAAGAGCCAACGGGGACTGGGTGACAAGGTATTAATAAAAGAGACAAAGCAGGTTTATTTGGCAGCATGGAGGCAGGAATTGTATTCTAGGAGGGCAGACTTATATAGGGTGAAGTCCTGCAGGGATTTGGTTTTACGCCACAGTCTTTCAAGAGCACGGCAATGCCTCTTGAGAACTCTAGTGTTGTCAGTTGGCCAGGGTTGTAAAGGTTGGGGCCCGATTCTGCATGTAGTGAGAGTAGCAAGTGCATCCAGTAAGGACTACCAAACATTTACAGCAGATGTTATTATTTAAGAAAAAAACACTTTCCTGTGTTATTTCCTTTGTTGATGTAACTGCTGCCAATATTACTGCCCTCTGGCACCTCAGCTCCTTTTTCTTCCCCTCTTTCTCTTTGTAAAAAATATTTTGACCCCCTTGAATGCAAAATCTCTGCCTTGTGTGTCTACAGGCAGTCCCCGGGTTACAAACAGGATGGGGTCTGTAGGTTTGTTCTTAAGTTGAATCTGTTTGTAAGTCGGAACACGTAAATTTTTTAAGTGTATCGCCAGCCAAAAAAAATATTTTGAAGCTTTTTGGATATCACCTTTGTAATATTTGTTTTGCTGTCTGTGCCCCTGTTCAGAAGATTTAATCTCACTTTCTGTCCCAATGACAATTGGATTTTGAAAATTTTGGGTTGTTGTAGAAACAAGCCTTGGTTATAAAGCATTAGTGGAGGTACCTTTTTCCCATAATACCTCTTACAGGAGTGAATTTCCCTTTCTAGGGGTAGATTTCCTCTCACTTCCTGTTATCTCCCTCCATTTGTAAGTAGGAGTTGTTTGTAAGTCGGATGTTTGCAACTAGGGGAACGCCTGTATATAAGCTAGTGATTGCAGTCTTGAAAATGTGGTACCAGTGGCTAATTTGCCTGAGATGCAGAAACTAAGAGGCTGCCTGATAGGCACCAGCACAACCCACAAGGAGTGATGTACTTTGAAGTCTGCACATGTGTTAATTATGTGGCTAAAGGTGTAAATTTTTCTAAATTTACCAGGGTAGAGATGTTAAAACAGCATTATATGTTGATGACAGGTAGTAAAGTTGAGGTGTAGGCCTCAGAAATGTAGACAAGTGACAAGGGTATGGAGGGATACCATCATCCTAACACTTGTAGTCAACAGGAGAATTTAAAGCGGAGGGCCAGCTGAACATTTTTTTTTTAAAGTCAGCAGCTACAAACACTGTAGCTGCTGACTTTTAATAAGCACACTTGCCTGTCCAGGGTGCCTGTGATGTCAGCTGCCCATCCATCCATCGGATTGGGTCCTGGCGCCTCCATTCGAACTAAGGGAAACAGACAGTGGAGCCTTGCGGCTTCACTGCCCATTTCCTACTGCGCATGCACGAGTTGCGCTGCACTTTGTGAATGGCCAGTTGTGTTCTGGGATGGTTTTCAGTCACCAGAAACCCAAGAAGTTGTACGTGGCTGGTAGGTAGTTACAGATCATGTGATCCTTAGTGATCCAGAGGACTCAGAATCGAATGCCTCTGCAAACTTACGCTGAATGGCCTCCCTGATTCTGCAAAGCCTGCAAAATGACCCTAGAATTCATGGTATCAAGGAGAGGGATCATTACTGGCTGGCAACCCTTCTTGATCCACGTTACAAGGGTAAGGTTACAGAACTCATCCTGCCTTTGCAGAAGGAGCAGAGAATGAAACATCTTCAGGAGGCCTTGAAGAAAGGTTTGTGAAATGCATTTCCAAACCCTAAGAGGTTACAATTTCCTGGTGCTGGACAACGTGTTGCTGAGGCTTCGTTCATTTTGAGGAAGAGCGGTGGAGAAGATGGCCGGCTGACCGATGCCTTTAAACTATTTTTTAGTTCTCAGCGCCAAGGCCTGATTGGTTCAAGCAACCATCGCCAGCGTCTGCATTACATGGTGCAGGAATATCTAGAGGCAAGAGCAGACTTGGAGACCTTTCCAACAGAGCATCCACTGGGTTACTGGGTCTTGAGGATGGACCACTGACCAGAACTTGCTCAATATGCACTTGAGCTACTGGCCTGTCCGGCATCCAGCATGCTTTCTGAATGCACATTCAGTGCTGCTGGAGGGTTTGTAATGGATCAAATAGTGTGTCTGTCAACAGACTCTGTAGATAGGCTCATATTCATTAAAATGAATCAGTCTTGGATCAGCAGCTATTAAGCACCTGATGCTGATGTAACTGATTGAATTTGCTATAAATGTGGGATCCCTTAAAGACTGCCCATGCTGACTATCCTATTCCTCCTCAATCTTGATGATGCTAGCTTCCAACATTATTTTTGGTTTAGGGCACCACCACCACCCAAGGCCAAATTGTTCTGCCCCTGTTTAACAGGGGCATGTAATTAAAAATGTTGATCTAATATTTCACAGAAGGGCCCATTCCTGTGCCCAACAAGAGTATCTGTGAGGGGTTACAGTGTTGTGGCACCACACCACCACCCAAGGCCCAATTTTTCTGCCCCTATTTAACAGGGGCATGTAATTACAATTGTTGATATAATATTTCAACGCAGGGCCTGTTCTTGTGCCCAATAAGAGTATCTGTGATGGGTACAGTGTTGTGGCACCACCACCACCACCCAAGGCCCAATTTTTCTGCCCCTGTTTAACAGGGGCATGTAATTACAATTCTTGATATAATATTTCACAGCAAAGCCTGTTCCTGTGCCCAACAAGAGTAACTGTGATGGTTTACATTGTTGTGACACCACTACCACCCAAGGCCCAATTTTTCTGCCCCTGTTTAACAGTGGCATGTTTTTACAATTTTTGATGTAGTATTTCACAGCAGGGCCAATTCCTGCACCCACCAAGAGTAACTGTGAGAGCTAAGCCCCCGTACACACAGTCGGAAATTCCGACCACAAAATCTGTCTGATTTTTTCCGACGGATTTTGTCTGACACTGGTGTTGCATACACACAGTCAGACAAAGTTGTTGGACAATCCGATCATGCTGAACGTGGTGACGTTTGTTGCGTACGACAGAACTACGTAGAGTGTAGTAGCCAATAGCTTTGGTCTCGTAATTTGATCTGAGCATGCGTGGCACTTTGTCCGTCAAAATTCTCTACACACGATCGGAAAAAGTCCGATCAGATTTTGTTGTCGGAAAATTTGAAAGCAGGAACTCAAATTTTTTCCGTCGGAAATTCCGACGGAAAAAGTCCAATGGAGCCCACACATGGGCGGATTTTCCGACAACATGGCACGATCGGACATTTTCGATCGGAATTTACGACCGTGTGTATGGGGGCTTACAGTGTTTTGGTACAACCAACACCTAAGGCCCAATTTTCTGCAGAGTATATAGGGCAGGTTGTATAGTATATATACTGCTGTTCAGCATATATAATGCCTGGCAGACCCCCACGCCATTTTTTTTTTCATTTGGGTACGAAGTTCCCCTTAATATCCATACCAGACCCAAAGGGTCTGGTAATGGACTGGGGGGGGACCCATGTCGTTTTTTTTCAATGATTTGCATCTATATTGCCGGGACCTGACAATACATTACATCTGTGACATTTTTTCCTTTAGAAATGTCATTTTGCTGTGGTATTGTTCTAAACATGGGAAACATGTGCTACTTTACAGACATACTAAGGACACCCCAGGCACGATATTTAAAGGAATATTTCATTCTTATTGTTTCACTTTAAGTGTTTTTAAAATGTTTTTTTTTGCATTGATACATGTCCCCGGGGCAGGACCCGGGTCCCCAAACCCTTTTTATGGCAATAACTTTCATATAAGCCTTTAAAATTATCACTCTTGATTTTTCACATTCGTGTGCCATAGACTTTAACAGTGTTCACGTGTTCGAACAATTTTTTTGCCTGTTTGCATGTTCTGCTGCAAACTGAACCGGGGGTATTCCGCTCATCCCTAATGTTAACCAGTTCAGCAGTTTGGGTGTACTATGTATGTCCAAAGAGTGAACCTTTGATCACAAACTTATCAACCATCAGCTTGTATGGGTTTTGCCAGCGACTGGCTTCAAAGTCAAAATGATGCGGCAGCTCCATGTCACACACTTTCACACAGTCGGCCGTGCAGTGCCCTCCCTCCTGCCGGAGGTCCGCCCCCTCCTGTCGGTGGCCCTTCCCCTCCTGTGGTTCCCGGGCTGTCCCACATCCACCGGCGGGGGCGGAAAGAGACTGCAGTGAGACCGGAAAAATCCATGCCTCGATCTCACATGCAGACAATGAAACCAGAAGTGATGTCACTTCCGGTTTCATATGCACACTTTTCTGGCCAGTACAGCCAGGGGACACATCTAACCAAGCCAATCTGTGCACCAGGGGACACATCTAACCAAGCCAATCTGTGCTTGGTTAGATGGTGTGAAGGGCAATTGAGACATTGGGGTCTATTACCCCTAATTAGGACCCCTAATGTCTCCAAAAAGAGTAACTGTCACTGTTTCTTAACCCCTTTTTGATAGTAATCACATCAAAATAAATAAAATAAAAAAAAGTAAAAAATAAATAAAATAATAAAATATATATAAAAAATATATAAATTGCCAATTGCCCCCCGTTTGCCCCGCACACCTGCACCAACACAAACGCAGCCCAGGGTGGTCGCACCACACATGTGACATATTGCTGTGAATGTCAGAGTGAGAACAATGATTCTAGAACAAGAGCTGGCATTTGGAGATGTACCGAGCCTTGGGTTGCTGTCAGTGGCTGAATCCGCACTCTGTTTACATTTAACTGACAAAGGTTTTCAAAATGCAAGTGGTGGGTGGAGGTGATAGTTTATCTTCTTTGCTTCTTTGCTATTTGTTTTATATCCCCCCCCCCTGCCCTCCATTTCCCAAAAATACACTCATAGAATATGTAATGGTATCTTTCTGTGGTACCACATCTGCAAAAACATAAATTCAAATTCAAAAATCAGACATTCGAGGTACGACTCATAACAGAATATTTGCAAAAAACACATATTTTTATTTTATATAAATAGGTAAAGCAAACTATTTACACACACACACACACACACACAAAATAATCAATCCAGATGAAAACTCCATATATTTAATAACCTTAACCCATAAACAGCTATTAATTCAGTTCTACATTTCTCCCAGTGAATTGTTGGAGTTTTTTAATCTTTGCATGCTGAAACTACGGGTGGGTGGAGACACCTCAGTGCATGTGGCAGCTTATAGCAAATGCTGCTTCTTTAGGAGTACTGTTGAGGTCTATGTACAATGATCATAAATATGTGATTATATAGTATATTCAGATATTGTCTCGTAAGTATACATTCGTAGAGTTATATAGTATATGTGTCAGCAGGTTGGAATGGTTAGTGGGTTCTGTCTCGGCTGGAAGGGTTGGAGTTAATGCTTTGCCTACTCTCCTGATCCTTTTTGGTGAGTTTTGCCTAACTGGGGCCGGTCCACTTGCCTGGATGATATCAATGGGGCAGTGGTGCGGTCCAATTGAGTCCCCCACTGGAGGCTGGGTGGGCTGACAGTGGTTCCACAATAGGCACTTTGCAAGCTCAGTACAGCCTTGTATTGTGAGTCCCATAGGATGGATATGGAAGAAGAGACTCGTGGAAGTAGGAGAAGGTCACTTGTCATGGCCTGCAACAGAGACTTTCACCTGGGGGTTCCCCCTAAAAATGCCACCACTGGACTTTGCCTCTGAAGGATCTACACTCATGTGAGAGAACCTGTAAAGAAGTATGGACACTGAAATGCACTTTTTCAGGTATCCCAGGGCAGCACATCAGCCTGTTGTTATAGTTAGGGAACTAGGGAAGTATTTGTAGTGATCTAATATAATCGTCGTTCCTCGTAGATGGTTTGTAGTTATTCCCGCAGCAAAACCCGATTCTCCCAGAGAGAAGCAATTTATTGACTTCCAAAACAGAACATTCTTACAGACGACAAAATCCAACAGAGTACATGACAAGGAATATCTTCTCCTAGACCCGTCTTTCTCCAGACCCTTCTCTCATAGGCATATCTTCTAGACTAGCTGACAACCTGACTGTCTTCTCATATACTGATCTGACACTGGGGGGGGGGGGTCAACCAAATGTTTTCCATGAATACCCCCCCGGGTTAGGCCTCAAGGTCTAATTACCATCAATAAATACTCCCTTTGAAATGTTCATCTAGGTTAAAACACACACACAACTTGCATAAGATTTACACATCAAAGGGTAACAGATAACATTGTCAACTGACATCTGGCCTGGTCACTAATACTGTGTGTGGAATATATATATCCAATACATAAAGTCCCACATAAATCGGCCAACACATTACAACATATACCCCCACTTGGGTCGTTCTAACTACTAGAACTGACCCATAAATCAAGCAACAAACATAGCATTACCGACTTGAGGTATTGGATGCTTCACAATGGCTCATATGAAATATAAAGTTGAAACTGGTTACATCTCTCTTCACCAGCCTCTAAAATATCCCCATGAAAAAGTCATTAGATAATATAGCTTTAGACCATGA
The DNA here is from genome assembly GCA_028564925.1 of Lithobates sylvaticus. Taxonomy (NCBI): domain Eukaryota; kingdom Metazoa; phylum Chordata; class Amphibia; order Anura; family Ranidae; genus Lithobates; species Lithobates sylvaticus. The sequence continues at coordinate 387,272,734 of CM053028.1, forward strand.
CTTGAAAAGGGTTTGGTAAACATCCATATAGCTGTTAGGCCTTATTATATCACATCAAGATCTTGAATATTGCACAAAAACGAGCTGATGTCACAGTTCATTCTTCAATTTTCAACTTCAACTTCATCACATCTCTCATTGAAAGTAGACTTGGTGTGCTGGGAGCTCCGATCCACATAAATCCAGGATTCCTCTCCAGGCTCAAGGTTTCCATTTTCTTAAAGATGCTTTTGCACAAACACCAGCAAATCCCGAAATTCTACTTCCATCTTTATAGTAAGAAGAACCATCCATGTACCAGCTCTCACTTTCAAGTTCAAAAGGTTTGGATACGGCTGAAAAAAAAAACTGCTATTGCTGTACTTTGTAATTTGCTGTAGGCCGACTCCTCATTGCCTCCATAATAGAGCAGTTACTTGAATCATTCAGTCCATAATTCCACCTGAATGGTATACCAATCTATATACCAATCTATAATCCATATATCCATATAATCCATATATAATCCCCCACTTTCAGATAGAATCAGCTTGACATCAGCGTTTATCAGATCTTCTATCCAGACAAAGCAGCAGTGGAAAATCTTGCCAGTAAAGTTAGGTCTTTTTTCATCCATATGTCAATATTATCAATGACTGATTCAACAAAGTTTCAAATCATGACTGGAGTGATGAATTTCACTCACCCCTCTTATAAATTTAGGAAAACCACCCAACATACTATAATTTATGCTATGCCAAGCCATTGTGCAGCATCTCACCTTAGATGTCAAATATATTGATCAATATGCAATATGTAATATGCAACATGTTATGTAACACGAAAATTATTTTAGGTTTAAATGTTTCGCTCTGGTTTTAAGATAAAGTTCAAGAAATAAAACATAATAAAAAAAAAATAAAAATAAAAATGGAAAAGGGTGAAAAATAAAAATAAAAAATAGGGCTTGATGAATAAAAATGGGAAAGGGTGAAAAATAAAAAAAATAAAAATATAGGGAAAAGTCCATTGTCCAAGTCAAAAAGTAAAAAAAAAAAAAAAAAAAAAGTCAATTGCTTGATGAATATTGAGAGAGTCCATGATATTGTTTATTCAGTGTTTCTCCCCCACTAGCCAGAAATTTCAGCTTGCAGTTCACATGCTATGCAGATGCAGTATCTTAAATATATCTGAAAGACAAAAAAAAACTCTCCAACAAAACTAATTAGCAAGATCCTTAAACATTCTTTGAAGTTAAAACAAAGGACTATTTACACATCCCCAGGTTGAAACTAAACCACCCCCACTGCTAGAGAAATGTCACTTGTATTCAAAAACAGATCTGGATAATGTAATCTGTTTAGCTGTCCCAGCAATGTGTTATGTTCCATTTTCATTTTATCGTACTCAATCTTCAAGTGGTCATATTTCTGTTTTAACTGAGAAAATGGTATCCAAGCCTTAGATACTTTTTTATTATGATTTTGGTCAGCTCTGTTTTTCATATTAATATCACCTATATTTGACCTGGTGTCTCCTCTTTGATTGTTATCATAAGACATTATCTTTTGATCTTTATGTTCAGTATCTGTCCTAAACAATGTGGCTAAATCAATCTTGACAGCTTGCTCATTTGACTTTCTCCATAAATTGTCTGCTTTCAACAATACATCTTTTAAATCATGAGGATTTGGGGTAACTAGTAAAATATTTTGTCTAATATCTTCATGCAAAGCATGTAGAAATATACTCATATGTAACAAGCCACCATGCTCAAATGCAAGATTATTACTGACCAATATTTCCATAATAGATTTTATTCTTCCTGACAGTTCGTAGGGAGATTCACTTTTCATTTGTTTGATCTTCCCATGAACAGTAACATCAGAGCGTACACCATACAAAACACATAACAATTCCATCAATATGTCCCTTGTCCTCATTGGCTGAGTACAGATCTGGTTAGGGATGAGCCGAACACCCCCGGGTTCGGTTCGAACCAGAACCTTCGAACGGACCGAAAGTTCGCGCGAATTTTCGAACCCTATACGTTATAATGGACGCGAACGTTCGAAATCAAAAGTGCTAATTACAACGGCCAATATGCATGTTAATGTTATAAAACAGGTTTGGGGACCCGGGTCCTGCCCCAGGGGACATATATCAATGCAAAAAGAACTTTTAAAAACTAACGTTTTTTCGGGAGCAGTCATTTTAATGATGCATAAAGTGAAAAAAAAAAAGTGACATTTTCCTTTAAATATGGTACCTGGGGGGTGTCCAAAGTATGCCTGTGAAGTGGCATGTGTTTCCCGTGTTTAGAACTGTCCTTGCACAAAATGACATTTGTAAAGGAAAAAAAGAAGCCATTTAAAACCACTTGCGGCTTTAGGTTTGATCTTAAGTAGAATCTGAACAGGTACATTATGAAGTGTAGCTCCATCCCAAAAAAATCTATTTTTAAGCTTTTTGGAGAACATAGGGAGGGGTTATCACCCCTGTAACATTTGCTGTCTTTGCACATCTGTTCAGAACATGTCACCTCACTTTCCGTCCCAATGATAAATGTTTTTGGAAAAGTGGGGTTTTAATTGAAACAAGGATTGGTGATAAAGTATCAGTAGAGAGGAGATACCTTTTTCCCAAATTAAATCTAACAGGATAGAATTTCCCTTCCTAGGGGTAGATTTCCTCTCACTTCCTGTTTTCTCTTTCCATTTGCAAGTAGGAGTCGTTTGTAAGTTGGATGTTTGAAAGTAGGGGCCTGGCGTATATACTCTGCAGAAATTTGCCCTATTAGATGTTGGTGTAGCCACAAGACTGGTGGGCACAGGAATGGGCCCTGCTGTGAGTTAATAGATCAAGATTTGTAATTGCATGCACCTGTTGAACAGGGCAGAAAAATTGGGGGGGTGGTGGTGGTGGTGGTGGTGGTGGACGGTTTTGCCACAAGACTGTAAGCTCTCACAGTTACTCTTGGTGGGCGCAGGAATGGGCCCTGCTGTGAGTTATTAGATCAAGATTTGTAATTGCAAGCACCTGATGAACAGGGCAGAAAAATTGGGCCTTTGGCGGTGGTGGTGGACGGTGTTGCCACAAGACTGTAGGCCCTCATAGTTACTCTTGGTGGGCGCAGGAATGGGCCCTGCTGTGAACTATTAGATCAAGATTTGTAATTACCCGCCCCTGTTAAACAGGGGCTGAAAAATTGTGCCTTAGGCACTGGTGCTGGTGCCACAACACTGCAACCCCTCACAGAGACTGTACTTGGAGCACAGCAGTCACACGTGTTGCGAAGCATTTTTTTAAAAAATTGTAAGTACACGCCCCTGTTAAACAGGGGCTGAAAAATTGTGCCTTAGGCACTGGTGCTGGTGCCACAACACTGCAACACGGCCCTCACAGAGACTGTACTTGGAGCACAGCAGTCACACGTGTTGCGAAGCATTTTTTTTAAAAAATTGTAAGTACACGCCCCTGTTAAACAGGGGCTGAAAAATTGTGCCTTAGGCACTGGTGCTGGTGCCACAACACTGCAACACGGCCCTCACAGAGACTGTACTTGGAGCACAGCAGTCACACGTGTTGCGAAGCATTTTTTTAAAAAATTGTAAGTACACGCCCCTGTTAAACAGGGGCTGAAAAATTGTGCCTTAGGCACTGGTGCTGGTGCCACAACACTGCAACACGGCCCTCACAGAGACTGTACTTGGAGCACAGCAGTCACACGTGTTGCGAAGCATTTTTTTAAAAAATTGTAAGTACACGCCCCTGTTAAACAGGGGCTGAAAAATTGTGCCTTAGGCACTGGTGCTGGTGCCACAACACTGCAACACGGCCCTCACAGAGACTGTACTTGGAGCACAGCAGTCACACGTGTTGCGAAGCATTTTTTTAAAAAATTGTAAGTACACGCCCCTGTTAAACAGGGGCTGAAAAATTGTGCCTTAGGCACTGGTGCTGGTGCCACAACACTGCAACACGGCCCTCACAGAGACTGTACTTGGAGCACAGCAGTCACACGTGTTGCGAAGCATTTTTTTAAAAAATTGTAAGTACACGCCCCTGTTAAACAGGGGCTGAAAAATTGTGCCTTAGGCACTGGTGCTGGTGCCACAACACTGCAACACGGCCCTCACAGAGACTGTACTTGGAGCACAGCAGTCACACGTGTTGCGAAGCATTTTTTTAAAAAATTGTAAGTACACGCCCCTGTTAAACAGGGGCTGAAAAATTGTGCCTTAGGCACTGGTGCTGTGGCATGGATCATTGAGGAGGAGGAAGAGGATAGTCAGTGAACATAAGAGGACAGTCACTCAGCATCAGCATAGGCAGTCTTGAAGGGATGTGACATTAAAAATTATTCGGTTATATCCGCCTCAGGTGCCTGGTAGCTGGTGGTGATCCAAGACTGATTCATTTTGATGAATGTCAGTCGATCAACCGAGGCGGTGGACAGGCGCACCCTATGATCAGTCACAAATCCTCCAGCAGCACTGAATGTGCGTTCGGAAAGAACGCTGGAGGCAGGACAGGCCAGTAGCTCAATTGCATACTGTGCAAGCTCTGGCCAGTGATCCATCCTCAGGACCCAGTAAGCCAGAGGATTTTCGGTGGGAAAGGTGTCCAAGTCTGACCTTGCCCCAAGGTATTCCTGCACCATGTATATCAGACGCTGGCGATGGTTGCTGGAACCGATCATACCTTGGGGCTGCGGACTAAAAAATTGTCTGAACGCATCGGTCAGACGTCCACCTTCCCCACCGCTCCTTCTGCCACTGACCGAAGCCTCAGCAACTCGTCGCCCAGGACCAGGAGTTTGTAGCCTCCCAGTTTCTGGGAACGCGTTGCACAGACCTTTCTGCAAGGCCTCCCTGAGATGTCTCATCCTCTGCTCCCTCTGCGACGGCAAGATAAGGTCCGCAACCTTACCCTTGTACCGCGGATCAAGGAGAGTGGCCAGCCAGTAATGGTCCCTCTCCTTGATCCGAAGAACACGAGGATCCTTCCGCAGGCTTTGCAGGATCAGGGAGGCCATGCAGCGTAGGTTAGCTGAGGCATTCGGTCCGGAGTCTTCTGGGTCACTGAGGATGACATGATCGCCAGCCACCTCCTCCCAGCCACGTACAAGTCCACTGGCTTGTTGGGACTGTACATCATCCCTAAAAGACTGCTGCTGCTGATGCTGAGTGCCAGGCTCCACCTCCATGCTCACACAATCCTCCTCCTCCTCCTCCTCCTCCTCCTCATCCTCTTCCTGTGTGTTGGGTGGGACAGAAGGAACACTGTCCGGATAACGGGGGCCTTGAGAGGCAAGGAAGTCCTCCTCTTCCTGCCTCTGTTCTGCCTCAAGTGCCCTGTCCATTATCCCACGCAGCGTATGCTCCAACAGGTGGACAAGAGGGACAGTGTCACTGATGCATGCACTGTCACTGCTCACCATCCTCGTGGCCTCCTCAAATGGTGAGAGGACAGTGCATGCATCCCTGATCATGCTCCACTGACGTGGGGAAAAAAACCCAAGCTCCCCTGACCCTGTCCTGGTGCCGTAGTCGCAAAGGTACTCATTGATGGCCCTCTGCTGCGTGTGCAGTCGCTGCAGCATGGCCAACGTTGAGTTCCACCTGGTGGGCATGTCAGATATTAGGCGGTTCTTGGGCAGGTTCAGCTCCTTTTGCAGCTCAGTCAGCCGAGCACTGGCATAATAAGATCGGCGGAAATGCACACAGACTTTCCTGGCCTGCCTCAGGACATCCTGTAAGCCTGGGAACCTGCCCAAGAACCGCTGCACCACCAGGTTGAGGACGTGAGCCATGCAGGGCACATGGGTGAGCTGCCCCTGTCGCAGGGCGGAGAGGAGGTTGGTGCCATTGTCAGAAACGTCCATTCCTGGCTTAAGCTGACGTGGCGTCAACCACCTCTCGGCCTGCCCCTGCAGAGCTGCCAGAACCTCTGGCCCAGTGTGGCTCCTGTCCCCCAAACACACCAGCGCAAGCACGGCATGGCATCTTTTTGCCTGCGTACTTGCGTAGCCCCTTGTACGCCTACGGAGCACCGCTGGTTCCAAGGACAGAGCACTGGAGGAAGAAGAAGAGGAGGGGGTGGAGGAGAGAGGTGTGTCACAACCAGTAGCAGTAGTCGCGTTTTGGAGGCGTGGTGGCGGAACAACCTCCAACACTACTGCACCTTGTCCTGCTCCCTCCCAGCTGCCAATAGAGTGACCCAATGGGCCGTGAAAGAAAGGTACCGTCCCTGTCCATGCCTGCTGGACCATGAGTCAGCGGTAATATGCACCTTACCGCTGACCGCCCTGTCCAGCGAGGCATGGACATTGCCCTCCACATGCCGGTAGAGAGACGGAATCGCCTTCCGCGAGAAAAAGTGGCGTTTGGGAACCTGCCACTGAGGAACCGCACATTGAACAAACTCACGGAAGGGGGCCGAGTCTACCAACTGAAAAGGCAGCAGTTGAAGTGCTAGCAATTTAGCAAGGCTAGCATTCAACCGCTGGGCATGTGGATGGCTGGGAGTGTACTTCTTTCTACGGTCCAGCAGCTGGGGCAGGGAAATTTGCCTGCTGCATTCGGACGTCGGTGTACTGCAAGTACTTGGTTGTGACACACCGAATTCTACACCTTCAGTCCTCTCAGAGCAGCTTTCAGAGAGGACTGAAGGTGTAGTGGGGATGGAGATCCCAGCTGAGGAGGAGCAAGGAGAGGTCCGCTTAGTTCTTTGGTGTGGGTCTTTTATGTGTGCCTGCCAACGAGCTGCATGGCAGGTCGCCATATGTCTGGTCATGCTTGTCGTGCCCAAGCGGCTGATGTTTTGGCCACGCGAGATACGCTTGAGACAAATATTGCAAATAGCAGTGGTGCGATCTGCTGCACTCGTCTCAAAAAAGGCCCACACCAAAGAACTTTTCTGATAACGTGCAGAGGCAGCGCCCTGCACAGGCGGAGCTCTGCGGTGTTGTACAGTTGCTGTGCTGGCCTCTACCTGGCCTCCAGGGGGCATCCTGCCTCGTTGGACATGTGACGCCGCATCCTCCTCCTCCTCGTCCTCCTCCTCATCCTCTCTCCCTTGAGGCACCCACGTGGAGTCAGTGACCTCATCATCCCCTCCCTCTTCACCACTAGAGCAAACCTGGCAGTAAGCTGCAGCTGGTGGAACTGTACTGCCAGATTCCTCAAGCTGGGTATCGTCATCCGAGCCTTCGAATCGTTGGGCATCCTCCTGGAGCATGTACCCAACACTGTGCTCAAAGAGTTCGGGGGACTCCTCAGGAGGACATGGTGGGTCTAGGGAAGGGGTGGCTGATGATGCTCTGTCAGTACCCTGAGCCTGGGTGAGAGAGGATGAGGAGGATGAGGAGGGCTTGGTCATCCATTCTACCAAGCCTTCAGCATGATGCGGCTCCACATGTCCAGCTGCCGAAAACAAAGACGCGCGTGTCCCATGGCCACGTGCTGATGACGATGCACGACCACGTCCACGTCCACGGCCACGTCCACTAGAAACAGAGCCTGCCTGCCCTGTGTTCTTGGCTCTGCACGCTCTGCCTCCCCTTGGCGGTCTTCCAGCCATTGTAGTCGGTAGTCCTGTGGGTGCTGCTGAGAAGAAAATATAGGAGCTCTGTGTGATGCCACTAACACACTAGAAGTCCTATATGGGTGCTTCTGCAAAGAAAATATAGGAGCTCTGTGTGATGCCACTAACACACTAGAAGTCCTGTGGGTGCTGCTGAGAAGAAAATATAGGAGCTCTGTGTGATGCCACTAACACACTAGAAGTCCTATGGGTGCTTCTGCAAAGAAAATATAGGAGCTCTGTGTGATGCCACTAACACACTAGAAGTCCTGTGGGTGCTGCTGAGAAGAATATATAGGAGCTCTGTGTGATGCCACTAACACACTAGAAGTCCTGTGGGTGCTGCTGAGAAGAAAATATAGGAGCTCTGTGTGATGCCACTAACACACTAGAAGTCCTATGGGTGCTTCTGCAAAGAAAATATAGGAGCTCTGTGTGATGCCACTAACACACTAGAAGTCCTGTGGGTGCTGCTGAGAAGAAAATATAGGAGCTCTGTGTGATGCCACTAACACACTAGAAGTCCTATGGGTGCTTCTGCAAAGAAAATAGAGGAGCTCTGTGTGATGCCACTAACACACTAGAAGTCCTGTGGGTGCTGCTGAAAGAAAATATAGGAGCTCTGTGTGATGCCACTAACACACTAGAAGTCCTGTGGGGCTTCTGCAAAGAAAATAGAGGAGCTCTGTGTGATGCCACTAACACACTAGAAGTCCTATGGGTGCTTCTGCAAAGAAAATATAGGAGCTCTGTGTGATGCCACTAACACACTAGAAGTCCTGTGGGTGCTGCTGAGAAGAAAATATAGGAGCTCTGTGTGATGCCACTAACACACTAGAAGTCCTATGGGTGCTTCTGCAAAGAAAATAGAGGAGCTCTGTGTGATGCCACTAACACACTAGAAGTCCTGTGGGTGCTTCTGCAAAGAAAATAGAGGAGCTCTGTGTGATGCCACTAACACACTAGAAGTCCTATGGGTGCTTCTGCAAAGAAAATAGAGGAGCTCTGTGTGATGCCACTAACACACTAGAAGTCCTGTGGGTGCTTCTGCAAAGAAAATAGAGGAGCTCTGTGTGATGCCACTAACACACTAGAAGTCCTATGGGTGCTTCTGCAAAGAAAATAGAGGAGCTCTGTGTGATGCCACTAACACACTAGAAGTCCTGTGGGTGCTTCTGCAAAGAAAATAGAGGAGCTCTGTGTGATGCCACTAACACACTAGAAGTCCTGTGGGTGCTTCTGCAAAGAAAATAGAGGAGCTCTGTGTGATGCCACTAACACACTAGAAGTCCTATGGGTGCTTCTGCAAAGAAAATAGAGGAGCTCTGTGTGATGCCACTAACACACTAGAAGTCCTGTGGGTGCTTCTGCAAAGAAAAAATAGAGGAGCTCTGTGTGATGCCACTAACACACTAGAAGTCCTGTGGGTGCTTCTGCAAAGAAAATAGAGGAGCTCTGTGTGTGTGATGCCACTAACACACTAGAAGTCCTGTGGGTGCTTCTGCAAAGAAAAATAGAGGAGCTCTGTGTGATGGGACTAACACACTTCAAGTCCTATAGGTGCTTCTGGGAAGAAAAATATTGCTCTGTGTGTGTAATGGGACTAACACACTTCAAGTCCTATAGGTGCTTCTGGGAAGAAAATATAGCTCTGTGTGTGTAATGGGACTAACACACTTCAAGTCCTATAGGTGCTTCTGGGAAAAAATAGGAGCTCTGTGTGTGTAATGGGACTAACACACTTCAAGTCCTATAGGTGCTTCTGGGAAGAAAATATAGGAGCTCTGTGTGTGTAATGGGACTAACACACTTCAAGTCCTATAGGTGCTTCTGGGAAGAAAATATAGCTCTGTGTGTGTAATGGGACTAACACACTTCAAGTCCTATAGGTGCTTCTGGGAAGAAAATATAGCTCTGTGTGTGTAATGGGACTAACACACTTCAAGTCCTATAGGTGCTTCTGGGAAGAAAATATAGCTCTGTGTGTGTAATGGGACTAACACACTTCAAGTCCTATAGGTGCTTCTGGGAAGAAAATATAGCTCTGTGTGTGTAATGGGACTAACACACTTCAAGTCCTATAGGTGCTTCTGGGAAGAAAATATAGCTCTGTGTGTGTAATGGGACTAACACACTTCAAGTCCTATAGGTGCTTCTGGGAAGAAAATATAGCTCTGTGTGTGTAATGGGACTAACACACTTCAAGTCCTATAGGTGCTTCTGGGAAGAAAATATAGCTCTGTGTGTGTAATGGGACTAACACACTTCAAGTCCTATAGGTGCTTCTGGGAAGAAAATATAGCTCTGTGTGTGTAATGGGACTAACACACTTCAAGTCCTATAGGTGCTTCTGGGAAGAAAATATAGCTCTGTGTGTGTAATGGGACTAACACACTTCAAGTCCTATAGGTGCTTCTGGGAACAAAATATAGCTCTGTGTGTGTAATGGGACTAACACACTTCAAGTCCTATAGGTGCTTCTGGGAAGAAAATATAGCTCTGTGTGTGTAATGGGACTAACACACTTCAAGTCCTATAGGTGCTTCTGGGAAGAAAATATAGCTCTGTGTGTGTAATGGGACTAACACACTTCAAGTCCTATAGGTGCTTCTGGGAAGAAAATATAGCTCTGTGTGTGTAATGGGACTAACACACTTCAAGTCCTATAGGTGCTTCTGGGAAGAAAATATAGCTCTGTGTGTGTAATGGGACTAACACACTTCAAGTCCTATAGGTGCTTCTGGGAAGAAAATATAGCTCTGTGTGTGTAATGGGACTAACACACTTCAAGTCCTATAGGTGCTTCTGGGAACAAAATATAGCTCTGTGTGTGTAATGGGACTAACACACTTCAAGTCCTATAGGTGCTTCTGGGAACAAAATATAGCTCTGTGTGTGTAATGGGACTAACACACTTCAAGTCCTATAGGTGCTTCTGGGAAGAAAATATAGCTCTGTGTGTGTAATGGGACTAACACACTTCAAGTCCTATAGGTGCTTCTGGGAAAAAATATAGCTCTGTGTGTGTAATGGGACTAACACACTTCAAGTCCTATAGGTGCTTCTGGGAAGAAAATATAGCTCTGTGTGTGTAATGGGACTAACACACTTCAAGTCCTATAGGTGCTTCTGGGAACAAAATATAGCTCTGTGTGTGTAATGGGACTAACACACTTCAAGTCCTATAGGTGCTTCTGGGAAGAAAATATAGCTCTGTGTGTGTAATGGGACTAACACACTTCAAGTCCTATAGGTGCTTCTGGGAAGAAAATATAGCTCTGTGTGTGTAATGGGACTAACACACTTCAAGTCCTATAGGTGCTTCTGGGAAGAAAATATAGCTCTGTGTGTGTAATGGGACTAACACACTTCAAGTCCTATAGGTGCTTCTGGGAAGAAAATATAGCTCTGTGTGTGTAATGGGACTAACACACTTCAAGTCCTATAGGTGCTTCTGGGAACAAAAATATAGCTCTGTGTGTGTGATGGGACTAACACACTTCAAGTCCTATAGGTGCTTCTGGGAAGAAAATATAGCTCTGTGTGTGTAATGGGACTAACACACTTCAAGTCCTATAGGTGCTTCTGGGAAGAAAATATAGCTCTGTGTGTGTAATGGGACTAACACACTTCAAGTCCTATAGGTGCTTCTGGGAAGAAAATATAGCTCTGTGTGTGTAATGGGACTAAACACACTTCAAGTCCTATAGGTGCTTCTGGGAAGAAAATATAGCTCTGTGTGTGTAATGGGACTAACACACTTCAAGTCCTATAGGTGCTTCTGGGAAGAAAATATAGCTCTGTGTGTGTAATGGGACTAACACACTTCAAGTCCTATAGGTGCTTCTGGGAACAAAATATAGCTCTGTGTGTGTAATGGGACTAACACACTTCAAGTCCTATAGGTGCTTCTGGGAAGAAAATATAGCTCTGTGTGTGTAATGGGACTAACACACTTCAAGTCCTATAGGTGCTTCTGGGAACAAAATATAGGAGCTCTGCCTGCCTGCCACGAACACACTACAAGTCCTATAGGTGCTTCTGGTAACAAAATATAGGAGCTCTGCCTGCCTGCCACTAACACACTACAAGTCCTATAGGTGCTTCTGGTAACAAAATATAGGAGCTCTGCCTGCCTGTCACTAACACACTACAAGTCCTATAGGTGCTTCTGGTAACAAAATATAGGAGCTCTGCCTGCCTGCCACTAACACACTACAAGTCCTATAGGTGCTTCTGGTAACAAAATATAGGAGCTCTGCCTGCCTGTCACTAACACACTACAAGTCCTATAGGTGCTTCTGGTAACAAAATATAGGAGCTCTGCCTGCCTGTCACTAAACACACTACAAGTCCTATAGGTGCTTCTGGTAACAAAATATAGGAGCTCTGCCTGCCTGCCACTAACACACTACAAGTCCTATAGGTGCTTCTGGTAACAAAATATAGGAGCTCTGCCTGCCTGTCACTAACACACTACAAGTCCTATAGGTGCTTCTGGTAACAAAATATAGGAGCTCTGCCTGCCTGCCACTAACACACTACAAGTCCTATAGGTGCTTCTGGTAACAAAATATAGGAGCTCTGCCTGCCTGCCACGAACACACTACAAGTCCTATAGGTGCTTCTGGTAACAAAATATAGGAGCTCTGCCTGCCTGCCACGAGCACACTACAAGCCCCTCTTTGTCAATCAATCTTTGTAACTGAATCTATCTAACTCAATCTCTGCAAGTGAATCTCTCTCTCTATCTATCTAAATGCAGCAGAGTGTCACAGGAACAGCCTGCTCAATCTGCGCCGGAACAGCATGTGACCGGCGCAGACGGCGTGGCGGCGTTTTATAGGGGGGGGCGTGTACTACAGCCCCTGAGCTGTAATTGGCTACAGGCGTCCTGCCTGTAGCCAATTATGGCTCTTCGAGTTTCCGGGGCTGTGATTGGCCAAGCATGCGGGGTCACAGTGCATGCTTGGCCAATCATCAGCCAGCAATGCACTGCGTCGGCCGCGCCGGCCGCAATGCATTGCGGGGCCGCTCGCATCACACGAACGTGATGCGAGCGGCCAAAATAGTTCTGGGCTCGCCGAGCGAGCGAACGCCCGGTGCTCGATGCGAACGTGGGTTCGCATCGAGCACCGGGCCCATCCTTAGTAATTTCCTCAACCTTATCCTTCAACGAACTTTCCATTGTTAAACAGCAAGATAACAAGCCCTGTACAATACAACCTTTTCTTTTACTTTCTGAAATTTTGCTCTCAAAAACTGTTTTTCTAAAAATTCATTCATCATAGTCCATGTCTGCTTATATTTTTCTGGCACTTCATAAGGACCGCCATGACGCTTAATACATTTTAACACCCATCTGTTAACTTTATCAGAACTGACACTAGCTTCACACTGAGTAAGCATTTTTACTATATTATTAATAATTTAAAAAGAGAAATATTTTACTCACCGCATTAATTACTCCTTCAACTTCCAGTTCAGGTCTTCTGGTACACGATACAGTCCTTTTCTTCGTTTCCAGTCTCCAGAGAATAATTCTGGGGTTCCAAACTTCTTTGATTTTGTAGATCAGACTCTCTTATGTCACAACCAGACGTTAGAGTCACAGCACAGGTCTTGGGTCTCCATCAGACATCTGTCCAACTCACGGATTGTTATCACTGACTTCTGTTACAAAGTCCTGAAAATGCTCTTCTGGTCGCTTGAACGGCACCAATGTAGTGATCTAATATAATCGTCGTTCCTCGTAGATGGTTTGTAGTTATTCCCGCAGCAAAACCCGATTCTCCAGAGAGAAGCAATTTATTGACTTCCAAAACAGAACATTCTTACAGACGACAAAATCCAACAGAGTACATGACAAGGAATATCTTCTCCTAGACCCGTCTTTCTCCAGACCCTTCTCTCATAGACATATCTTCTAGACTAGCTGACAACCTGACTGTCTTCTCATATACTGATCTGACACTGGGGGGGGGGGTCAACCAAATGTTTTCCATGAATACCCCCCCGGGTTAGGCCTCAAGGTCTAATTACCATCAATAAATACTCCCTTTGAAATGTTCATCTAGGTTAAAACACACACACAACTTGCATAAGATTTACACATCAAAGGGTAACAGATAACATTGTCAACTGACATCTGGCCTGGTCACTAATACTGTGTGTGGAATATATATATCCAATACATAAAGTCCCACATAAATCGGCCAACACATTACAACAGTATTATGTTTTGCCTGTTGGACTGTAAGATGTCTGCCTTTGCACCTTATTTAAGTAAAGCATTTGAAACCTTGTCCTTGCCAAGTCTGGAGTTACTTAAGAGGTGTATCATAAGCAACCGGCACACACACAGTTAACCAGCGGGTCTTAATACATTGTGGTATGAAGACATCAGCGTGAAGTAATGTGAAGACATAAGTAGTTGCCAAGAGTAACAGAGTTTTAACAAGCAGCCTGTTGATAGTATGTAACTGTTATTGATAGCAGCGAGGCAGATGTTGTCGGCACCTCTAAGCCAGCAATCTGTCACCCATTGCAACGGGAGCGGGTTGCATCGCAGAGGTTCCCCAACCTGTACAGAGGTACGGAGCTTCAAGAGTCAAGTTGAGTGAACATGTAGAGCCTGCACAGAGTGCACGGCGGGGCCCACTCCACTGCTGGGACTTGTAGTGGAAAACACTGAACAGGTGGTTGTGGACATTGGCTCAGCATGTACCTCCAAAATGCAAGTTACTGGGAAGGTGTGTACAGTCACGAGAGAATGAAAGTTAACTGGAGAACAGTTGCAGTTTCAGTGTATGTTGTTCATTTATCTCAAGTGTAGAGGACCGCCGTTAAGGTTAAATATTCCCCCACATCAGCCTCAACCTTGTTGCAAGATCCGGGCTGCTTTGTGCAAAACCACTGCACAGAGCAGGTGAGTATAACATGTTTGTTGTTTTTTTTTTTTAAAACAAGACTTTAATACTACTTTAATATCAAGCAACAAAAAAAGATGTTTTGTACATTAGACTTCTTATTTTTTCATTATAAACCTGTAGTACATTTCTACATTCTGGTGTGCCTCCTATAGCAAGAAGCACTTAAATTCTCCTGCCAGCTTCTGGCAAACAAATAAGTATTTTTCCTTAAGCCTTATTCAATAAATAGAGCAAGGAGGAAGCACTAAACTGTCAAAACCTATAACAGCATCCGGAATTAAGTTTACGACATAAATTCAAATAGGTTACAATTTTTACGTTGTGTACTGTTTTATTCAATAAGGTTGTTTTTTTATTCCCTCTTTATTGTGATTTCACATTTTGTGGAAAAAAATATTACCCATCCTGTCTGATCATTCTATTTAATAAAATTGCCATTGTATTTACACTTAGCTGTCATTCTACTAGCCTGACCAGTAAGTGGCACACATATACCCTGTGTTTGATGGAACCACTAACAGAAAATGCAAAGCACCTTTTAGTTTTGTGACTTGGTTTGAAGACACATTTGTTTGCTCAAGGGTTAAAATATGGCATTGTTCTTCATAATAAGGAAGTCAATGCAAGGCAGTTGGAAGAACAAAGGAATCAAAATATGGAAATAGTTTATTATGTTCTTGATTGAGTGTAGCAGCCAGTTAGAAGTCTTCCTTTATTTTTTCATTTACAGTATGTAATTATAATTGCAATCTGATTAGGAGGGGTTGTAAAGGTAAATTGTTTTGACAAAAAAAAAAAATGTCTATACGTACCTACTTTGTGCAATGGAATCGCAGAGAGCAGGCAGGAACCTCCTCTTTTTAGGTCCCCCGCTAGCGCTCCTGGCCCCTCCTCTCTGGCCAATTCTCTATGCGTGCTCGCACCCGAGTCCACAGACTCACACACAGACAGCGGGAATCAGCCCCGCCACTCATCACTGGCTTTAATTGACAGCACTGGGAGCCAATATCTGCCCCAGCAAAGCCAGCGAGGGGAGAAAAGATCTGCAGACGTGCATGGTGCTGGAACAAGTGAGGTCTCAGGTAAGTAAAGGGAGACTGAGGGGGCGATGCTGACACCTAAACATTTTTTACCTTAATGCAAGGAATGCATTAAGGTGAAAGACGTTTAGACTTTACCACCCCTTTAAGCTTCTCTGGAGAAATCTATATGAACCAGATCTACACAGCAATTTAACATATATCACACAGTATATACCTCAAAACAGTCAATAAAAAAATCAATCAGACAGCAATAGTTGAAAACTTGGATGACAGCAAGGACCAACATTTTAACTTATACTGTATGCAGAGTGCAGAACTCAGAATAATCAATTATTAATAAAGAAAAACTGTTTATTCATTTATTTTTTTGCAATTTTGGTATTCTCAATTTGAGCTCCAAAGTTTGGAGATTTTGAAGTGCTTTGGGAGGGAAAAAATTTTGAACCCAATGCCCAGGTCTTGCAGAAGACCAGCGGGCTGAGTGTGCAGGCACGAACAGCCCTTATAATGATAGGTTTGGACATAGCTCGGGTGTGTGCGCCTGTTAGAACACAGAGGTGCTCTACTGAAGAGACAGTGGCACTGCTGAAGAGTGAGCCAGGTGGCTCTGCATTTTCTGTTACCTGTTGGTGAAAATCCTCTGCATGGGCAACTGTTTGTGGACTTTTCCTTTTGTTTGTTTAATAAAAGTGGGTTGGCAGGCCTTTAAAACCACAATTCGGACTGGTGTGGACTCACTAAAGTATGCTTCTACCACTGAGCTGAATTTCCCAAATATCACAAGTGGTGCTTGGATGTGGGAAAAGCAAGCAATGGAATCATCTGGATCTTCGTGCAGAAATGAAATGAAATGAGTACCTGTCAGGAACTATTTGTGCCTGTGCAGAGCAACTAGAAAACAGTCACTGCATGCAGAAGGTGGTGTACCTGCAACAGGAGAGAGAAAAGCTCAGCTGAGATTTGGACATCTAACTTCTAGCAGCCCAGGCTACTTTCTGAGGAGATTCTTTTAGATTCATAACAGAATTCAAAAGAGTCACTACATGGAGGTCATGGCCTAGAAACCGGAAACAGTTCTAGGTAACCTACCATCAGATGGACCAATGCCAGGATGATTATCACTGAAAACAAAGCCCTTATCCTGTTGCAAGAGAACAAGTATGTTTGCAGCGTGTGCCATGATGGATGACACAGGTGAATAGCATCAAGAAACAGTCCTATGAGTATATACAATGACTACAGCAGTTGAACCAGTCCATAATAAAGATATGAGCTGACATAGTGGCTGTAAGTGCTATCCAAGACAATGGCCATGCTTCTAGCATAGGGCAGACGGGACCCTAAACGGATGGTATGTTGGGGTTCAGTACCATAACAGCAACCTTGCATTAGTATCCTCGGTCCAACCTGCACTGACCATGCTGCACAGCTGATGTGATCTAGAAAACACAATAGGGTTGCCGGTACTCACTGTGTGCAGTCTGTGATCCATCATCCAAGTGGTCTACTGCTGCTACTTGTCTCATGTAAAGCACAGTATGCTTGGTTGAAGATGGCTGTTAAATGGGCTACAGGCTGCTCTGGCCAGAAGTAGAAGTGCTTTGAGGGTGTAGTGACAGTCAATTCTATGGATACCCTGCCCGGATGGCCATGTGGAGCATAAGAAGAGGGAGGGGGACCGTGACCCCATGCCAGTGCCTTTTGTCTCACCCAAAACAGAACTTCTTCAGAGAGTATGGTGGAACAGGATATCAGTCACTACTTAGTACTACCTGGAGCTCCTGCTCCTTCGTCTCTTAAATTGAACTACATAATAGTAGTATCTGTCCCTTGTGTGTCCAGGAAGGAAGAAAGAGGAAAGGAATAAAGGGAAAAATAGCATGAGGGGAGGGGGGGTGGGATCACTGCACCCTGAACACCCACCCAGGACAGTATCTAATACTCTTTTAAAAAGAAAAATAGAAAGAAGTTTTAAATAATAAAGTGTGTGAAACATGCTTAAAGATTTAGAAATATTACACAAATTAACTAAATTTACATCAGGGAGATCCCCAGAGAGAGACACGGGTAAGGGCTGGTTATTTCCATCCAAATCTAAGCCATTGCTGTTAGCATCAAAATACCTAACATACATCTCAAGCAGCAGACTATACCAGTATGATTAATTATTTCAATTTCAGGATTTTCACTTACCTTCTCTGATGACTGAATTAGGGTTTCTCAATCCAACACTCTCACGGAAGTCCTGAATATTCTAACTGTTCCTTTATAATTCTTAGGAATAGTCCTGTGGGAATGCCACAGATGATGGCTTGTGGTGTGGAGGAGGGTGTTACCAGCTGTCGGCTTTCTAAAAGTTTGAATTTCTAACCTAGGGCCTGATCTGTAGATTGGTAAGCTAAGAAATTAAATCTGGTGGAACTTTATATGTAAGGAAGATATTTTTTTATTTTTTTTATTAAGATCCCCAATAAGTCCCTCCAGGTGTTCCGCAGACCCCCTCCACACCACCAGGACATCATCAATGTAGTGAACCCACATGATGACACGTGTCAGGGAAATTGTATGCATAGTTGTGCACAAAGAAGGGCACTAAGATGTCCACTTGCCAATACAAATTCTCGAGAGACAACTAGAGATCCCCTAACTTGTGTGCATGCGCATAGAATTTTGCGAGTGACAACTAGTCATTCCTTAACCCGCTAACATATCAGCACGCATGCGTATTTGTGTGAGCTTGTCTGAATACTTAGCGCCTTCTTGCCTATTTAAACTGGCTCCATAAACCAGAGGATTGCTGTGTGGTCATCAACTTCTACCATCTGATCCTGTGCTTGTTCCTGTGTATACCCACCCGGCCTGTTTGACTCTGCTCATTTCTGATACCTTATTGCTGACCCTGGCTTGTCATGTCACTCTGCCTTTTGCCTACCATTCTAGTGTCTTCTCTGCTCACCTGATACCAAACCTTGCTTAGCCCTGACTCTTCTCTGGATCCAATTCTGTACCTCTGCTGCTTGACTGTTACCGCCTATTGCCTTGCTGACCACCCGTGACCCCGCATCCGCCCCCTGCTCACCAGCTTGGTTGCTGCTTGCTGTTATGCACCTGCTACCGTATGTCTGCACCTGCCAGTCCACCAGTCTACCTGCTGTTCTGCACCTGTTGCCGTGTATCCACATCTGTCAGTCCACGAGCCAGCCCACTGCTTGGCACCTACTACAAAAAAATATAAGTAAAAAAAAGTTTTTTAAATTGTAAAAAATTAATGTTACACCCAAGAACATAAAATTGACCCACACTTTTTTTTTTTTTTGATTTTTTAAAGTGTTGCCTATGGAAAATATAGGATACTGAAGTTTGCCGCCATTTCACAAATTTAAAGTTTGACCTGTTGGGTATCTATTTACTCGGTGCCAACTCATCTTTTATATTTTACCACAAAATTGGGTAATTTATTGCGTTTGCATGCCCTAAAATTAACCTTAGTGTATTTTTTACAGAATTTTGTCTTTCCTAGACCCTTGCGGTAAGCTATGAATAAGCACTGATCTCGGTGCGAAACGCGTCAGATATTTTTGTCCCCCCCTTATTGCCGTGGATTGTTTTGTTTTGATGTGATCTTTTGTGTTAATAAAAGCACAGGATTTTAAGTTTTTCCCGGTGTGCGGCTGTCCAGATTTCCTTCCACTGTTGCCTACTACTGTGATTGTGTTAGCCAGCACCTGGGGCTCCCTGACTGGGAAGACAATCATTCTCCGTTTTTCTCCCTTGCGGTTTGTGGTGTGACATAAAAAATTGGAACTACCACAATTTTATTCTCTAGGGTGTCTGCTTTCAGAAAATATATAATGTTTTGGGGGTTTTATGTAATCTTCAGACCTAAATGTATTTTTTAACCGATTCCCGACCGGCGCACACAGATGTACGTCGGCAGGATGGCACAGATAGGCATAAGGGCGTACAGGTACATCCCTTTAAAAATGCCGACATGCCATCGTGTGCGCGCTGCCGGCGGGACCCCCGTGAGTCCGGTCGCGGGTCCCGTGGACTCAATCGCTGCGGGGATACCCGCGATCGTCTCACGGGGCAGATGAGCGCGGAGATGCAGAAGTAAACAGCATCTCCCCGTTCTGCCTAGCAACAAGTGACACTGATCTCTGCTCCCTGTGATTGGAGCAGAGATCAGTGATCACTAAAACACAGCCATGCCCCCCACAGTTAGTAACACGCCCCTAGGGCACACTTGACCCCTGTACTGCCACCCCCTGGTTAACCCCTTCCCTGCCCGTGTCATTTACACAGTGATCAGTGCATTTGTATAGCACTGATTGCTGTATAAATTACAATGGTCCCAAAAATGTGTCAAAAATGTCCGATGTGTCTGCCATAATGTCGCAGTCACAATAAAAATCGCGGATCCCCGCCATTACTAGTAAAAAAAAAAATATTAATAAAAATGCCATAAAACTATCCCGTATTTTGTAAATGCTATAACTTTTGCGCAAACCAATCAATAATTGCTTATTGCGTATTTTTTTTACCAAAAATATGTAGAAGAATACATATCGGCCTATATTTTTGGGGGATATTTATTATAGCAAAAAGTAAAAAATAATGTGTTTTTTAAAAAATTGTCGCTCTTTTTTTGTTTATTGCGCAAAAAATAAAAACCGCAGGGGTGATCAAATACCACCAAAAGAAAGCTCTGTTTGTGGGAAAAAAAAGGACCTCAATTTTTTTTGGAAAACCACGTCGCACAACCGCGGAATTGTCAGTTAAAGCGACACAGTGCCGAATCACAAAAAGTGGTCTGGTCTTAAGCCAGCAAAATGGTCCGGTCTGAAAGTGGTTAAGCATGTGCGCAAAAAATGCAAAAACAGATCTGACAGTAAAAGAGCTCATGCTTAAAAGCACCCTGGCTGTTTAAAACTTTAAAAAAAAAAAAAAAACACTGGGGAAGTGTTTTATTTGGAATGAACATGAAAATATTTTTTTTTAAAAAAAATTACATTTTGGTATAATAACTTGCACAATACAGCTCCACCATGTTCCATCTCACCATATGGTGGTACCTCTGATCTGGAGGTGTGAAAGAGTTGGGAGCATGTCATTACTTGATTTTGAGAGAGGTGGACAATTCATCAATCCTTTGGAAACCCATTTTTTTTTAATTCTGCTAAATAATTATCTTTATGCTAACTGATGCCAACAAGCAGATTAGAATCCAGCTTAATGGATCACATGAACAGACAATTTGCTGGTGGAGCTGTATTTTGATTATTTGCTCATCTCCGCTGACTTGGTGTGTTTACTAAACCTTGATGGTGTTTGCATGGTCTTATTAGACAAGTTTATTTGTGCATTTCCTTCATCCTGTCAGTGCGAGCGGCCGAAAACCGCGGCTAAAACGACGGTAAAGCAGCGCTAAATATAGCGCTGCTTTACCGTCACCGCGGCTCCCCGCCCCAGTGTGAAAGGGGCCTTAGAACCTGCCATTCTGCACTTCATACCCCATTAAGTCCAGCACAGAAAATACATCATTAATATTTTAGAGCCTGTTTAGATATATACATGAATACTATGTAAACCTTTACCATATGTTTAATTCAATGTTCTGCTACAACTAAAAAAAATAAAAAAAATATCTGCTGAGTATGTTAAGAATATTAACATACCAATCTATGTTGTTGAGGGCAGAATTTAGTATGTAACAGGTATTGAAATATATTATATATAAATATATTAGTCATCTACACTTAATCGCCTGTATATCAAAGGTTTTTCTTTTTTGGGCCATTCAATACGTGGCTATACATGTATTGGCTGAAATGTTTATCAAATATCCCTAGAACATCTCAGGATACTATTCTGACTTTAATTCCTGTATTTGGTACTCTGACTTTCCCCATTGTCTCCTATGCTACATTCTAAGTCAGTAAGGCCACCAGTCGCAGTAATGGGTAAATATTGAGCCTAGTAAGAGGGGACTGTAAGAGGTTCAGCCTCAGAAAATACAGCTAGTAGTTGCATATTAGATCACCCTGGGTTTGGGGCTCAAGGTACTACTTTGAAAGTTATCTAAAAGGTGAAGTTGCCTCTAATTGCCTGCTTCATGGCTGCTGTCAGTTTACCAATAGTAAAGAGCTGGCTTTAAAGTGCTAAAAAAATGTGATACATAGTGATTAATTAAATACTTCTACATAAGCTGTACCTGTTTATCTGCAGCCTTCTCTCCTCCACAGTTTGTACATCCAAAGTACACAGATTAGATGCTATTTCACAGCTTGTGTGAGGCAGGGGGTGTGGATCTAATGTCACACAAAAGCACAGGACAGAACAGAGAGCTGAGTATAATCTGAGACCTGAGTGGACCTCCTTCTGCATAGTATCACGGGGAAACATGCATATCCGAGGCTGTCAATCACCTGCTGTGTGCTAGAGGGGGAAGGAGTTGGCAATCTCTCAGGATTGCCTGGTGTTAGGGAAACCTGTCAGAATTGACTTGTATGAGAGCAGGAGTACACTAAGTACTATAGACTGAGGCAAGTACTGTATACACTATATGAGGATATGCTTTGTTAATTGTTCATTTCAGACATTCAATCTTTCTGATTATGTAGGTTACCCTGCAGCAGAAAGAAAAATAACTATCACATTAATTCATCTTCATTTTTCTTCCATGAAAGCGTTGGTATAAAATTAGGTCTTCCATGATTGCTTCCATGCATTCCAAGCTTGCTTTGTGTCTCCCTGCCCTTTGCAATAGCCAGCTAGTGATGAGAAGAGACCCAATCCTTATATAATGCATTGTTGCCATTTTCACTGTGCTTTTCCAAAGTGTAACCATTAAACTGCTGCCTGACCAAAGCCTCTCTGCTTCACAATATTGCATGTAGGTTGGGAGGTTAGTCATTATCTCCCTGAACACAGCCTTCTGGTCACTTTCTAGCATTTTCACAGGGTTTTCTGGGCTTGCTAATATTGATCTGCTCAACACACAGGATGACAGATAATAGGTAGGCAATTATTAAGTCTCTATGTGAGTCATAATAAGCAAAAACTGAAAAGTTCTAGTACAAAAAGTGCTAGCAGAAAAGTAAAATTCTAGTTTAGGATTCTGTGTACTCAAATTACCTTTTTGCATAAAGCTACAGTATGTCCTATAATTACTATAATGCCTGATCCTTAATTTTTTTTTCCAAATCAGCATTTAGAGCAACACGTGGCTGATGCTAATAAATGAATAGATTCACCATTCACACCTCCATAACTATTATATTTGTGTTTTATATATCAGGTAGCCCACCATATTAAATGCGGATCTTTTGCATGACTTTCCCCAAAGTAGAAGAAAATCATGTAACATTGCTTTCTGTGTGCTGTGCTCCCTAGATAATACTGTTATTAACTATGCACTGCTACCCATTAAAACAATAAAAACTAACACATTTTATAGTCTCTATAAACAGGATTTCTGCAGGTGCCATCCCATCTATGCAGCTCCAAGGAACAAAACTACATACATCCTGAATTCAATAATATAACACCCAGGAAATTATATAATTTATTTAAAGCAAGCTCTTTTTGATTTGATCTAATACTTTTTAAATTCATTGTTGGCACTTTTCTTTCTTTGCTTGTGCTTTGTTGTAGAGAAGAGCAGTTCAGCTATTTAATACACAGCACTTTCTCCTGGATATAATTTGTTTACTTTTCCTTTGATGTTTTAACTCAGTTGCTCCAATATGAATATTGTACAATGGCTTTTTTTTTCAAGGGGAAATTATTGCCATAACAGCTGCTGTGTAAATGAAAGAACACTTCTCAAAGGACGAATGCTTCTTCCAGGACAGTGACCCAACTCACATAGCATCTGCTGTTTTTTTCTCAAATACTTAGGATAGGACTCACTCCGGTGTCCACATACGTAGAATAAATACGCCGTTAAACAGAAAATGACAATACGGAACGCCTTCAACAAGAAAGTTGTGGATAAATGCCACCTTTGAAACATCAATAGTGTCTCCTTTCCTGGTAAATATTCCCTGAGCTGTGACTTTGTTGCATCTGGAGCGATGGCATTTTAAAACTACAAAGGAAAAAAAAAATGTAATTTGCCAAAAATATTTTACAACTAACTTTTGTTTTACCTGGTCATTTTGTATGACACATATCCAAATCCAAACCAATCTGAAATATTTGCCAAGGTCCACTGTATACTTTTCTTTTCACCCACAGAATATGATGACTGTTTATGTTTATGAGAACACACATATGTGATCTTAATAATTTATTTTACACAGTTATATAGACATAATAGATTCTGAAAAAGGCTCATGTAAAGGAGCGTGTGCAAGCAATGCTCTTTATAGCCCAGGTGGTCAGTTTCCACTACTAGTATTTAGTCAGTCTTTTTTGGTTAATGTTGAAATTAACATCTATAGTTCAATGGAATCTAAGCACAAATGTTAGGGGCAGCTATGTGAACATTCTTAACTTTTAAAATGTGGTTGGCACTTGGAAGGGAGATGTACAGCAAGAGCATTGATAAAAGTTGAACTTTTGAAATTTGCATAGTTGGAGAAGATTATGATGGTGGCGTGGGGCCATTGAGCAACTCTAAAGGTGAGAATGAGGCTTTTCGGCATTAAACATATGATCCCACAGTTGCAGCTTATCATGGCATATTGTAAAGCCGGGTACACACTATTTGTTTTTTTCATCCAACCCTGTGGGTTGAACAAAATGCAACGTTAGTTCAGCGATCTCTCCCCTCTGAGCTGTTGTGTTCTGACAGGGGGGCGGCCCCCCACCAGAACACTCCGATCACTACTCTCTATCAATGGCAGAGAGCGCTGATCGGGAGTCATTCGGCTGCTGGTTTTCCAGCATGCTCATCCGACAGAAGCTGACCAAACGGCTGGCTTCTTTTGGATAGACCGACATACACAATGGCCAACTGTTGACATTGACAGTGTGTCCCGACTTAAATGATTAAGTGTTGATGATAATAACAAAAATAATAAAAAAGATACAAGCAGGAAAATAAAAACCCATAGGTAAAAATGAAAGAGAAGATGAAAAGCTGGTTGAACTACATTGGCATCACTGGATTGGATCTTATTTTCAGTATAAGGCCCCTTTCACACTGAGGCAGTTCTTAGGCATTTTAGCGCTAGTAATAGCGCCAGAAAACTGCCTCCCATGCCACCCTAATGTGAAAGACTGAGTGCTTTCACACTGGGGCGGTGCACTTGCAAGACGTTCAAAAAAGTTCTGCAAGCAGCATCTTTGGGGCATTTTGGGAGCGCTGTATAAAGCGCTCCCAAAATGCCCTGCCTATTGAAATGACTGGGCAGAGCTTTACAGCGCTAAAGCGCCGCTAAAATGAGTAATGCCAATGTGAAAGTAGCCTTAATGACAGCTAAATTGCCATGTCTAACATGATATGTACCTGCTGTACCATGTAATTGTATGATAAAATATCCTGCTCTCTTTGTATTGCTTCTTTATGTGAAATCCCTGGTGTTCCTGCCAGTCCCTCTGCTTTCTTATTAAAAACTGACCACACTAAGCAGGAGAGCCCTCCATGGTCAGTTCTCTAGATGTGCAGGGAACTCAGCCTGCTCTCCTCCAATGATGAGACTTGTCCTGACATGCCCCCGATGCACAGCCATTCACTGGGAAGCTCAGTGTGCTGCTACTTCTCCTCCCCCCCCCCAGCTCTTATGCATCTAACAACAGAGGGAATGTGATCACTTATAAATAAGGAAAAAAGGGTATTAATAATGTTTTTGTTATTTCTATACAAAAAAGGTTTTGCCTTTTAAACTGAATGGCTTGTTTTACAAAGGTGATTGTTTACAACCACTTTAATACTTTAAGCCAGGTACACATTAAAGACTTTGGCCATTATGAAAAAAATTCCATCATCCGGAAAACACTGTGCAAAGCAATATTCTCACTCTAAATGACACTAGACACCAAACCCAAAAGAGGAAACTTTTTTTTAAGGTCATTTTGTCTAGCATTGCCATTTGACAAATTTACAAGGTTTTTCCACCAACATTTTGGTAAAGGCAAAAAGTGCTGGTTTTGTATTAAAAACAAGTTCAGTAAAATCTTTAGCTCATCCCTAGGGTTCAACTTGTCTAAACAAATGATTGGTATAAGGCATAATGAGTTATCTGTATGCTAGACCATCTAACATACAGTAGAGTGGCCTACTGTTTACAATACGTACAGTATTAATAAATTCTGTGGAACAATGCAACAGATAAAATGACAGACAAATCAATCTGAGAGTATCATGCACATGTTTATTTATGTAACCTTGCAATGGTATAACCAATGGATTTATACAATGGTGATATAATGTATCAAATTATTTGTCACTAACTGAGCTAAACAAAAAAGTGAAAATAATTTGGTTGCACAGACACTTAATTGTCAAAATAAGAAGGTTAAAAAGTGATGACAATTAGGGTAATGTTACAATGCCATTACAGAATATTTCCATTTTATTGCATCAGTAACAGTTACACCTGATGAATGCACACTTCCCAGGATTAAGTTAGGTTAGGAATGCTTGTACAACCATTGGTCTGTGATGAATGGGTTATTCAAAGATAATTTTCTTGAAACTGATTTCACAAGTTATATTCTAAAATGTATAATACTGACCTGTAAAGCCCTGCATTTATTATATGCTCCTTCTCCACCCTCATGACTTGTATTCATTTACTGACCATTTTGTTCATTTAATGTCTTTGCAGATAAACTGTTGAGGAAATGTAGTATTGACAGATACATTTATTACATGAATAAAATGCTTGTTGGAAATTAACTATGTCTGTTAATTATCCAAAGAATGTAAGGGTGAAAGCAAAATACACTTGAAAATTATTATTCACAAGTTTGCAGAACTCAGCCAGTTTTAGACTTGTTTCCTGAGAAAAAACTATTTTGTTAGGCATCTCAGAGGACTCTGTAACATCATAATATAACCCCTTTACACCTAAGGGTAAAACACATCTTAATGTTTAAGCATAATTTTGCAACTTTTACATGTGCTAGTAAAACCATACATATCATCACAACTACTCTGTGCATACAGGTAGATTATACCTTATACCTTTTTTTCAGGACAAATTTGGCTTTCATTCTGTAGTAAATTGTTATGGATATCTCCTTTATTTCTTTTTTTTATTATCAAAGGAGGACTGGCCCAAAATAGTAAAAATAAAAAATGATATATATATATATATATAATATGTATGCTTTTACTAGCACATGTAAAAGTTGCAAAATTGTGCATGTTTTAGAGGGGAGGGGAAGGTGACACTAGCGAGGGGGAGATTGAAGATGTGAGTGAGGGAGCATAAGATAGAATAAGAGGGTGACGAAGCAGAGAGTTAAAAGTTGAGAAGAGCCAACGGGGACTGGGTGACAAGGTATTAATAAAAGAGACAAAGCAGGTTTATTTGGCAGCATGGAGGCAGGAATTGTATTCTAGGAGGGCAGACTTATATAGGGTGAAGTCCTGCAGGGATTTGGTTTTACGCCACAGTCTTTCAAGAGCACGGCAATGTCTCTTGAGATCTCTAGTGTTGTCAGTTGGCCAGGGTTGTAAAGGTTGGGGCCCGATTCTGCATGTAGTGAGAGTAGCAAGTGCATCCAGTAAGGACTACCAAACATTTACATCAGATGTTATTATTTAAGAAAAAAACACTTCCCTGTGTTATTTCCTTTGTTGATGTAACTGCTGCCAATATTACTGCCCTCTGGCACCTCAGCTCCTTCTTCTTCCCCTCTTTCTCTTTGTAAAAAATATTTTGACCCCCTTGAATGCAAAATCTCTGCCCTGTGTGTCTACAGGCAGTCCCCGGGTTACAAACAGAATGGGGTCTGTAGGTTTGTTCTTAAGTTGAATCTGTTTGTAAGTCGGAACACGTAAATTTTTTAAGTGTATCGCCAGCCAAAAAAAATATTTTGAAGCTTTTTGGATATCACCTTTGTAATATTTGTTTTGCTGTCTGTGCCCCTGTTCAGAAGATTTAATCTCACTTTCTGTCCCAATGACAATTGGATTTTGAAAATTTTGGGTTGTTGTAGAAACAAGCCTTGGTTATAAAGCATTAGTGGAGGTACCTTTTTCCCATAATACCTCTTACAGGAGTGAATTTCCCTTTCTAGGGGTAGATTTCCTCTCACTTCCTGTTATCTCCCTCCATTTGTAAGTAGGAGTTGTTTGTAAGTCGGATGTTTGCAACTAGGGGAACGCCTGTATATAAGCTAGTGATTGCAGTCTTGAAAATGTGGTACCAGTGGCTAATTTGCCTGAGATGCAGAAACTAAGAGGCTGCCTGATAGGCACCAGCACAACCCACAAGGAGTGATGTACTTTGAAGTCTGCACATGTGTTAATTATGTGGCTAAAGGTGTAAATTTTTCTAAATTTACCAGGGTAGAGATGTTAAAACATCATTATATGTTGATGACAGGTAGTAAAGTTGAGGTGTAGGCCTCAGAAATGTAGACAAGTGACAAGGGTATGGAGGGATACCATCATCCTAACACTTGTAGTCAACAGGAGAATTTAAAGCGGAGGGCCAGCTGAACATTTTTTTTTAAAGTCAGCAGCTACAAACACTGTAGCTGCTGACTTTTAATAAGCACACTTGCCTGTCCAGGGTGCCTGTGATGTCAGCTGCCCATCCATCCATCGGATTGGGTCCTGGCGCCTCCATTCGAACTAAGGGAAACAGACAGTGGAGCCTTGCGGCTTCACTGCCCATTTCCTACTGCGCATGCACGAGTTGCGCTGCACTTTGTGAATGGCCAGTTGTGTTCTGGGATGGTTTTCAGTCACCAGAAACCCAAGAAGTTGTACGTGGCTGGTAGGTAGTTACAGATCATGTGATCCTTAGTGATCCAGAGGACTCAGAATCGAATGCCTCTGCAAACTTACGCTGAATGGCCTCCCTGATTATGCAAAGCCTGCAAAATGACCCTAGAATTCATGGTATCAAGGAGAGGGATCATTACTGGCTGGCAACCCTTCTTGATCCACGTTACAAGGGTAAGGTTACAGAACTCATCCTGCCTTTGCAGAAGGAGCAGAGAATGAAACATCTTCAGGAGGCCTTGAAGAAAGGTTTGTGAAATGCATTTCCAAACCCTAAGAGGTTACAATTTCCTGGTGCTGGACAACGTGTTGCTGAGGCTTCGTTCATTTTGAGGAAGAGCGGTGGAGAAGATGGCCGGCTGACCGATGCCTTTAAACTATTTTTTAGTTCTCAGCGCCAAGGTCTGATTGGTTCAAGCAACCATCGCCAGCGTCTGCATTACATGGTGCAGGAATATCTAGAGGCAAGAGCAGACTTGGAGACCTTTCCAACAGAGCATCCACTGGGTTACTGGGTCTTGAGGATGGACCACTGACCAGAACTTGCTCAATATGCACTTACAGCGCTAAACTCAAAAACACACACGAAGGAAGTGTAGCAGCAGCACTAGAATAAGACAAGTATTCAATAAACAATGGAGGAAGGAAAGTGCAGCGCTAGAAAGATGAATGGTAGTGACACCGTTCAACTGGGAAGGAAAGTGCAGCGCTAGAAAGATGAATGGTAGTGACACCGTTCAACTGGGAGGGTGAACGGTGGCAATACCCTTCAACTCCTCAATAGTAATTGAGGAAGTATAAGTGCAAACCTGACGTGAACAAAAGTGACAAATGTCTGTTCCTCAGTAGTGACTGAAGGAAATGGACCTATAGCAAAAAAGGGCCAACAATACAAGTGATGATGGTAGTGCACACGAATAAAATCCCAAGGAAAAATGACATATATTCCTCAGTGGTGATTTGGGGGAATGATGTGAACCTAAAACAAAAAAGGATCAAAAACACAAATAATAATATTTCTGGTGCACTCAATAAAGTCCCAAGGAAGATCCTCAATACTAATTGGGGAACAAATTCCTAGATGCATTTGGGGTGAAACAATATCATATCAAATGGTGGTAAAACAGAAAAAGTCCCAAGGTGATGAACTATGGATGACTTTGGAACAGGGTGATCCTGGACCGAATCTTCTGGTATACACACTTGGATGTGAGAAAATATAGATGTACGCTTACCAGAACCGGTGGACTCCCTGTCGGCAACAGGGAGTCAAACAGGCATAAAGAGGCTCTAGGTAGCCTGCAACCTCGATGTTCCCGGGCAGACGGATGGATTGTATGGAACCACTCACGGCTACGCCAGCAGGATGCGATCAATCGGGGTGAAGGCAGCTGTCATGAAGTCTGGATACCCATGGATGGAATGGAGATTCCTGGACAGGCCACTTGGTGGGTGGAAAATGAAGTGAGCAGATGGTGGATGCTCACTAGGGATGGAGCGAGGATTCGCTTGAAATATTCTCCAAATAGATGTTCAACCGTATAGAGAAAAAATAAAAAACAATCGGAGAGGACTCCAATAGTGTGGATCAGTATAGCAGGTTTTTATTTTTAAAAAAACCAAATACAAAAACAAATAATAATGGTAAAAGTGATCACATTTAAAAGCAGTGTGGGTGTAGGTATGTCCTGGCCCGACGCGTTTCGTCTGTAGTAGACTTCAACTGGGGCATATAACCATTCACCTACACTGCACATGTATATATAGATGTCTAACATAATTATCATCCAATCCAGGAATGTTAGCATGTGACATAATTGTTGCCTAATCCGATAGGACCAGAGCTGATCATGTGATGGGGAATGTGATCCAACTGGGAGTAGAACAACCAATAGGATGAGAGTGTGGCAAGATAGAACACCATGATAGGTGTCGACCCGACCACACCATCCCCAAACAATTTGAAAAGAGCACATGTAAAAATGGCGCCAAAAAGAAAGCCAATGAATGGTCAGACACAACCCCTGGGCAGGGTCCACAGTCCCCATCAGATCAGAAAGGGTTAGACAAAACATGCTCTAAGCCAATCAGATGACCATGTAAAACCAATAGGAAATAGCCTGAGCAACCAATAGCATAGCACATCATATATGTCCAATAGGACCGGACATGGTGGACATCCAATCCTGGCTCTGCATGAATCTCTATTAGTAAATGTCCTCCAATAGAGCGGCGCTACCGCCGCGCTCTATCCATATCCTCTAATGTATGTACATATTATTGGTCAGATGACCGGTCGAGTGAGGCTGGATGGTGACGCCATAGGCGCCATACAATCCAATGACGGAGCGGGCGTTCCAATCCGAAGGAGGTCCGCGCCGATCATGTGACACACATATGGTCAGATGACACATTTGTGGTCAGGTGGCCGGTCAGGTGAAAGAGAGGGGCGGGGCCACGAGCGCTATGCGTCTCAGTGGGAAGGTGGGCACTCCAGACAAAAGGGAGGGCCGTCTCGAAGCATGTGACAATCACATGCCCGGGTCAGCATGGAAGCCTGACGCGTGCGTAATGACGTCACGCGTACAAAGACAAATCATAGACTCAAAAGGGGGCCAGAATATGACACAGGCCAGTAAAGCGTTGTATCCAAACAGCTAAGTGCATGGAGACACGACTTTCCTTAGAGAGTATTTCCTCCCATGTTCCCTAATGATGGAACGGTGACATCTAGTGGTGAATAGAAACCAAAAACTAAAATCAAGGATGGCACACAAGCGCCATCTTGTGTAAATGTAACACCCTACATGGAGACCTATTCTAGATACATATTCAATAGAATGGGAAAATTGAAAAAATAAAAATTATATATGAAAAAATCAGGCGTATGATGTAAGCCGCTGATTATATCCATATATAACCTACAAATCCATCTCGTGGACTGGTTATTTGTGTTTTTGATCCTTTTTTGTTTTAGGTTCACATTATTCCCCCAAATTACCACTGAGGAATATATGTCATTGACTTTATTTGTGTGCATCACCACTCACTTGTATTGTTGGCCCTTTTTTTTGCTATAGGTCCATTTCCTTCAGTCATCACTGAGGAACAGACATTTGTCACTTTTGTTCACGTCAGGTTTGCACTTATACTTCCTCAATTACTATTGAGGAGTTGAAGGGTATTGCCACCGTTCACCCTCCCAGTTGAACGGTGTCACTACCATTCATCTTTCTAGCGCTGCACTTTCCTTCCTCCATTGTTTATTGAATACTTGTCTTATTCTAGTGCTGCTGCTACACTTCCTTTGTGTGTTTTTTGAGTTTAGCGCTGTAATTCTTCCCATCTACACATTTTCGTTTGACTTTTTTATTATAGCTGCTACTCATACGTCTTTAGAAATATGGACGTCTTTGAGTATCGAACCTCCAGGTTACTTAACACTGATGTGGTTTTTTCGTCTACCGGATCTGAAACAGAGATTAGCGGTATGTTCATGAGACTTAAAAATCTCATGACCACAGAGATTCATATCCAATGGGATACAGCTTTTCTAGAACAGTATGTCAGAGAAAAGATGGTTCCCAGAGGCTTGAGATGGGATGTCTCCCCTCAACAAGGAGATATGGATACTGACATCTGGTTTGGTTATTTCAATGAAGTGGGCATTCAGCTTCTTACGTTTCTAATTGAAAGAAAGCAACTGAAACTCACTAATATTGACAAAGAGATTAAAGACCTTAGGGAAAAACTTAGTCCTTATAAAACCTCCGCTGAGTATGTCTCCCTTTCTACCAGCCTTAAAAACCATTTGGAGAAAGAGGAGAAAGATCAAAGAACAAAAAAACAGAAAAAATACAACAGGGATGTTACGGACTATAAGTCCAAGACTGTTTTTAACTGGCAGAAAAAAGTCATCTCTGCTAATGCAAACCCAGAAATGGAGGTTACACAGTCTGATATCCCGAATGCCGACAGGAGATTGATGTATGATCCCAATTATATAGAAGGGTCTATACGACCACCTCCTCTGTCCCAACCTGGTAAATCCGCACCTTCTAGAGGTCCTGAACCCCGGGGGAAACCATATAATTTAAATGGATATCCACCTCCAAATTCTAGAGGTAGGGGCCCCCCTAACAAAAGTAGAGGTGCCTATCAGGGTCCATATAGAGACACCTACCATCATAATAGTCCTAGAGGACATTCTACTGGTTGGCATGGTTCACGCGATGATTACCATCATGGTTACCAAGAGAATGGCTATAGGACCCCCACCCGACAAACTTCACGTCCATTTCCCGTTCCAGAGATTAGAAGGAACGATGCACATTATGACACATATGGACATATGGGGAGAGATGAAGAGTCTTATCCCCGTTCCCCGTATGGGTATAATCCAAATGGAGACGGACGTTCTTATCCTTTGGATTTTCCCAGGCCCGTGCAGGACTACCTGGGAAATCCAAAAGGAAACGAGGGACCCGAGGTGGCTGGCGGGTCCAAAGCCAAAAGAAAAAGAACCTGACCAGTTCTGGCATATTTAATTTAAGCACTGTTTGTCTATCAGATGAAGAAAAACTTGTTCTAGACAAGGGTCTTAAATATGTCCCTCCTAGGACTTTGAACAAGTTTTCTACATTCATCGATATTCAAAAATTCGTCCGAAAACTTAATATACAAAGACATTTTCTCACTACACCTACTTATAATACAGTTAGAGTATCAGATGGTCAGGTTCATTCAGGACTATCCAACCCTTCGTTGTTCAACCCTCCCGGGGCGATGGCCCCCTCCTTACAGGTTTTTCGTAGTTTGGTTTTACAAGACCTTGAGAGATTACCCAATAAAAGGGTATATACCAATAATCAAGTCAAAACAGGACTGAAGCAATTGTGTGAACGAAAAAATCTAATTATTAGGCCGGCAGATAAGGGCGGTGGTATAGTCGTTCTTAATAAGGACGATTATATAAAAGAAATGGATACCATCCTGAGTGACACCGACACGTACATTCCCATTCCCAACGATCCCACCACTCTTTTCAAAAGAGGTCTGACCGCCCTTGTAGAAGAAGGTTCCTCTTTAGGTATTCTCGATAAAAAAGAGAAGAGTTTTTTGATACCCGTAATACCACGGATCCCTACAATCTATTACCTCCCCAAGGTACATAAAAATCCTGTCCACCCCCCGGGGCGGCCAATAGTTAGCGGAATCGATTCCGTTACGGCCCGAATAGGGAAATATGTCGATTTCTATCTTCAACCCCTGGTCAAGCTTGTGCCTTCATATTTGAAGGACACTGGCGACACCATTAGAAAGCTGGAAGTAGTCACCCATCTAGATGACACGTTATTAGTAACAGCAGACGTGGCCGCACTCTACACGTGCATTCCGCACAACTTAGGCTTTGAGGCAGTAGAGTATTTTCTATCTCAGAGTGTTTCAATACCCCTTATACAGCGAAACTTCATTATGGATTTGCTTAGATTCGCTGCCCAGCACAATTACTTCTGGTTTCAGAACAAGTTCTACCTGCAAAAACGCGGAGTGGCTATGGGTGCTAAGTTTGCACCCAGCCTCGCGAACTTGTTCATGGCCAAATGGGAGGAGGATGTCGTCTATGCCCTCAGGAGACCCGAACTGGTCTTCTGGGCGAGGTATATAGACGACATCCTCCTCCTATGGAAGGGCAACCGCGAATCGCTTGATATGTTCATATCTCTGCTCAATTCCAACGACAGGGGCATTCGCCTATGTCATGAGGCCAGTCTCACCAGTGTCAACTTTTTGGACCTTGAGATCAAAGTTGTTGACCAGAAATTACAGTTCAGCACATATTTCAAACCTACCGACCGGAATGGGTACATTCCGGTCGATAGTTGCCATCATTCCCAGTGGCTTAGGTCAGTACCACGTAGCCAATTCCTCCGTTTACGGAGGAATTGCACTAGAGTGGAGGACTTTTCCAGACAGGCCGCTGTACTCAGACAGCGTTTCTTAGAGAAGGGTTATAAGTCGGAAGATCTCAATGCAGAGATTGACCGTATCCATCAGTTAGATCGTAAGGCCCTACTAGAAACTCAAACCAAAAAGACCACTGATACGAAATTCAAATGGTCCTTTTTCACCACCTTCTCTGTACAGTCCATGCAAATTAAACATATTATAAAGAAACATTGGGGAGTACTTCAGAACGACAGAGTTCTCAACTCTGCAATACCTGAGAAAGCGGGTGTCATATTCAGGGGTGCTAGATCCATTCAGGGCCAGATTGCCCCCAATGTCATCGATCCCCCCAAAAAAGTCTCTTTTTTCTTCCAGTGTAAGGGATATTTTCCCTGCCGTAAGTGTAATGTGTGTTTGCATAATACCAGCGGCAGGAGAAAGAGCGAAACTTTCCAGTCTTCCACCACTTTACGCATCTATTCCATGAAATGTTTTACCACTTGTGCGACTTGCTACATTGTGTACCTCCTGACCTGTCCATGCAAAAAACAATACATTGGACGCACAATTAGGACCTTTTCCATCCGGGTAAATGAGCACATTAACAACATTAAAAAAGGTAAAACCAACCATAGTGTTCCCCGACATTATTTAGAATGCCATCATCGTGACCCCATCGGAACACAATTTTTGGTCATAGACCAATTCGTTCCGCATTGGAGAGGAGAGTCCCGTGTGCGTGGCGTTTCTCGCCTCGAAACATACTGGATCTACGAGCTCCGTACCTACTCGCCATTCGGTTTGAATGTCGAGTGGGATATCAACTCTTTTATTAATACAGCCTGAGTTTGGTTTGTGTAATTACACATCCATATCCACCATTGCTTCAGTCTTTTTTAGCTATTATTAATTTTTTTTTTTAATTTTTTTAAGTGGTGTTTTTTTTTTTTTTTTTCTCTGTGGCCGATCCACCAGTCCACGAGATGGATTTGTAGGTTAGACACAGTAAGGTCCACCAGAAGATCCTTAAAAGCTACACATCATGCCGAGACCCAAAGAAATTCAGGAACAATTGAGAAAGAAAGTAATTGAGATCTATCAGTCTGGAAAGGGTTATAAAGCCATTTCCAAAGCTTTGGGAATCCAGCGAACCACAGTGAGAGCCATTATCCACAAATGGCGAAGACATGGAACAGTGGTGAACCTTCCCAGGAGTGGCCGGCCGCCCAAAATTACCCCAAGAGCGCAGCGACGACTCATCCAAGAGGTCACAAAAGACCCCACAACAACGTCCAAGGAACTGCAGGCCTCACTTGCCTCAGTTAAGGTCAGCGTTCATGCCTCCACCATCAGGAAAAGACTGGGCAAAAATGGCCTGCATGGCAGAGTTCCAAGGAGAAAACCACTGCTGAGCAAAAAGAACATCAAAGCTCGTCTCAATTTCTCCACAACACATCTTGATGATCCCCAAGACTTTTGGGACAACATTCTGTGGACCGATAGACAAAAGTGGAACTCTTTGGATATAATCAGTGGCTTACATCATACGCCTGATTTTTTTCATATATATAATTTTTATACTTTTTATTTTCCCATTCTATTGGATTATGTATCTAAAATAGGTCTCCATGTAGTGTGTTTTATTTACACAAGATGGCGCTTGTGTGCCATCCTTGATTTTAGTTTTCGGTTTCTATTCACCACTAGGTGTCATCGTTCCATCCTTAGGGAACATGGGAGGAAATACTCTCTAAGGAAAGTTGTGTCTCCATGCACTTAGCTGTTTGGATACAACGCTTTACTGGCCTGTGTCAGATTCCGGCCCCCTTTGAGTCTATGATTTGTTTGTACGCGTGACGTCATTACGCACGCGCCAGGCTTCCATGCCGACCCGGGCATGTGATTGTCACATGCTTCGAGACGGCCCTCCCTTTTGTCTGGAGTGCCCGCCTTCCCATTGAGACGCATAGCGCTCTTGGCGCCGCCCCTCTCTTTCACCTGACCGGCCACCTGACCACAAATGTGTCATCTGACCATATGTGTGTCACATGATCGGCGCGGGCCTCCTTTGGATTGGAACGCCCGCTCCGTCATTGGATTGTATGGCGCCTATGGCGTCACTATCCAGCCCCACTCGACCGGCCATCTGACTAATAATATGTACATACATTAGAGGACATGGATAGAGTGCGGCGGTAGCGCCGCTCCATTGGAGGACATCTGTCAATGGAGAGTCATGTAGAGCCAGGATTGGATGTCCACCATGTCCGGTCCTATTTGACATATATGATGTGCTATGCCATTGGTTGCTCAGGATATTCCCTATTGGTTTTATATGGTCATCTGATTGGCTTAGAGCATGTTCTGTTTAACCCTTTCTGATCTGATGGGGACTGTGGACCCTGCCCAGGGGTTGTGTCTGACCATTCATTGGCTTTCCTTTTGGCGCCATTTTTACATGTGCTCCTTTTAAATTGTTTGGGGATGGTGTGGCCGGGTCGACACCTATCATGGCGTCTTATCTTGCCACACTCTCATCCTATTGGTTGTTCTACTCCCAGTTGGATCACATTCCCCACCACATGATCAGCTCTGGTCCTATCGGATTAGGTAACAATTATGTCACATGCTAACATTCCTTGATTGGATGATAATTATGTTAGACATCTATATATATATGTGCAGTGTAGGTGAATGGTTATATGCCCCAGTTGAAGTCTACTACAGACGAAACGCGTCGGGCCAGGACATACCTACACCCACACTGCTTTTAAATGTGATCACTTTTATTATTATTATTTGTTTTTGTATTTTGGTTTTTTAAATAAAAACCTGCTATACTGATCCACACTATTGGAGTCCCCTCCGATTGTTTTTTTTACTTTTTTCTCTATATGGTTGAACATCTATTTGGAGAATATTTCAAGCGAATCCTCGCTCCATCCCTAGTGAGCGTCCACCATCTGCTCACTTCATTTTCCACCCACCAAGTGGCCTGTCCAGGAATCTCCATTCCATCCATGGGTATCCAGACTTCATGACAGCTGCCTTCACCCCGATTGATCGCATCCTGCTGGCGTAGCCGTGAGTGGTTCCATACAATCCATCCGTCTGCCCGGGAACATCGAGGTTGCAGGCTACCTAGAGCCTCTTTATGCCTGTTTGACTCCCTGTTGCCGACAGGGAGTCCACCGGTTCTGGTAAGCGTACATCTGTATTTTCTCACATCCAAGTGTGTATACCAGAAGATTCGGTCCAGGATCACCCTGTTCCAAAGTCATCCATAGTTCATCACCTTGGGACTTTTTCTGTTTTACCACCATTTGATATGATATTGTTTCACCCCAAATGCATCTAGGAATTTGTTCCCCAATTAGTATTGAGGATCTTCCTTGGGACTTTATTGAGTACACCAGAAATATTATTATTTGTGTTGTTGATCCTTTTTTGTTTTAGGTTCACATCATTCCCCCAAATCACCACTGAGGAATATATGTCATTGACTTTATTTGTGTGCATCACCACTCACTTGTATTGTTGGCCCTTTTTTGCTATAGGTCCATTTCCTTCAGTCACTACTGAGGAACAGACATCTGTCACTTTTGTTCACGTCAGGTTTGCACTCATACTTCCTCAATTACTATTGAGGAGTTGAAGGGTATTGCCACCATTCATCTTCCCAGTTGAACGGTGTCACTACCATTCATCTTTCTAGCGCTGCACTTTCCTTCCTCCATTCAGATTTTGTTGTCGGAAAATTTGAAAGCAGGAACTCAAATTTTTTCCGTCGGAAATTCCGACGGAAAAAGTCCGATGGAGCCCACACATGGGCGGATTTTCCGACAACATGGCACGATCGGACATTTTCGATCGGAATTTACGACCGTGTGTATGGGGGCTTACAGTGTTTTGGTACAACCAACACCTAAGGCCCAATTTTCTGCAGAGTATATAGGGCAGGTTGTATAGTATATATACTGCTGTTCAGCATATATAATGCCTGGCGGACCCCCACGCCATTTTTTTTTTCATTTGGGTACGAAGTTCCCCTTAATATCCATACCAGACCCAAAGGGTCTGGTAATGGACTGGGGGGGGACCCATGTCGTTTTTTTTCAATGATTTGCATCTATATTGCCGGGACCTGACAATACATTACATCTGTGACATTTTTTCCTTTAGAAATGTCATTTTGCTGTGGTATTGTTCTAAACATGGGAAACATGTGCTACTTTACAGAAATATGGAATATATTCATTCTTATTGTTTCACTTTAAGTGTTTTTAAAATGTTTTTTTTGCATTGATACATGTCCCCGGGGCAGGACCCGGGTCCCCAAACCCTTTTTATGGCAATAACTTTCATATAAGCCTTTAAAATTATCACTCTTGATTTTTCACATTCGTGTGCCATAGACTTTAACAGTGTTCACGTGTTCGAACAATTTTTTTGCCTGTTTGCATGTTCTGCTGCAAACTGAACCGGGGGTATTCCGCTCATCCCTAATGTTAACCAGTTCAGCAGTTTGGGTG
Source organism: Lithobates sylvaticus (assembly GCA_028564925.1). Taxonomy (NCBI): domain Eukaryota; kingdom Metazoa; phylum Chordata; class Amphibia; order Anura; family Ranidae; genus Lithobates; species Lithobates sylvaticus. Next base: position 387,311,666 of record CM053028.1, read on the forward strand.
TACTATGTATGTCCAAAGAGTGAACCTTTGATCACAAACTTATCAACCATCAGCTTGTATGGGTTTTGCCAGCGACTGGCTTCAAAGTCAAAATGATGCGGCAGCTCCATGTCACACACTTTCACACAGTCGGCCGTGCAGTGCCCTCCCTCCTGCCGGAGGTCCGCCCCCTCCTGTCGGTGGCCCCTCCCCTCCTGTGGTTCCCGGGCTGTCCCACATCCACCGGCGGGGGCGGAAAGAGACTGCAGTGAGACCGGAAAAATCCATGCCTCGATCTCACATGCAGACAATGAAACCAGAAGTGATGTCACTTCCGGTTTCATATGCACACTTTTCTGGCCAGTACAGCCAGGGGACACATCTAACCAAGCCAATCTGTGCACCAGGGGACACATCTAACCAAGCCAATCTGTGCTTGGTTAGATGGTGTGAAGTGCAATTGAGACATTGGGGTCTATTACCCCTAATTAGGACCCCTAATGTCTCCAAAAAGAGTAACTGTCACTGTTTCTTAACCCCTTTTTGATAGTAATCACATCAAAATAAATAAAATAAAAAAAAGTAAAAAATAAATAAAATAATAAAATATATAAAAAATATATAAATTGCCAATTGCCCCCCGTTTGCCCCGCACACCTGCACCAACACAAACGCAGCCCAGGGTGGTCGCACCACACATGTGACATATTGCTGTGAATGTCAGAGTGAGAACAATGATTCTAGAACAAGAGCTGGCATTTGGAGATGTACCGAGCCTTGGGTTGCTGTCAGTGGCTGAATCCGCACTCTGTTTACATTTAACTGACAAAGGTTTTCAAAATGCAAGTGGTGGGTGGAGGTGATAGTTTATCTTCTTTGCTTCTTTGCTATTTGTTTTATACCCCCCCCCCCGCCCTCCATTTCCCAAAAATACACTCATAGAATATGTAATGGTATCTTTCTGTGGTACCACATCTGCAAAAACATAAATTCAAATTCAAAAATCAGACATTCGAGGTATGACTCATAACAGAATATTTGCAAAAAACACATATTTTTATTTTATATAAATAGGTAAAGCAAACTATTTACACACACACACACACACACAAAATAATCAATCCAGATGAAAACTCCATATATTTAATAACCTTAACCCATAAACAGCTATTAATTCAGTTCTACATTTCTCCCAGTGAATTGTTGGAGTTTTTTAATCTTTGCATGCTGAAACTACGGGTGGGTGGAGACACCTCAGTGCATGTGGCAGCTTATAGCAAATGCTGCTTCTTTAGGAGTACTGTTGAGGTCTATGTACAATGATCATAAATATGTGATTATATAGTATATTCAGATATTGTCTCGTAAGTATACATTCGTAGAGTTATATAGTATATGTGTCAGCAGGTTGGAATGGTTAGTGGGTTCTGTCTCGGCTGGAAGGGTTGGAGTTAATGCTTTGCCTACTCTCCTGATCCTTTTTGGTGAGTTTTGCCTAACTGGGGCCGGTCCACTTGCCTGGATGATATCAATGGGGCAGTGGTGCGGTCCAATTGAGTCCCCCGCTGGAGGCTGGGTGGGCTGACAGTGGTTCCACAGTAGGCACTTTGCAAGCTCAGTACAGCCTTGTATTGTGAGTCCCATAGGATGGATATGGAAGAAGAGACTCGTGGAAGTAGGAGAAGGTCACTTGTCATGGCCTGCAACAGAGACTTTCACCTGGGGGTTCCCCCTAAAAATGCCACCACTGGACTTTGCCTCTGAAGGATCTACACTCATGTGAGAGAACCTGTAAAGAAGTATGGACACTGAAATGCACTTTTTCAGGTATCCCAGGGCAGCACATCAGCCTGTTGTTATAGTTAGGGAACTAGGGAAGTATTATGTTTTGCCTGTTGGACTGTAAGATGTCTGCCTTTGCACCTTATTTAAGTAAAGCATTTGAAACCTTGTCCTTGCCAAGTCTGGAGTTACTTAAGAGGTGTATCATAAGCAACCGGCACACACACAGTTAACCAGCGGGTCTTAACACATTGTGGTATGAAGACATCAGCGTGAAGTAATGTGAAGACATAAGTAGTTGCCAAGAGTAACAGAGTTTTAACAAGCAGCCTGTTGATAGTATGTAACTGTTATTGATAGCAGCGAGGCAGATGTTGTTGGCACCCTCTAAGCCAGCAATCTGTCACCCATTGCAACGGGAGCGGGTTGCATCGCAGAGGTTCCCCATCCTGTACAGAGGTACGGAGCTTCAAGAGTCAAGTTGAGTGAACATGTAGAGCCTGCACAGAGTGCACGGCGGGGCCCACTCCACTGCTGGGACTTGTAGTGGAAAACACTGAACAGGTGGTTGTGGACATTGGCTCAGCATGTACCTCCAAAATGCAAGTTACTGGGAAGGTGTGTACAGTCACGAGAGAATGAAAGTTAACTGGAGAACAGTTGCAGTTTCAGTGTATGTTGTTCATTCATCTCAAGTGTAGAGGACCGCCGTTAAGGTTAAATATTCCCCCACATCAGCCTCAACCTTGTTGCAAGATCCGGGCTGCTTTGTGCAAAACCACTGCACAGAGCAGGTGAGTATAACATGTTTGTTGTTTTTTTTTTTTTAAAACAAGACTTTAATACTACTTTAATATCAAGCAACAAAAAAAGATGTTTTGTACATTAGACTTCTTATTTTTTCATTATAAACCTGTAGTACATTTCTACATTCTGGTGTGCCTCCTATAGCAAGAAGCACTTAAATTCTCCTGCCAGCTTCTGGCAAACAAATAAGTATTTTTCCTTAAGCCTTATTCAATAAATAGAGCAAGGAGGAAGCACTAAACTGTCAAAACCTATAACAGCATCCGGAATTAAGTTTACGACATAAATTCAAATAGGTTACAATTTTTACGTTGTGTACTGTTTTATTCAATAAGGTTGTTTTTTATTCCCTCTTTATTGTGATTTCACATTTTGTGGAAAAAAATATTACCCATCCTGTCTGATCATTCTATTTAATAAAATTGCCATTGTATTTACACTTAGCTGTCATTCTACTAGCCTGACCAGTAAGTGGCACACATATACCCTGTGTTTGATGGAACCACTAACAGAAAATGCAAAGCACCTTTTAGTTTTGTGACTTGGTTGAAGACACATTTGTTTGCTCAAGGGTTAAAATATGGCATTGTTCTTCATAATAAGGAAGTCAATGCAAGGTAGTTGGAAGAACAAAGGAATCAAAATATGGAAATAGTTTATTATGTTCTTGATTGAGTGTAGCAGCCAGTTAGAAGTCTTCCTTTATTTTTTCATTTACAGTATGTAATTATAATTGCAATCTGATTAGGAGGGGTTGTAAAGGTAAATTGTTTTGACAAAAAAAAAAATGTCTATACGTACCTACTTTGTGCAATGGAATCGCAGAGAGCAGGCAGGAACCTCCTCTTTTTAGGTCCCCCGCTAGCACTCCTGGCCCCTCCTCTCTGGCCAATTCTCTATGCGTGCTCGCACCCGAGTCCACAGACTCACACACAGACAGCGGGAATCAGCCCCGCCACTCATCACTGGCTTTAATTGACAGCACTGGGAGCCAATATCTGCCCCAGCAAAGCCAGCGAGGGGAGAAAAGATCTGCAGACGTGCACGGTGCTGGAACAAGTGAGGTCTCAGGTAAGTAAAGGGAGACTGAGGGGGCGATGCTGACACCTAAACATTTTTTACCTTAATGCAAGGAATGCATTAAGGTAAAAGACGTTTAGACTTTACCACCCCTTTAAGCTTCTCTGGAGAAATCTATATGAACCAGATCTACACAGCAATTTAACATATATCACACAGTATATCCCTCAAAACAGTCAATAAAAAAATCAATCAGACAGCAATAGTTGAAAACTTGGATGACAGCAAGGACCAACATTTTAACTTATACTGTATGCAGAGTGCCGAACTCAGAATAATCAATTATTAATAAAGAAAACTGTTTATTCATTTATTTTTTTGCAATTTTGGTATTCTCAATTTGAGCTCCAAAGTTTGGAGATTTTGAAGTGCTTTGGGAGGGAAAAAATTTTGAACCCAATGCCCAGGTCTTGCAGAAGACCAGCGGGCTGGGTGTGCAGGCACGAACAGCCCTTATAATGATAGGCTTGGACATAGCTCGGGTGTGTGCGCCTGTTAGAACACAGAGGTGCTCTACTGAAGAGACAGTGGCACTGCTGAAGAGTGAGCCAGGTGGCTCTGCATTTTCTGTTACCTGTTGGTGAAAATCCTCTGCATGGGCAACTGTTTGTGGACTTTTCCTTTTGTTTGTTTAATAAAAGTGGGTTGGCAGGCCTTTAAAACCACAATTCGGACTGGTGTGGACTCACTAAAGTATGCTTCTACCACTGAGCTGAATTTCCCAAATATCACAAGTGGTGCTTGGATGTGGGAAAAGCAAGCAATGGAATCATCTGGATCTTCGTGCAGAAATGAGATGAAATGAGTACCTGTCAGGAACTATTTGTGCCTGTGCAGAGCAACTAGAAAACAGTCACTGCATGCAGAAGGTGGTGTACCTGCAACAGGAGAGAGAAAAGCTCAGCTGAGATTTGGACATCTAACTTCTAGCAGCCCAGGCTACTTTCTGAGGAGATTCTTTTAGATTCATAACAGAATTCAAAAGAGTCACTACATGGAGGTCATGGCCTAGAAACCGGAAACAGTTCTAGGTAACCTACCATCAGATGGACCAATGCCAGGATGATTATCACTGAAACAAAGCCCTTATGCGCTTATGTGAAATCTACATTAATATCTGTACAATATTGTAATTAGAAATATATTTCAGTTAGAGGGAAATATATATATTTAAAGTATTGAGGGTTGTGTTGGTGTTACTGTAATTAGTTCAACTTCAAAGCTTGGCCTTTTGTTTTCCCTGATAACATCTCACCTGGGTAGTAAACAACAGCCTTCTTTGATTCATCCAATCAGGCTGTGCCCAATAGACATGTACTAGGTGACCAATTAGGGAGAATTATATTAGCCACACTACAGGAAGTAGGGGGGGATATAATGCTTTGTGAGCAAGCTAATGTTGGCTTTTGCTGGTAGGGGAAACACACAGCAGTCATCATGGGCTGAACTGAACAGGTAATATAACTCTATACTTGCACCTTATATATTGTATTGTAAATATGGTTCTGTGAGTAATATGTAAATATCATGTAATCCAGGGGACATACACTGTACATTGTGTTGTAAATTCTGTCTGGTGTGTAATTTGTATATATATTATGTAACCCTATCAATAAATGTGTATTGCGGATTGAACTACCTCTTTTGTACAAAATCTCTCAGATCTAGATATGTATATGTCCATACTACCACAATGATTGAGGTGTATGAACATATACAAATACTAGACTACAAATGGCTACAGACGAAGGGACAGAAAAATTTGGTGGTCTCTTTCAGCAATATCAAGGGATTGCAAATATCTACAAAAAGCACACTATGAAAGGGTTTCTCATTTGAATGCTAAAAATGAACATTGGTGCTCTATGTGCTCAATATAGAAATGGGCTATAAGAAATAGCTGTGTTGTACAGTGTGTAATCATTAGGGAGCCTACTGTTAGTATACTAAGGAACACATAACTTAGGTTAAAAGCTAAATATAATATAGAATTTGTACATGAAGAGTCCAGATGCATTAGAAGGAGATGAAAAGAGCTGTTGCCCAATGTTATGCATGGAGATTTAGTCTATTTTAAAATGTTTGAAAGATGTTTTCCTGCAGGGGATGAAATGCATGTATGCCCATCAACAGGAATTGGAAACACAGCACAAAAGATGGATAGGGAGAACAGACAGTCTTTAGAAAATGTGCTACTTGTAGCTAACAATATTGGCAAACTATTGCCAGGAGTGCACATAACATTTCATGCAGATAATGTCTTGCAACGATGTAAATTGCTGGGAGTTGCCAACTCCAGAGATCAGGTTAAAGTTTTACTATTAACAGTTAACGTAGACACATGGTCTTCCCTACCAGACCATGTTAAAGAAGGAAGAGCAGATTACAATGAAACTGTAGATGAATTGCTAAAAATATTACATCCCTTTGACCTAGGCTTAATAGCAGCATTTAGAACAAAACAGGAAAATAATGAGAATCCACTTCTTTATGCAAACAGGCTATGGTCAGCTTACTATGTAGGCAAACGGAGAAACGTATACAGAGAAGACCCAGAGTACAAAACCATCCTAATATCTAATGCCCATCCAAAATTTAAAAGTCAATGTGGATTTTTTATAAATCCTCTTAAAGATTCATATCGATGTATCATGGATTGTATGCATAATTTTTTTTATGTAGCAAGAAAGTCTAAGTCTGTGAAATCAAAAATACATCACCAGAGTACAAATAATACCTGTTTAGCAAGTCATTCTACAAGAGAATTGGCCACCTTTTCAAACAGAAAGAGGCACCATTACAATTACAATGCCTCCAAAGATAAGATCTATAGGCATGGCCCCTCAGTTACTAGTCAAAGGCAAATAGCCACATGCTCCCCTTTGAATGTAAATCCTATGGAAAGCGATCTCAGATTACAGCACAGGAAATCAGTTCTAAAAGAACTTACGTTAATAACCACAATTACCTCTCTTGAAAATGAGATTGAACTACTGAAGTCACATATGCATAATTGGGAAAATACCAATAAAATAATGGAAACATCACAACATGCTCTTAAGGTAAAATATGAAGCATGCCATGCAGATTTGGGACAGTGTAATAAAGAACTGAAAGAAATAAAACAATCTTTTGAGCAAATTGTTCAGGTCCCACAGAAAACCGTCTGTTCCATTCAAACACAAAATAAAGGACGGAGGGTCAACCTATCTATATTATCTGCTAGGACTTCCCCTTACGGGGAACAAAACTTAAATATTAGCAATGTAGAAACAGCGAAAGAAATACCAGATCTAATGTGTCATTCAGATGTCTATGATCTGAGTAATTTATTTTCAACAGATCCAAGTGTGAATGTCAGTGAACATATACCTATGTAAATGCAACAATGTGGCAGTGTTTGCTTTCTTTGTGTCAAAGAAAGCTAAAAGGATAATAAATTTTGTCTTAGTTATATTTTCCAGGTGCAGGGAGCTCATGAAAAAGTATTTACATATTAAGCAGGTGTATTAATATAGATGTATATACATAAATATATACACCTAAGGTAATGTATATTAGGCTAGATATTCAAACATGGTTATTAGTAATACAGGTGTTTATCTTCCCCAAAGGATCAGAAGACTGTCATAAATATTCAAAGGTATAGGGTACAAGTATTGCTTAGTACACAAGCTTACTCTTGCTTCATTTTATTTTTTTTTTTGTTTTTGGTTGTGTTTTTTTTTTTTTTTTTTTTTCTTCCTTTTTCCCGTTTACAGAAACGCCTAACAATTAATTTGCAATTACCAAAGCGTTATCCAGAAGGTATGGGATGCAAACCAAATTAATGTATAGGTGTGAGTGATGGAATGAATGGGTAGGAACGGTCCATGTATAAACAAAGATTTTTTTTTTTTTGGATAGGGGTGTGTACTCAACATTGTTTTATGGCCATCAATAAGTGTGATCACACTAATGCGCATGCGTTGCACTGTTTATGATTATTTTATTAATATTTGTTGTTTTTTTTTTCCCGTTTATAATGAGCTCAATACTGGTACCAGTTAAAATTTATATTTTTTTTTTTTTTTTTTTTACAAGTTTTAAGTATTCGCGAATAAATAACCTGTGCACAGATATGAATTATTTTTTTTTATGTCCTTTCTGGGGGCTTACAGTGAAGATTCATTCACTCTGACACTTGGAACTTACATGATACATTACTTTGCACATTGTGGCATCTTAGGCATTCAGTAGGTCTTGTGTTGCGTGTTGTTTTCCCTTCCAAATTCACTCATGTGAAGATTATAGGTCTACATGTTGTATTCTTAGAATGTAAGTATTTATAAACCCTACAGAGTTTTCCTATATTTTTTGGCTATCAGAGTTTAGATATGGGGTGGGTCCTGTACATTTTTGACTTTACTTACGGTTGATGGATTCATTACCTCTGCTGGAAGGCGGTTCCAAGCATCCACTACTAGTTAGGCCAGTATGAACCTCTCAGAGAGGTACAGTGAGATGTTATTAATGATTTTTAAGTTTTGTATTATAGGATAAATGCACAAACAAGGACGGATGATTGGACCCAGATGTGTACCCAAATACACAAAGGACCTTAAAGAACATATTTTTTTTTTTTTGTATGTTCTTAGGAGAAGCCTTAAATATAATTAATTACAGGCCTAGCTAAATTCTAAACACTGGTTTGGGGCAGTCTGTTTCAATAAACAGACGTCCTACCCTCGCTAAAAACAACTTTTGTGGCCTTTTTGACTTGCAAATGGGTTTGCACTGAGAGTCAATTAATATGTTAATCACAACCGGGAGAGGGGGTTACCTTTAGTATACCTACAATGCTAAAGGCAGTTTTTCAAATGTTTTTTTTTTTTTTTTTTTTGGGTTAACAAGACACAGATTTAAGCCGCTTCAACAAAGTTAAAGTTTGGGCCAGCATTCAATCTGTATGGTTTTATTATTTTGTTTTTTTTTTTTTTTTTTTTTTTTTTTTATTTTTTATTTTATTTTTTATTTTTTTTTTTTATTATTTTAATCGTAATTTTTAATTTATTTTTAATCTTTTTTTTTTTTTTGTTTGATTTTTTCTTTTTTTTTTTCTCTTAAGGGAAAGGATTTTTTTTTTTATTTTTTGTTGTTGGTTTTTTTTATTTCTTTCCTATATCACCTTATTTTTTTTTTTTTTTTTTGGTGATTCTTCAGTTTTGCGTGACTATGGTCAAAAAAAAAAAAAAGAGGGGAGTGAGTATGGGGAACACTACATGGAGAACATTTAAAGCGATTAGAAATGTTGATATAGAATATTATGGCTTCCCTGTAGCATTTTGGGGATGGGCCAAGTCCCAACAGGTGTTAGTTTTCTCTTATGACATGGGATAATCGTTTTATATGAATTTAGGTCATGGTAGCTATTTATCATGACACTAGTAATATTAGGGTTTAACAACAGTCATGTGACTATTTTCTGTGTAAATGTGACATACAATCCTCTCTACAGTTCTAACATTTGGGCAGTCATCAGATGTGGTCATTGATATTGTTTTTTTTGTTGGTCAGGTTTTCCTTTGTGTGCCATAATAAGTCAAAGAGCATTGCGTGAATATAATATAGATATACTGGGACTGGTGAGACTCATAGTGATTGGCAAATAGCAGGGAGTATAGTACAATTGTACTTAAAAGTTTTTTAGTTTGATTGTTCCTGAAGCCACTAGTGACTGGTGACATCACACTTATCCATATTCTGAAATCAAGTTATTTTTGTCTGCGTAGATGACACTGCCTAATCTGCACATAGATCTCTCATAGTGGTGACCTCTTCTGTAGCCTGCTAAAGGCAGGACGGTACAGTAGCTACCCATGGTAGCCAAGGACGGAGCTATATGCCCAAAGGTTTGGCACCAGCACTGAACATAGCTGCAGTAAAAGGAGCTAGTGGTGAGTGGCGATGGCAACAAAATCCCCCTGGACACTTAAAGTGTCACACACACACACACACACACAGTGGTATTCAGCAGAAGGGGGAGCAGAGTTACTTGCAGGCATATGACAATGGAGGAAGAAAGATGAGGGGTGAAATCAGAAACCTGGCTTAAGGACGTAAACCTAAAACCTAAACCTAAAATTGTTACACATGTCACTGGGAAAAGGGTCTCACTTTATGTTGCAGTATATCTATGGCAATTAAAAGGTCCTTACTGCTCAGACTTACCAGACAAGCATTCAGTTGAATACATATGTCCCAAATGTACTTGTGTATCTCTTTCTCTACCTCTGTCCACATTAATAAAGTATAATCTTAGAAAGCCCGGATAGCTGTTCCAAAGGCCATTACTGTATGCTGTATCCAACTGGAATCACCATGGAAGGCTGTCCCAGAAGCAAGGGCAACATGACCAGATTGACATTATGGACTTTCGCACTATTATTATTGGACAGTTGAGAACAAGGATCCTCATGTTTTTATTATTATTAATTTTTTTTTCCCCCTTCATTTTTTTTTTTTGGGGTGTGTTTTTATTTTTCTCTTTATTTATCATATGATTTTTCTTTTATTATTATGGACTTATTACATCCAGAACAAGTGATGACTATCGATACTGGGATCCAGAAATGTGAACTGTAGAGATGGAGAGTTTAAAAGTTTTTTTTTTTTTTCTCTTCTCAAAGAGTTTTATTTCATTTCAGAGGGCAAAGCTGAAAAGTTCCAAATATTAAAGAAGATTGCACATAAACCATTATTCTATGTGTGGCCGAGTCTCATATACTCAACTGGCCACAAGGGGCCATCTGTTGCCTTATGCGCTTATGTGAAATCTACATTAATATCTGTACAATATTGTAATTAGAAATATATTTCAGTTAGAGGGAAATATATATATTTAAAGTATTGAGGGTTGTGTTGGTGTTACTGTAATTAGTTCAACTTCAAAGCTTGGCCTTTTGTTTTCCCTGATAACATCTCACCTGGGTAGTAAACAACAGCCTTCTTTGATTCATCCAATCAGGCTGTGCCCAATAGACATGTACTAGGTGACCAATTAGGGAGAATTATATTAGCCACACTACAGGAAGTAGGGGGGGATATAATGCTTTGTGAGCAAGCTAATGTTGGCTTTTGCTGGTAGGGGAAACACACAGCAGTCATCATGGGCTGAACTGAACAGGTAATATAACTCTATACTTGCACCTTATATATTGTATTGTAAATATGGTTCTGTGAGTAATATGTAAATATCATGTAATCCAGGGGACATACACTGTACATTGTGTTGTAAATTCTGTCTGGTGTGTAATTTGTATATATATTATGTAACCCTATCAATAAATGTGTATTGCGGATTGAACTACCTCTTTTGTACAAAATCTCTCAGATCTAGATATGTATATGTCCATACTACCACAATGATTGAGGTGTATGAACATATACAAATACTAGACTACAAGAGCCTGGGGTGTCAGGAAAAACCCTATTGAGAGACCAGGGAGTGGACCCATGCAACAGAGTGTTGTAACTGTAAGCTGCATGAGCCAGGAGACCCCAGGGAGCCTAGAGAGCGGGTAATACTGTCTGGGGCACCAATAAGAGGAGTAGTGGTGTTGATGAAAAGTGAGCAGGCGGTTCGACATTTTCTGTTAACGGTATTTGTTGCTGAAAATTCTCTGTGTGGGTAACTATTTGTGAACTTTTCTTTTCCTTTGTTTATTAAAAGGCTGACAATTCTTTAAAACCAAGGTTCGAACTGGTGTGGACTCTTTAACCCCCCTGGCGGTATTCCCGAGTCTGGCTCGGGGCAGGAACTTCAGTACCAAAAGCGGTAACCCCGGGCTTGCATTGCAGGATACAGGGGGAAGTTACTTACCTTGTCCCCTGGATCCTGCGATGTCTCCCCGCTGTGTGAGCGAGCTGTTTGCTCGCTCGATTCCCACAGTGCTGAGTGCCGCTGATCTCCATTCCCTGCGACGTTACGACGCACGGGAACGGAGATCGCGCCAAATTCAAAAAAGTTTAAAAACAGTACACATACAGTACTGTAATCTTACAGATTATAGTACTGTATAAAAAAAAATACACATCCCCTTTGTCCCTAGTGGTCTGCCCAGTGCCCTGCGTGTCATTTTATATAATAAATAAAAAATGTTCTGCCTGGAAACTGGAGATTGTCCATAGCAACCAAAAAGTTCACAATTCATCATCAAACACTAAATTTAATGACAGCGACTATTCTGCAACTGAGCAAATTTCAGTGTTTTTGATTTGATTACATTATTGAATCATTTTTATATATATTTTTATTATATTATAATTTATGATTTTGTGTTTCAAACTTTATCATACCCGGGATGTCTACTAGACTCTGGTTTGGACAGATTTAAGTGAGTTATTCATAAGAATTTCATGCCTACAATATAAAAACACCAAATTTACATGCAAAATAATTGTACCGCTTTTGGTACAAAATTCCAGACATAATCATACCGCCAGGGAGGTTAAAGAGGAAATGCAGTCTGCTCACATAATTTGTAATAAAACATCTTTGCCATTCTGAAGCTTCCCACCAACCACTTTGCATATTATTTTATAATGCATCCATATTAATTAAGCAGCTGAAGCTGCTGCCAGTTCACTTCCAAGATTTACACAGACACACAGAGGCACACCTCCAGCTCTGCAGCTCTCATTGTCCCTCTTATGACTCACCCCCCTCCCTTCCTGGCAAACTCTAACGAGAGTGAGAGAGGGAGCTGTGTATGATGTCATAAGCCTAGGCTTTTTACCAGACAAGAAACAGGAAGTGGGCTGCATAAGGTATTTACTGGCAGAAAAAAAAAAATGTTTTACTATCCAAAGTTAAAATAACAAGGGCAGACAATTTATCAGATGGAAAGATGAAAAAAATGACTGAAGGTCCGCTTTAAGAATCCTTCTAGAACTGAGCTGAATCCCCCAATATCACACTGATCATGCATGTCTAGAAAATGGTATCGCAAATCAGTTCCTCTCCTCAGCAGATGGCACTCCCCCATGCTCTGGTGGTAGACTGTTTCTTAGCGTCCTCACATCTATTGCAGGGATATGGACCCTGTATTGGTTTTGATGATGTCAGAGGACCTTAGATCAACAGAGAAATGGGGAAAAGAGTCTGCAGGTCTAGCAGCAGATAGAAGCCTGCAGGAGCAGAGGATCATGTAAGTAAAACTGCTTTACCATCCCCTAGGCATACATGAACAGTTAACCATTACAGTAGGGGTACAGCCCCACTGCAAAGGAATGAGTTTAGTTTTCTTGGAGTTGGGCTTTGATTTACTCACCCTTATTCAACAATATTCAGCCCTCATTTACAGGCTATTCAAACCCAGAAAAAAATATTGTTTCAGGCTAAGAACTCATTCAGAAAGTACAGACTATATCTTTTCCATCTTACCAGAAATTCCAGAAATTCAATGTGCTGGTCAACTGTGAGCTGGAAAAGCAATCTTATCTTTCTATAGTAAGCTATTTATCTCCCCCATGTAATGAAATTGAACAAAGGCAAATATTGAAAGTCTATCCCGAGTGACAACCATAGTTCCTTCCATAGATACAGTGGAGGACTAAGCATAGCCACCCAGGGACAAGAAATATGTTTTTTCCAGGTAAAATAAAATAAGTCTGAAAAAAGAAAGCAAACACAATCATCTATTCTAAGAACAGGTAAGATGCAATACATGAACTTTGGGTTTATATATGATTTAAAGTGGATGTAAACCCAAATTTTTTTTTAAATTAAGGCTTGCAACTTGTACAGTACCCGTCAGGAACTATTTGTGCCTGTCCAGAGCAACTAGAAAACAGGCACTGCATGCAGAAGGTGGTGTGCATACAAAAGGAGAGAGAAAAGCTCAGCTGAGATTTGGACATCTAACTTCTTGCAGCCCAGGCTACCTTCTGAGGAGATGTCATGTCATTTGTGCCCAGTCTTGCCACAAAGAGTTAATCCAGCTCCAAGCAATCCTCTTATCTTTTTTCAGTGAGATAAAAATGGACAGAAATAGAAATAGATGTCTTTTTCTCCCCCTTGCTGTGAGTGACAGGTGATTTACACATCTCATGCACGAGTGTGAGAGAGGCATTCTGTGTACATTTTTTGTACTTTAGATCCCCTCCTCCTTTCTTCTCCAGCTCTCCCAGGATTGGCTGCTCCACACCTCAGCATGATTGGGCATGCTGAAATCATGTGGTGACTTTCCTGGGTTTTAACTGGATGTGAGTGATCATGGGGCATAATCCACAAGACCAGCAGAAGTTCAGTGTAAGAAATATTGATGCCTGGCCAAGGGGAGTGTAGAGGTGGGCGAGGAGTCTACTGACATCATGACTCACCCACTAAGCTCCAGACAACAGACCCACCCACAGAATCTGCAGTTTTTCGGGTCTCATAACAGACAGAGCGGAGACATTTGACAGGTAAGGATACATGCAGGAGGCGTGTATATCCTATAGATAACCACTATGGCAGTAGTTTAGAAAGCAGGAGAGAGGGTTTACATCCACTTTAAACTGATTACAGTGTACATTTTCACCCTAACAGCCAAAACAGTATGTGCTGTGAAGCCCTCAGAGGTTTAGAGAACCTTAGTGAACAAACAGCATCATAAAGGCCAAGGAACACACCAGACAGGTCAGGGATACATTTGTGGAGAAGTCTAAAGCAGGGTTAGAGTCTAAAAAATATCTTGGGGGGCGTGGTTGGTCAGAGACCAAGTGTCTGCACACCGGACCGAGCATCAGCGACATTTCACGGCTTCCTGCAGCACCTGTACCTACGCAGAGGACTCCTTTAGTCTCTGTCCACCCCTGCAGCATGGCAATGAAGAGAAAAAGTGGACCAGCAGCACCCGCAGAAGCTGGCCACGTTTCTCTTCCAGCCGGCAGAGAGACTCCGTCAAAATGGTGCCGACTCAGTTCCTTCCACAAGCGGCTCCTCTGCTCTCCTGGCTCCACAGCCCACAGTGGCTGCTTCTCCTGCTGATGACAAAAGCATGGAGCTATAGCACCATAACGGCAATCAGCACAGCTCTCCCCCTCACACACCAATCTCGGGCAGCCCTGCCAAGGTGAGAATGAGGCTGGACTCCCTTGCTGCAGATCCCCATGAGGTGAGCTATTCTTCTCATTCTTTTGGGTTACTGCCAGTTCCTCCTGATGCCATATCCATGTCCCCTACATCCAACCAGCCAGTGCTGGATTATACCCTTAAGGAAATGCTACTGTCACTCTGCAGTTCCTTACAGTCTGACATGCTTCATCTTATGTAACAGTTTAAGCAGAATATTTACACATTAGGAAATTGAGAAAAGGCCAGGGGACTATGCAAACACTATCAATGATGTAATTGATGCTCAAGATGCAAAGTCAAAGGAACAAAATTGTATTAAAGGGGTTGTAAAGGTTCATTTTTTATTTTCTAAATAGGTTCCTTTAAGCTAGTGCATTGTTGGTCCACTTACCTTTTCCTTCGATTTCCCTTCTAAATGTTTTTTTTCTTTGTCTGAATTTCTCACTTCCTGTTTCTCCTCAGTAAACTTCACACCATCATCCGAACAGTGTTTAGTCAGCCAGAACAGCTTACTGAACAGCTTACTGAGGAGGAACAGGAAGTAAGAAATTCAGACAAAAAAAACAAAGAAAAAAAAACATTTAGAAGGGAAATCGAAGGAAAAGGTAAGTGAACCAACAATGCACTAGCTTAAAGGAACCTATTTAGAAAATAAAAAACAAACCTTTACAACCCCTTTAAGGATAAGATAGAAGACATTAAAGATCGGTTCCACTGGAACAATGTCAAGATCGGGGGTATATCTGAAGAGATACAGCAGTGGTTCTAAACCCTGTGCTCAAGTACCCCAACAAGGCCACGTTTGTAGGTTTTCCTTTATCCTGCTAGGTGCTTTAAATCAGAGTCAATGGCTTGTTTTTTTTGGACAGCTATTTTATCTAAGAGAAATTCCCAAAACATGGCCTGCTGGGGGTACTTGAGGACAGGGTTGAGAACCACTGAGATACAGGATCTGTCCATCTATGTACGCGGTCTGATCAAGACACTCCTCCCGGAGCTCAAAAATATTGAATTGTTTAAAGACCTCATCCACAGACCCCCCAAACCTAAGCACCTTCCAGGTTCAAAACCCAGGGATGTCATTCTCCACATCAATTTCCACCATACCAAAGACCAACTCATGCAGAAAGCTAAATCTGCAGGAACCTTGCCTGAGCCTTATGCAAATTTGCAACTTTTCGTGGATTTATCACAACACACTCTACAATGCCACAGGCAACTAAATACTATTACTAAAGCCTTACGCAATCATCAAATCCTGTACCAATGGGCAAATCCAGCCAAACTCTTGGTCACCTTTCAAGATTCCAAACATGTCATCTCCTCTCTCCAAAATGTTCTCCAGCAACTCTATCTGGGGCATCATTCCAGTCCCTTCTACCTTGCAGGAACCCCTTTTAATACAAGCGGCACCACCTTATTACCATCCACAGCCTCAACAGATCCACCCAAGATCCAATCCATGCTAACAGGCACTAGATCTAGCATTCGGCATCTCATTGTCCATCCCAGTTTACTTTAGTCTCCGGCTTCTCGCAAAATTTTCTTCCTACCCCAGTTATTTTCTTCCTGGACACAGTAGTGTCCCCATCGCAGAAAGTGTTTAGCAGTAGTGATTGGCTTCTTTTTCTGTTATTTTTTTTCCTGTTTTTACTCAACAGCCTTTAAAACTCCAGTTGCTGTAACCACAGCACCCACTACAATAGTTTTCCACAATCTTCCGCCCTCACTGACTGTTTATAGTGAACCTCATTACCTAACTACTGATACTATGGCCATTAAGATATCCATCAATACAAAAGGCTTAAACCACCCGGTCAAGAATCTCTCTCTGGAAGCTGACCGTGTCCACATAATGCAGCGTTGTCTGTGTGCTAGAAACGCACTTCCATTCTCAGCACCAACCCAAATGCTCCCAAAGATCCTTCCCGCAAATCTTTACCGCCAGTGCCCCAGCAAAAAAGAAAGGAGTCCTTCTAGCCATTAAGGACATGGTTTCCTTTCAATTACAGCACTGCATCGAGGATGCTTATGGCCGCTATATTATTCTAGTATGCCTTCTGAATAACTTTCCCTATACAATTGTCAATGTGTATGCTCCCAACACCCACCAAGTCCGCTTCCTAAAGAACATCCGCAAAAAAGTTGGCAACGTCCAACACGGTTCCACCATCTGGTGTGGGTCTTCAACATTTCTCTAGACCCCCAACTCGATTCCTCCAACAAAAGAGGAAGACCATCCCTAAGGGCCTCTCTACAAGACTCTCAACTTCATGATGTTTGGAGCTGTCAACATGCCACAGAACGCGACTACACCTTTTTGTCCATGTTTCACAATGTCTACTCTCGCATCAACCTTTTTCTAGTAGATAAATGGCTCCTGCAGAACATTTCAGGATATTCTACCCAATTTGTGTAACTATTGAGGACACTCCAAATCCTAAATCTGCCTCCTTCTTCAATCATCCCCTTACATAGTTACATAGTACATAGTTACATAATAGGCAAGGTTGAAAAAAGACATAAGTCCATCAAGTTCAACCTATGTGTGTGATTTTATGTCAGTATTACATTGTATATCCCTGTATGTTGTGGTCGTTCAGGTGCCTATCTAATAGTTTTTTTAAATTATAGATGCACCCTGCTGAAACCACTGCCTGTGGAAGAGAATTCCACATCCTAACCGCTTTTAGAGTAAAGAACCCTCTACGTAGTTTAACAACCTCAATACAGGGCACTTTGACCCTCTTCTTGTCCAGGCCATTTTTCAGCTTTCAGCGCTGTCACACTTTGAATGACTTTTTCAGCTTTCAGCGCTGTCACACTTTGAATGACTATTGCGCGGTCATGCTACACTGTAACCCTGTTTCCTCAATTGCTCCTTGGATTGTCGTACCCCAATATTCCGGCGCAGACTCTTCACAACTTTAGTCATGATCTTGGCCTTTCTCACATTTGGGTTTAAGTATGGTCCGTGCTTCCGATCATAGTTGGCCCTCTTTAATATGTCCATCATCTCCACCATTTCACCAAAGAACAGGCCTTATATCTTCTCCTCCGGGATCGGGACGTTTCTGTCTCTGGGCTTTCCTCGTCGTTATTGCTATTATGCACCTGCTGTGTCTCTGCCATGTTTTCTCCCACTGCCCGAAAGAGAAGGGGCAGAGAATATGCTCGAAAGAGCGGGAGACGTGGGTGGAGTTTCACGCATGCGCAGTGTATATAAAGCTAACACGCGTGAGTTGTACGTACGATCTGTGAGTGGAGGAATCGCTGAACGTTATAATGAAGGTAACATTTTAACTTGGGACATCAGTGGCCTATACTTATTCGAGATTGATATTGGGATAAGATTAGGAGAGTTTAGCCTGATATTAGTGTTTTGGTCTTGTGTTTTGGCTTCAGAAAATATGAAACAATTCAAAGACCCTGAATTCATGGGACAGTTCATAGACAAATACAGGGATATGCGCAATTTGTGGGAGGTTAAAAACCCCTTATTTCACAATAAACCCGCTAGGAAGGCATCGCTGGAGAAACTGCTGCAATTTGTTAAGACGCAGGTCCCTGACACAGACATCAAGTTTGTGGATAAGAAAATTGGTAGCTTGGGAAGCACATATAGGAAGGAGCTTAATAAGATCCAGGCTTCCATGAGATCAGGAGCTGCAGCAGAGGATGTGTATGAACCCAGTCTGTGGTACTACAACAGGATGCGGTTTCTGGTAGACCAGATGGAAGCCAGGGAGTCACTTTCGACACTTCCATCCAGCCTTCCCTCAACCCTTCCCTCAACCCCAGCTGAGGCTTCCGAGGACCAACCTGGGCCTTCCATCCTGGAAGAAGATGAGGAGCCCAGCTGGAGCCAGGTATAATATTTTTTAACATATTTATTGTCTGAAAATTTGTGTTGTTATCTAGATGTTATTATTGACAACAAATGAATGATTTTTAAAAAAAGTGTTTGACATATCAATAGACAGTAGGGGCCAAAAATGATTGTGACAAGAATAAAAAAAGCTGGGGTCAGAATGATAGTCTTTTCTATTTATTAACATTCAATTTGCAACAGTCATGAGCTGAAAATTGTGTGTGATTGATGAACAACAAACTAAAACTATGTCCCTTTTTCATACACAGGAAGACCTCTGGATGAGGCTCTGGAATGTGGCAGACAGGAGGAGGCGGGGGTAAGTGTCAGCCAGGAGATGGCGGGCCCAGTAGCCTCACCCAATCCCAGGCCCCTCTGCCTTCAAAACAAAAGGGCCAGAAAGGGAAGTAACGTGGAGAGGCAGCACTGGGCCTCATTAAGGAGGCTAATGCGGCCCTGAAACCCCCCCCCCCCCAGATGCTAAAGAGGCCTATGGCTATCATATAGCTGCCAAATTGCTGCAAATGGATCAGGGCCAACGCCACAACTGTGAGAATTTTTTTGAGGCCATTCATAAGGGGTTGAGGGGCCAAATGACCAATGTACACTAATGTGCGCTCGCCCATCCTCCTCCTCCTCCTGCCACAAGTCCACCTCCAGAGCCACAGCCTCCAAGGAAGGCTGCAGGGAACGCTGCAGGGAAGCGTGGAGGGAAGGCTGCAGGGAAGACAAGAAAGTGACGGCCTGGGTTCAGTCTGGTCTGACAGAAGACACAGCCTGTTGTAGTTCCACAGCCTGGGGACATATATGTCATCTGCTGCTGTTCCTGATCTCTGGGAGTCCCTGGACCAGATTGTGCTCCCTATTATATGGACTTCTCAAGCTACCAATTTTTATTTCCAAAGAGTTGATGTCTGCCTTAGGGGTCAAAGGCTTCACAAATGCCAGCAGTTTCTCCAGCTTTGCCTTCCTCTTTATTTTATTATTATGAGCCAGAATAAATGGAGGTTTATTTTTTGGAAAATACTTGCCTATGCGTTTTTCTTCAAATAGGACAGTTTGTTTGTGAGTAGGCAGGTACATTTCCAAAATACAATGTCAAATTAACAAGGGACACCTGACACAACTTGACACAAACAAAAAAAAATATGAAGATCACTAGAAAATAATTTATAAATAATCAAAAAAACAGGAGATAAAAAAGATGACTATAAAAAATAATTCTAAACATTATTATGCAGAGCTGGCTTTAAAAAAAAAAAAAAAGATTATTCAGGAGATCAAGAGAAATAATAAAGAAATACGTTTTTGAGAACTCTGTGTGAATATCAGCAGCAAAACAAATTCATTATTCTAGCATTATAAAGAACAACAGAATGCGCTACGTTAAAAGATCCAATAATTTGCAGTGTGACGAATGTGCTATATCCATTACGAACTTTAGTTTTACCAGCCCGAGCGCTTCCGTCTCGTACTTGAATCTGAGCATGCGTGATTTTTTGCGGGTCGGAATTGCATACACAGGAACGCATTTTCGGATAGGAACTTTTACCGACTGAAAAATAGAGAACCTGCTCTCAATCTTTTGCTGGCGGGAATTCAGCCAGCAAAAGTCCAATGGAGCATACACATGGTCGCATTTTCCGACCAAAACCTCTCATCGGTCTTTTGCTGGCCGGGTTTCCGATCGTGTGTACGTGGCATAACACTACTAAACTAGAGTTTAGTGTCCCTTTAATAGAAACTGAATGATGAAGCAAAATAATAACATAGTCTATTTATTTTATATGCAAAAGGTTTCCTATAAGTTCACAAACAAACAAGAAGCTAAACGGGAAACAGTTATGAAATTGGCAAAAAAAAAAGATATAATTAACAGTGCTCAGTTACCTACTTTAGGAATCATAATTGCTATATTGTTTTACTTGCTTTATTAATATACAAAACAGATAACCATATGTCTGCATTGGGATAGTTTATGTGTATTAGCTGTTGATGCTTTGAGACTAAAAAAAATTCTGCTAATCCTTCTGCACTAGCTCTGCCCTCCAGTCAGTTAATTTTCTAAACGTATAACTGTGCTATAACATATTTCCTTGCTGCCAAGGGAAAAAAACTGCCAAAACAGCGTAAAGTTAAAATTTAACACCCCTTCTCCTGCTATTTGCATGAAACTTCTGAAAAGTTTTAGGCACTAAAACAGGAAATAATTGCACGTTGTGCACTGCAAAATGTGCTGAATACATATTTTATTAACATTTTCCCTTGTTTTCATCATAGCTCGAAGACACCAGGGACACAGCAAATTGCAGTCACACCTACAATGCCTGTGATAATAGAGTCAAGCATAACTACTCCACTTTAATCATAAGATAATTATGAGTAATAGCTCCTTCAGGTAATGATAGTGCAAAAAACATGTCTAGCTTTAATTGTTTTAGTGATTTTGATTGATGACTGGATGTTACTCTGCGGGGCATAATGGGTTTTGCTTTGTGAGCTTTCAGTACAAGAGATGACTTTCTGAACATGCATGTAAAGTAATATCATAACATGTCTGTTGACGGTAATCTTTGATTATAAGGTCTTTACTCCACATACTGTTTTGGCTGTTAGGGTGAAAATGTACACTGTAATCAGTTTAAAGTGGATGTAAACCCTCTCTCCTGCTTTCTAAACTACTGCCATAGTGGTTATCTATAGGATATACACGCCTCCTGCATGTATCCTTACCTGTCAAATGTCTCCGCTCTGTCTGTTATGAGACCCGAACAACTGCAGATTCTGTGGGTGGGTCTGTTGTCTGGAGCTTAGTGGGTGAGTCATGATGTCAGTAGACTCCTCGCCCACCTCTACACTCCCCTTGGCCAGGCATCAATATTTCTTACACTGAACTTCTGCTGGTCTTGTGGATTATGCACCATGATCACTCACATCCAGTTAAAACCCAGGAAAGTCACCACATGATTTCAGCATGCCCAATCATGCTGAGGTGTGGAGCAGCCAATCCTGGGAGAGCTGGAGAAGAAAGGAGGAGGGGATCTAAAGTACAAAAAATGTACACAGAATGCCTCTCTCACACTCGTGCATGAGATGTGTAAATCACCTGTCACTCACAGCAAGGGGGAGAAAAAGACATCTATTTCTATTTCTGTCCATTTTTATCTCACTGAAAAAAGATAAGAGGATTGCTTGGAGCTGGATTAACTCTTTGTGGCAAGACTGGGCACAAATGACATGACATCTCCTCAGAAGGTAGCCTGGGCTGCAAGAAGTTAGATGTCCAAATCTCAGCTGAGCTTTTCTCTCTCCTTTTGTATGCACACCACCTTCTGCATGCAGTGCCTGTTTTCTAGTTGCTCTGGACAGGCACAAATAGTTCCTGACGGGTACTGTACAAGTTGCAAGCCTTAATTTAAAAAAAAGAATTTGGGTTTACATCCACTTTAAATCATATATAAACCCAAAGTTCATGTATTGCATCTTACCTGTTCTTAGAATAGATGATTGTGTTTGCTTTCTTTTTTCAGACTTATTTTATTTTACCTGGAAAAAACATATTTCTTGTCCCTGGGTGGCTATGCTTAGTCCTCCACTGTATCTATGGAAGGAACTATGGTTGTCACTCGGGATAGACTTTCAATATTTGCCTTTGTTCAATTTCATTACATGGGGGGAGATAAATAGCTTACTATAGAAAGATAAGATTGTTTTTCCAGCTCACAGTTGACCAGCACATTGAATTTCTGGAATTTCTGGTAAGATGGAAAAGATATAGTCTGTACTTGCTGAATGAGTTCTTAGCCTGAAACAATATTTTTTTCTGGGTTTGAATAGCCTGTAAATGAGGGCTGAATATTGTTGAATAAGGGTGAGTAAATCAAAGCCCAACTCCAAGAAAACTAAACTCATTCCTTTGCAGTGGGGCTGTACCCCTACTGTAATGGTTAACTGTTCATGTATGCCTAGGGGATGGTAAAGCAGTTTTACTTACATGATCCTCTGCTCCTGCAGGCTTCTATCTGCTGCTAGACCTGCAGACTCTTTTCCCCATTTCTCTGTTGATCTAAGGTCCTCTGACATCATCAAAACCAATACAGGGTCCATATCCCTGCAATAGATGTGAGGACGCTAAGAAACAGTCTACCACCAGAGCATGGGGGAGTGCCATCTGCTGAGGAGAGGAACTGATTTGCGATACCATTTTCTAGACATGCATGATCAGTGTGATATTGGGGGATTCAGCTCAGTTCTAGAAGGATTCTTAAAGCGGACCTTCAGTCATTTTTTTCATCTTTCCATCTGATAAATTGTCTGCCCTTGTTATTTTAACTTTGGATAGTAAAACATTTTTTTTTTCTGCCAGTAAATACCTTATGCAGCCCACTTCCTGTTTCTTGTCTGGTAAAAAGCCTAGGCTTATGACATCATACACAGCTCCCTCTCTCACTCTCGTTAGAGTTTGCCAGGAAGGGAGGGGGTGAGTCATAAGAGGGCCAATGAGAGCTGCAGAGCTGGAGGTGTGCCTCTGTGTGTCTGTGTAAATCTTGGAAGTGAACTGGCAGCAGCTTCAGCTGCTTAATTAATATGGATGCATTATAAAATAATATGCAAAGTGGTTGGTGGGAAGCTTCAGAATGGCAAAGATGTTTTATTACAAATTATGTGAGCAGACTGCATTTCCTCTTTAACCTCCCTGGCGGTATGATTATGTCTGGAATTTTGTACCAAAAGCGGTACAATTATTTTGCATGTAAATTTGGCGTTTTTATATTGTAGGCATGAAATTCTTATGAATAACTCACTTAAATCTGTCCAAACCAGAGTCTAGTAGACATCCCGGGTATGATAAAGTTTGAAACACAAAATCATAAATTATAATATAATAAAAATATATATAAAAATGATTCAATAATGTAATCAAATCAAAAACACTGAAATTTGCTCAGTTGCAGAATAGTCGCTGTCATTAAATTTAGTGTTTGATGATGAATTGTGAACTTTTTGGTTGCTATGGAGAATCTCCAGTTTCCAGGCAGAACATTTTTTATTTATTATATAAAATGACACGCAGGGCACTGGGCAGACCACTAGGGACAAAGGGGATGTGTATTTTTTTTTATACAGTACTATAATCTGTAAGATTACAGTACTGTATGTGTACTGTTTTTAAACTTTTTTGAATTTGGCACGATCTCCGTTCCCGTGCGTCGTAACGTCGCAGGGAATGGAGATCAGCGGCACTCAGCACTGTGGGAATCGAGCGAGCAGACGGCTCGCTCACACAGCGGGGAGACATCGCAGGATCCAGGGGACAAGGTAAGTAACTTCCCCCTGTATCCTGCAATGCAAGCCCGAGTCTGGCTCGGGGTTACCGCTTTTGGTACTGAAGTTCCTGCCCCGAGCCAGACTCGGAATACCGCCAGGGGGGTTAAAGAGTCCACACCAGTTCGAACCTTGGTTTTAAAGAATTGTCAGCCTTTTAATAAACAAAGGAAAAGAAAAGTTCACAAATAGTTACCCACACAGAGAATTTTCAGCAACAAATACCGTTAACAGAAAATGTCGAACCGCCTGCTCACTTTTCATCAACACCACTGCTCCTCTTATTGGTGCCCCAGACAGTATTACCCGCTCTCTAGGCTCCCTGGGGTCTCCTGGCTCATGCAGCTTACAGTTACAACACTCTGTTGCATGGGTCCACTCCCTGGTCTCTCAATAGGGTTTTTCCTGACACCCCAGGCTCTCTTACTCCTCTGAGACTTATCGATTCCCTCAGTTCCCTGGATTCTCCTAGTTGTCCAGGCTCTCTTAGGCTCCCAGAATTACTCAGCCTCCTCAACACTCTCAGCCTGATGGACATGGAATCTCTCCAACATAGAGTGCTGTCCCTTGAGTAAAGCACCTAACAGGAGACTGCAAACAGGAACACACACCTGTCCTAAAAAGGGAGCCTTGAGTTATGCCCAAGACTATCATTATAATTACTTCTGCAAGACCTGGACACTGAGTTAGAGATTTCACACTTTTCTGAGTCGTTGCTTGTCTGGTGCCTTGGCCTCCCTGTGATATACCTTCCCCTTACCAAAGCATTGCTGGCATTACCATTCCCAGCAGGTGTTCTCTTGCAACAGGATAAGGGCTTTGTTTCAGTGATAATCATCCTGGCATTGGTCCATCTGATGGTAGGTTACCTAGAACTGTTTCCGGTTTCTAGGCCATGACCTCCATGTAGTGACTCTTTTGAATTCTGTTATGAATCTAAAAGAATCTCCTCAGAAAGTAGCCTGGGCTGCTAGAAGTTAGATGTCCAAATCTCAGCTGAGCTTTTCTCTCTCCTGTTGCAGGTACACCACCTTCTGCATGCAGTGACTGTTTTCTAGTTGCTCTGCACAGGCACAAATAGTTCCTGACAGGTACTCATTTCATTTCATTTCTGCACGAAGATCCAGATGATTCCATTGCTTGCTTTTCCCACATCCAAGCACCACTTGTGATATTTGGGAAATTCAGCTCAGTGGTAGAAGCATACTTTAGTGAGTCCACACCAGTCCGAATTGTGGTTTTAAAGGCCTGCCAACCCACTTTTATTAAACAAACAAAAGGAAAAGTCCACAAACAGTTGCCCATGCAGAGGATTTTCACCAACAGGTAACAGAAAATGCAGAGCCACCTGGCTCACTCTTCAGCAGTGCCACTGTCTCTTCAGTAGAGCACCTCTGTGTTCTAACAGGCGCACACACCCGAGCTATGTCCAAACCTATCATTATAAGGGCTGTTCGTGCCTGCACACTCAGCCCGCTGGTCTTCTGCAAGACCTGGGCATTGGGTTCAAAATTTTTTCCCTCCCAAAGCACTTCAAAATCTCCAAACTTTGGAGCTCAAATTGAGAATACCAAAATTGCAAAAAAATAAATGAATAAACAGTTTTCTTTATTAATAATTGATTATTCTGAGTTCTGCACTCTGCATACAGTATAAGTTAAAATGTTGGTCCTTGCTGTCATCCAAGTTTTCAACTATTGCTGTCTGATTGATTTTTTTATTGACTGTTTTGAGGTATATACTGTGTGATATATGTTAAATTGCTGTGTAGATCTGGTTCATATAGATTTCTCCAGAGAAGCTTAAAGGGGTGGTAAAGTCTAAACGTCTTTCACCTTAATGCATTCCTTGCATTAAGGTAAAAAATGTTTAGGTGTCAGCATCGCCCCCTCAGTCTCCCTTTACTTACCTGAGACCTCACTTGTTCCAGCACCATGCACGTCTGCAGATCTTTTCTCCCCTCGCTGGCTTTGCTGGGGCAGATATTGGCTCCCAGTGCTGTCAATTAAAGCCAGTGATGAGTGGCGGGGCTGATTCCCGCTGTCTGTGTGTGAGTCTGTGGACTCGGGTGCGAGCACGCATAGAGAATTGGCCAGAGAGGAGGGGCCAGGAGCGCTAGCGGGGGACCTAAAAAGAGGAGGTTCCTGCCTGCTCTCTGCGATTCCATTGCACAAAGTAGGTACGTATAGACATTTTTTTTTTTGTCAAAACAATTTACCTTTACAACCCCTCCTAATCAGATTGCAATTATAATTACATACTGTAAATGAAAAAATAAAGGAAGACTTCTAACTGGCTGCTACACTCAATCAAGAACATAATAAACTATTTCCATATTTTGATTCCTTTGTTCTTCCAACTGCCTTGCATTGACTTCCTTATTATGAAGAACAATGCCATATTTTAACCCTTGAGCAAACAAATGTGTCTTCAACCAAGTCACAAAACTAAAAGGTGCTTTGCATTTTCTGTTAGTGGTTCCATCAAACACAGGGTATATGTGTGCCACTTACTGGTCAGGCTAGTAGAATGACAGCTAAGTGTAAATACAATGGCAATTTTATTAAATAGAATGATCAGACAGGATGGGTAATATTTTTTTCCACAAAATGTGAAATCACAATAAAGAGGGAATAAAAAACAACCTTATTGAATAAAACAGTACACAACGTAAAAATTGTAACCTATTTGAATTTATGTCGTAAACTTAATTCCGGATGCTGTTATAGGTTTTGACAGTTTAGTGCTTCCTCCTTGCTCTATTTATTGAATAAGGCTTAAGGAAAAATACTTATTTGTTTGCCAGAAGCTGGCAGGAGAATTTAAGTGCTTCTTGCTATAGGAGGCACACCAGAATGTAGAAATGTACTACAGGTTTATAATGAAAAAATAAGAAGTCTAATGTACAAAACATCTTTTTTTGTTGCTTGATATTAAAGTAGTATTAAAGTCTTGTTTTAAAAAAAAAAAAAACAACAAACATGTTATACTCACCTGCTCTGTGCAGTGGTTTTGCACAAAGCAGCCCGGATCTTGCAACAAGGTTGAGGCTGATGTGGGGGAATATTTAACCTTAACGGCGGTCCTCTACACTTGAGATAAATGAACAACATACACTGAAACTGCAACTGTTCTCCAGTTAACTTTCATTCTCTCGTGACTGTACACACCTTCCCAGTAACTTGCATTTTGGAGGTACATGCTGAGCCAATGTCCACAACCACCTGTTCAGTGTTTTCCACTACAAGTCCCAGCAGTGGAGTGGGCCCCGCCGTGCACTCTGTGCAGGCTCTACATGTTCACTCAACTTGACTCTTGAAGCTCCGTACCTCTGTACAGGTTGGGGAACCTCTGCGATGCAACCCGCTCCCGTTGCAATGGGTGACAGATTGCTGGCTTAGAGGGTGCCGACAACATCTGCCTCGCTGCTATCAATAACAGTTACATACTATCAACAGGCTGCTTGTTAAAACTCTGTTACTCTTGGCAACTACTTATGTCTTCACATTACTTCACGCTGATGTCTTCATACCACAATGTATTAAGACCCGCTGGTTAACTGTGTGTGTGCCGGTTGCTTATGATACACCTCTTAAGTAACTCCAGACTTGGCAAGGACAAGGTTTCAAATGCTTTACTTAAATAAGGTGCAAAGGCAGACATCTTACAGTCCAACAGGCAAAACATAATACTGTTGTAATGTGTTGGCCGATTTATGTGGGACTTTATGTATTGGATATATATATTCCACACACAGTATTAGTGACCAGGCCAGATGTCAGTTGACAATGTTATCTGTTACCCTTTGATGTGTAAATCTTATGCAAGTTGTGTGTGTGTTTTAACCTAGATGAACATTTCAAAGGGAGTATTTATTGATGGTAATTAGACCTTGAGGCCTAACCCGGGGGGTATTCATGGAAAACATTTGGTTGACCCCCCCCCCAGTGTCAGATCAGTATATGAGAAGACAGTCAGGTTGTCAGCTAGTCTAGAAGATATGTCTATGAGAGAAGGGTCTAGAGAAAGACGGGTCTAGGAGAAGATATTCCTTGTCATGTACTCTGTTGGATTTTGTCGTCTGTAAGAATGTTCTGTTTTGGAAGTCAATAAATTGCTTCTCTCTGGGAGAATCGGGTTTTGCTGCGGGAATAACTACAAACCATCTACGAGGAACGACGATTATATTAGATCACTACATTGGTGCCGTTCAAGCGACCAGAAGAGCATTTTCAGGACTTTGTAACAGAAGTCAGTGATAACAATCCGTGAGTTGGACAGATGTCTGATGGAGACCCAAGACCTGTGCTGTGACTCTAACGTCTGGTTGTGACATAAGAGAGTCTGATCTACAAAATCAAAGAAGTTTGGAACCCCAGAATTATTCTCTGGAGACTGGAAACGAAGAAAAGGACTGTATCGTGTACCAGAAGACCTGAACTGGAAGTTGAAGGAGTAATTAATGCGGTGAGTAAAATATTTCTCTTTTTAAATTATTAATAATATAGTAAAAATGCTTACTCAGTGTGAAGCTAGTGTCAGTTCTGATAAAGTTAACAGATGGGTGTTAAAATGTATTAAGCGTCATGGCGGTCCTTATGAAGTGCCAGAAAAATATAAGCAGACATGGACTATGATGAATGAATTTTTAGAAAAAACAGTTTTTGAGAGCAAAATTTCAGAAAGTAAAAGAAAAGGTTGTATTGTACAGGGCTTGTTATCTTGCTGTTTAACAATGGAAAGTTCGTTGAAGGATAAGGTTGAGGAAATTACTAAGGATGGGCCCGGTGCTCGATGCGAACCCACGTTCGCATCGCGCACCGGGCGTTCGCTCGCTCGGCGAGCCCAGAACTATTTTGGCCGCTCGCATCACGTTCGTGTGATGCGAGCAGCCCCGCAATGCATTGCGGCCGGCGCGGCCGACGCAGTGCATTGCTGGCTGATGATTGGCCAAGCATGCACTGTGACCCCGCATGCTTGGCCAATCACAGCCCCGGAAACTCGAAGAGCCATAATTGGCTACAGGCAGGACGCCTGTAGCCAATTACAGCTCAGGGGCTGTAGTACACGCCCCCCCCTATAAAACGCCGCCACGCCGTCTGCGCCGGTCACATGCTGTTCCGGCGCAGATTGAGCAGGCTGTTCCTGTGACACTCTGCTGCATTTAGATAGATAGAGAGAGAGATTCACTTGCAGAGATTGAGTTAGATAGATTCAGTTACAAAGATTGATTGACAAAGAGGGGCTTGTAGTGTGCTCGTGGCAGGCAGGCAGAGCTCCTATATTTTGTTACCAGAAGCACCTATAGGACTTGTAGTGTGTTCGTGGCAGGCAGGCAGAGCTCCTATATTTTGTTACCAGAAGCACCTATAGGACTTGTAGTGTGTTAGTGGCAGGCAGGCAGAGCTCCTATATTTTGTTACCAGAAGCACCTATAGGACTTGTAGTGTGTTAGTGGCAGGCAGGCAGAGCTCCTATATTTTGTTACCAGAAGCACCTATAGGACTTGTAGTGTGTTAGTGACAGGCAGGCAGAGCTCCTATATTTTGTTACCAGAAGCACCTATAGGACTTGTAGTGTGTTAGTGACAGGCAGGCAGAGCTCCTATATTTTGTTACCAGAAGCACCTATAGGACTTGTAGTGTGTTAGTGGCAGGCAGGCAGAGCTCCTATATTTTGTTACCAGAAGCACCTATAGGACTTGTAGTGTGTTAGTGACAGGCAGGCAGAGCTCCTATATTTTGTTACCAGAAGCACCTATAGGACTTGTAGTGTGTTAGTGGCAGGCAGGCAGAGCTCCTATATTTTGTTACCAGAAGCACCTATAGGACTTGTAGTGTGTTCGTGGCAGGCAGGCAGAGCTCCTATATTTTGTTCCCAGAAGCACCTATAGGACTTGAAGTGTGTTAGTCCCATCACACACACAGAGCTATATTTTCTTCCCAGAAGCACCTATAGGACTTGAAGTGTGTTAGTCCCATTACACACAAGAGCTATACTTTGTTCCCAGAAGCACCTATAGGACTTGAAGTGTGTTAGTCCCATTACACACACAGAGCTATATTTTCTTCCCAGAAGCACCTATAGGACTTGAAGTGTGTTAGTCCCATTACACACACAGAGCTATATTTTCTTCCCAGAAGCACCTATAGGACTTGAAGTGTGTTAGTCCCATTACACACACAGAGCTATATTTTCTTCCCAGAAGCACCTATAGGACTTGAAGTGTGTTAGTCCCATTACACACACAGAGCTATATTTTCTTCCCAGAAGCACCTATAGGACTTGAAGTGTGTTAGTCCCATTACACACACAGAGCTATATTTTCTTCCCAGAAGCACCTATAGGACTTGAAGTGTGTTAGTCCCATCACACACACAGAGCTATATTTTGTTCCCAGAAGCACCTATAGGACTTGAAGTGTGTTAGTCCCATTACACACACAGAGCTATATTTTCTTCCCAGAAGCACCTATAGGACTTGAAGTGTGTTAGTCCCATTACACACACAGAGCTATATTTTCTTCCCAGAAGCACCTATAGGACTTGAAGTGTGTTAGTCCCATTACACACACAGAGCTATATTTTCTTCCCAGAAGCACCTATAGGACTTGAAGTGTGTTAGTCCCATCACACACACAGAGCTATATTTTGTTCCCAGAAGCACCTATAGGACTTGAAGTGTGTTAGTCCCATTACACACACAGAGCTATATTTTGTTCCCAGAAGCACCTATAGGACTTGAAGTGTGTTAGTCCCATCACACACACAGAGCTATATTTTCTTCCCAGAAGCACCTATAGGACTTGAAGTGTGTTAGTCCCATTACACACAAAGAGCTATACTTTGTTCCCAGAAGCACCTATAGGACTTGAAGTGTGTTAGTCCCATTACACACACAGAGCTATATTTTCTTCCCAGAAGCACCTATAGGACTTGTAGTGTGTTCGTGGCAGGCAGGCAGAGCTCCTATATTTTGTTCCCAGAAGCACTTATAGGACTTGAAGTGTGTTAGTCCCATTACACACACAGAGCTATATTTTGTTCCCAGAAGCACCTATAGGACTTGAAGTGGTGTTAGTCCCATCACACACACAGAGCTATATTTTCTTCCCAGAAGCACCTATAGGACTTGAAGTGTGTTAGTCCCATTACACACACAGAGCTATATTTTCTTCCCAGAAGCACCTATAGGACTTGAAGTGTGTTAGTCCCATTACACACACAGAGCTATATTTTCTTCCCAGAAGCACCTATAGGACTTGAAGTGTGTTAGTCCCATTACACACACAGAGCTATATTTTCTTCCCAGAAGCACCTATAGGACTTGAAGTGTGTTAGTCCCATTACACACACAGAGCTATATTTTCTTCCCAGAAGCACCTATAGGACTTGAAGTGTGTTAGTCCCATTACACACACAGAGCTATATTTTGTTCCCAGAAGCACCTATAGGACTTGAAGTGTGTTAGTCCCATCACACACACAGAGCTATATTTTCTTCCCAGAAGCACCTATAGGACTTGAAGTGTGTTAGTCCCATTACACACACAGAGCTATATTTTCTTCCCAGAAGCACCTATAGGACTTGAAGTGTGTTAGTCCCATTACACACACAGAGCTATATTTTCTTCCCAGAAGCACCTATAGGACTTGAAGTGTGTTAGTCCCATTACACACACAGAGCTATATTTTCTTCCCAGAAGCACCTATAGGACTTGAAGTGTGTTAGTCCCATTACACACACAGAGCTATATTTTCTTCCCAGAAGCACCTATAGGACTTGAAGTGTGTTAGTCCCATTACACACACAGAGCTATATTTTCTTCCCAGAAGCACCTATAGGACTTGAAGTGTGTTAGTCCCATTACACACACAGAGCTATATTTTCTTCCCAGAAGCACCTATAGGACTTGAAGTGTGTTAGTCCCATTACACACACAGAGCTATATTTTCTTCCCAGAAGCACCTATAGGACTTGAAGTGTGTTAGTCCCATTACACACACAGAGCTATATTTTCTTCCCAGAAGCACCTATAGGACTTGTAGTGTGTTAGTGGCAGGCAGGCAGAGCTCCTATATTTTGTTACCAGAAGCACCTATAGGACTTGTAGTGTGTTCGTGGCAGGCAGGCAGAGCTCCTATATTTTGTTCCCAGAAGCACCTATAGGACTTGAAGTGTGTTAGTCCCATTACACACACAGAGCTATATTTTCTTCCCAGAAGCACCTATAGGACTTGAAGTGTGTTAGTCCCATTACACACACAGAGCAATATTTTCTTCCCAGAAGCACCTATAGGACTTGAAGTGTGTTAGTCCCATCACACAGAGCTCCTCTATTTTCTTGCATAAGCACCCATAGGACTTCTAGTGTGTTAGTGGCATCACACACAGCGCTCCTATATTTTCTTCCCAGAAGCACCCATAGGACTTCTAGTGTGTTAGTCCCATCACACAGAGCTCCTCTATTTTCTTTGCAGAAGCACCCACAGGACTTCTAGTGTGTTAGTGGCATCACACAGAGCTCCTCTATTTTCTTTGCAGAAGCACCCATAGGACTTCTAGTGTGTTAGTGGCATCACACAGAGCTCCTCTATTTTCTTTGCAGAAGCACCCACAGGACTTCTAGTGTGTTAGTGGCATCACACAGAGCTCCTCTATTTTCTTTGCAGAAGCACCCACAGGACTTCTAGTGTGTTAGTGGCATCACACAGAGCTCCTCTATTTTCTTTGCAGAAGCACCCACAGGACTTCTAGTGTGTTAGTGGCATCACACAGAGCTCCTCTATTTTCTTTGCAGAAGCACCCATAGGACTTCTAGTGTGTTAGTGGCATCACACAGAGCTCCTCTATTTTCTTTGCAGAAGCACCCACAGGACTTCTAGTGTGTTAGTGGCATCACACAGAGCTCCTCTATTTTCTTTGCAGAAGCACCCACAGGACTTCTAGTGTGTTAGTGGCATCACACAGAGCTCCTCTATTTTCTTTGCAGAAGCACCCATAGGACTTCTAGTGTGTTAGTGGCATCACACAGAGCTCCTCTATTTTCTTTGCAGAAGCACCCACAGGACTTCTAGTGTGTTAGTGGCATCACACAGAGCTCCTCTATTTTCTTTGCAGAAGCACCCATAGGACTTCTAGTGTGTTAGTGGCATCACACAGAGCTCCTCTATTTTCTTTGCAGAAGCACCCACAGGACTTCTAGTGTGTTAGTGGCATCACACAGAGCTCCTCTATTTTCTTTGCAGAAGCACCCATAGGACTTCTAGTGTGTTAGTGGCATCACACAGAGCTCCTATATATTCTTCTCAGCAGCACCCACAGGACTTCTAGTGTGTTAGTGGCATCACACAGAGCTCCTATATTTTCTTTGCAGAAGCACCTATAGGACTTCTAGTGTGTTAGTGGCATCACACAGAGCTCCTCTATTTTCTTTGCAGAAGCACCCACAGGACTTCTAGTGTGTTAGTGGCATCACACAGAGCTCCTATATTTTCTTCTCAGCAGCACCCACAGGACTTCTAGTGTGTTAGTGGCATCACACAGAGCTCCTATATTTTCTTTGCAGAAGCACCTATAGGACTTCTAGTGTGTTAGTGGCATCACACAGAGCTCCTATATTTTCTTCTCAGCAGCACCCACAGGACTTCTAGTGTGTTAGTGGCATCACACAGAGCTCCTATATTTTCTTTGCAGAAGCACCCATAGGACTTCTAGTGTGTTAGTGGCATCACACAGAGCTCCTATATTTTCTTCTCAGCAGCACCCACAGGACTTCTAGTGTGTTAGTGGCATCACACAGAGCTCCTATATATTCTTCTCAGCAGCACCCACAGGACTTCTAGTGTGTTAGTGGCATCACACAGAGCTCCTATATTTTCTTTGCAGAAGCACCCATAGGACTTCTAGTGTGTTAGTGGCATCACACAGAGCTCCTATATTTTCTTCTCAGCAGCAGCACCCACAGGACTTCTAGTGTGTTAGTGGCATCACACAGAGCTCCTATATTTTCTTTGCAGAAGCACCTATAGGACTTCTAGTGTGTTAGTGGCATCACACAGAGCTCCTATATTTTCTTCTCAGCAGCACCCACAGGACTACCGACTACAATGGCTGGAAGACCGCCAAGGGGAGGCAGAGCGTGCAGAGCCAAGAACACAGGGCAGACAGTCTCTGTTTCTAGTGGACGTGGCCGTGGACGTGGACGTGGTCGTGCATCGTCATCAGCACGTGGCCATGGGACACGCGCGTCTTTGTTTTCGGCAGCTGGACATGTGGAGCCGCATCATGCTGAAGGCTTGGTAGAATGGATGACCAAGCCCTCCTCATCCTCCTCATCCTCTCTCACCCAGGCTCAGGGTACTGACAGAGCATCATCAGCCACCCCTTCCCTAGACCCACCATGTCCTCCTGAGGAGTCCCCCGAACTCTTTGAGCACAGTGTTGGGTACATGCTCCAGGAGGATGCCCAACGATTCGAAGGCTCGGATGACGATACCCAGCTTGAGGAATCTGGCAGTACAGTTCCACCAGCTGCAGCTTACTGCCAGGTTTGCTCTAGTGGTGAAGAGGGAGGGGATGATGAGGTCACTGACTCCACGTGGGTGCCTCAAGGGAGAGAGGATGAGGAGGAGGACGAGGAGGAGGAGGATGCGGCGTCACATGTCCAACGAGGCAGGATGCCCCCTGGAGGCCAGGTAGAGGCCAGCACAGCAACTGTACAACACCGCAGAGCTCCGCCTGTGCAGGGCGCTGCCTCTGCACGTTATCAGAAAAGTTCTTTGGTGTGGGCCTTTTTTGAGACGAGTGCAGCAGATCGCACCACTGCTATTTGCAATATTTGTCTCAAGCGTATCTCGCGTGGCCAAAACATCAGCCGCTTGGGCACGACAAGCATGACCAGACATATGGCGACCTGCCATGCAGCTCGTTGGCAGGCACACATAAAAGACACACACCAAAGAACTAAGCGGACCTCTCCTTGCTCCTCCTCAGCTGGGATCTCCATCCCCACTACACCTTCAGTCCTCTCTGAAAGCTGCTCTGAGAGGACTGAAGGTGTAGAATTCGGTGTGTCACAACCAAGTACTTGCAGTACACCGACGTCCGAATGCAGCAGGCAAATTTCCCTGCCCCAGCTGCTGGACCGTAGAAAGAAGTACACTCCCAGCCATCCACATGCCCAGCGGTTGAATGCTAGCCTTGCTAAATTGCTAGCACTTCAACTGCTGCCTTTTCAGTTGGTAGACTCGGCCCCCTTCCGTGAGTTTGTTCAATGTGCGGTTCCTCAGTGGCAGGTTCCCAAACGCCACTTTTTCTCGCGGAAGGCGATTCCGTCTCTCTACCGGCATGTGGAGGGCAATGTCCATGCCTCGCTGGACAGGGCGGTCAGCGGTAAGGTGCATATTACCGCTGACTCATGGTCCAGCAGGCATGGACAGGGACGGTACCTTTCTTTCACGGCCCATTGGGTCACTCTATTGGCAGCTGGGAGGGATGCAGGACAAGGTGCAGTAGTGTTGGAGGTTGTTCCGCCACCACGCCTCCAAAACGCGACTACTGCTACTGGTTGTGACACACCTCTCTCCTCCACCCCCTCCTCTTCTTCTTCCTCCAGTGCTCTGTCCTTGGAACCAGCGGTGCTCCGTAGGCGTACAAGGGGCTACGCAAGTACGCAGGCAAAAAGATGCCATGCCGTGCTTGCGCTGGTGTGTTTGGGGGACAGGAGCCACACTGGGCCAGAGGTTCTGGCAGCTCTGCAGGGGCAGGCCGAGAGGTGGTTGACGCCACGTCAGCTTAAGCCAGGAATGGTCATTTCTGACAATGGCACCAACCTCCTCTCCGCCCTGCGACAGGGGCAGCTCACCCATGTGCCCTGCATGGCTCACGTCCTCAACCTGGTGGTGCAGCGGTTCTTGGGCAGGTTCCCAGGCTTACAGGATGTCCTGAGGCAGGCCAGGAAAGTCTGTGTGCATTTCCGCCGATCTTATAATGCCAGTGCTCGGCTGACTGAGCTGCAAAAGGAGCTGAACCTGCCCAAGAACCGCCTAATATCTGACATGCCCACCAGGTGGAACTCAACGTTGGCCATGCTGCAGCGACTGCACACGCAGCAGAGGGCCATCAATGAGTACCTTTGCGACTACGGCACCAGGACAGGGTCAGGGGAGCTTGGGTTTTTTTCCCCACGTCAGTGGAGCATGATCAGGGATGCATGCACTGTCCTCTCACCATTTGAAGAGGCCACGAGGATGGTGAGCAGTGACAGTGCATGCATCAGTGACACTGTCCCTCTTGTCCACCTGTTGGAGCATACGCTGCGTGGGATAATGGACAGGGCACTTGAGGCAGAACAGAGGCAGGAAGAGGAGGACTTCCTTGCCTCTCAAGGCCCCCTTTATCCGGACAGTGTTCCTTCTGTCCCACCCATCACACAGGAAGAGGATGAGGAGGAGGAGGAGGAGGAGGAGGATTGTGTGAGCATGGAGGTGGAGCCTGGCACTCAGCATCAGCAGCAGCAGTCTTTTAGGGATGATGTACAGTCCCAACAAGCCAGTGGACTTGTACGTGGCTGGGAGGAGGTGGCTGGCGATCATGTCATCCTCAGTGACCCAGAAGACTCCGGACCGAATGCCTCAGCTAACCTACGCTGCATGGCCTCCCTGATCCTGCAAAGCCTGCGGAAGGATCCTCGTGTTCTTCGGATCAAGGAGAGGGACCATTACTGGCTGGCCACTCTCCTTGATCCGCGGTACAAGGGTAAGGTTGCGGACCTTATCTTGCCGTCGCAGAGGGAGCAGAGGATGAGACATCTCAGGGAGGCCTTGCAGAAAGGTCTGTGCAACGCGTTCCCAGAAACTGGGAGGCTACAAACTCCTGGTCCTGGGCGACGAGTTGCTGAGGCTTCGGTCAGTGGCAGAAGGAGCGGTGGGGAAGGTGGACGTCTGACCGATGCGTTCAGACAATTTTTTAGTCCGCAGCCCCAAGGTATGATCGGTTCCAGCAACCATCGCCAGCGTCTGATATACATGGTGCAGGAATACCTTGGGGCAAGGTCAGACTTGGACACCTTTCCCACCGAAAATCCTCTGGCTTACTGGGTCCTGAGGATGGATCACTGGCCAGAGCTTGCACAGTATGCAATTGAGCTACTGGCCTGTCCTGCCTCCAGCGTTCTTTCCGAACGCACATTCAGTGCTGCTGGAGGATTTGTGACTGATCATAGGGTGCGCCTGTCCACCGCCTCGGTTGATCGACTGACATTCATCAAAATGAATCAGTCTTGGATCACCACCAGCTACCAGGCACCTGAGGCGGATATAACCGAATAATTTTTAATGTCACATCCCTTCAAGACTGCCTATGCTGATGCTGAGTGACTGTCCTCTTATGTTCACTGACTATCCTCTTCCTCCTCCTCAATGATCCATGCCACAGCACCAGTGCCTAAGGCACAATTTTTCAGCCCCTGTTTAACAGGGGCGTGTACTTACAATTTTTTTAAAAAATGCTTCGCAACACGTGTGACTGCTGTGCTCCAAGTACAGTCTCTGTGAGGGCCGTGTTGCAGTGTTGTGGCACCAGCACCAGTGCCTAAGGCACAATTTTTCAGCCCCTGTTTAACAGGGGCGTGTACTTACAATTTTTTAAAAAAATGCTTCGCAACACGTGTGACTGCTGTGCTCCAAGTACAGTCTCTGTGAGGGCCGTGTTGCAGTGTTGTGGCACCAGCACCAGTGCCTAAGGCACAATTTTTCAGCCCCTGTTTAACAGGGGCGTGTACTTACAATTTTTTAAAAAAATGCTTCGCAACACGTGTGACTGCTGTGCTCCAAGTACAGTCTCTGTGAGGGCCGTGTTGCAGTGTTGTGGCACCAGCACCAGTGCCTAAGGCACAATTTTTCAGCCCCTGTTTAACAGGGGCGTGTACTTACAATTTTTTAAAAAAATGCTTCGCAACACGTGTGACTGCTGTGCTCCAAGTACAGTCTCTGTGAGGGCCGTGTTGCAGTGTTGTGGCACCAGCACCAGTGCCTAAGGCACAATTTTTCAGCCCCTGTTTAACAGGGGCGTGTACTTACAATTTTTTAAAAAAATGCTTCGCAACACGTGTGACTGCTGTGCTCCAAGTACAGTCTCTGTGAGGGCCGTGTTGCAGTGTTGTGGCACCAGCACCAGTGCCTAAGGCACAATTTTTCAGCCCCTGTTTAACAGGGGCGTGTACTTACAATTTTTTAAAAAAATGCTTCGCAACACGTGTGACTGCTGTGCTCCAAGTACAGTCTCTGTGAGGGCCGTGTTGCAGTGTTGTGGCACCAGCACCAGTGCCTAAGGCACAATTTTTCAGCCCCTGTTTAACAGGGGCGTGTACTTACAATTTTTTAAAAAAAATGCTTCGCAACACGTGTGACTGCTGTGCTCCAAGTACAGTCTCTGTGAGGGGTTGCAGTGTTGTGGCACCAGCACCAGTGCCTAAGGCACAATTTTTCAGCCCCTGTTTAACAGGGGCGGGTAATTACAAATCTTGATCTAATAGTTCACAGCAGGGCCCATTCCTGCGCCCACCAAGAGTAACTATGAGGGCCTACAGTCTTGTGGCAACACCGTCCACCACCACCGCCAAAGGCCCAATTTTTCTGCCCTGTTCATCAGGTGCTTGCAATTACAAATCTTGATCTAATAACTCACAGCAGGGCCCATTCCTGCGCCCACCAAGAGTAACTGTGAGAGCTTACAGTCTTGTGGCAAAACCGTCCACCACCACCACCACCACCACCACCCCCAATTTTTCTGCCCTGTTCAACAGGTGCATGCAATTACAAATCTTGATCTATTAACTCACAGCAGGGCCCATTCCTGTGCCCACCAGTCTTGTGGCTACACCAACATCTAATAGGGCAAATTTCTGCAGAGTATATACGCCAGGCCCCTACTTTCAAACATCCAACTTACAAACGACTCCTACTTGCAAATGGAAAGAGAAAACAGGAAGTGAGAGGAAATCTACCCCTAGGAAGGGAAATTCTATCCTGTTAGATTTAATTTGGGAAAAAGGTATCTCCTCTCTACTGATACTTTATCACCAATCCTTGTTTCAATTAAAACCCCACTTTTCCAAAAACATTTATCATTGGGACGGAAAGTGAGGTGACATGTTCTGAACAGATGTGCAAAGACAGCAAATGTTACAGGGGTGATAAACCCTCCCTATGTTCTCCAAAAAGCTTAAAAATAGATTTTTTTGGGATGGAGCTACACTTCATAATGTACCTGTTCAGATTCTACTTAAGATCAAACCTAAAGCCGCAAGTGGTTTTAAATGGCTTCTTTTTTTCCTTTACAAATGTCATTTTGTGCAAGGACAGTTCTAAACACGGGAAACACATGCCACTTCACAGGCATACTTTGGACACCCCCCAGGTACCATATTTAAAGGAAAATGTCACTTTTTTTTTTTCACTTTATGCATCATTAAAATGACTGCTCCCGAAAAAACGTTAGTTTTTAAAAGTTCTTTTTGCATTGATATATGTCCCCTGGGGCAGGACCCGGGTCCCCAAACCTGTTTTATGACATTAACATGCATATTGGCCGTTGTAATTAGCACTTTTGATTTCGAACGTTCGCGTCCATTATAACGTATAGGGTTCGAAAATTCGCGCGAACTTTCGGTCCGTTCGAAGGTTCTGGTTCGAACCGAACCCGGGGGTGTTCGGCTCATCCCTAGAAATTACCCAGTTACAGAGTGCAGTTGATAATAGCAACAAGGTTTGTCAGAGGTTACAAAACCAATCAGAATCTGAGACTGTAAATTTAAAATTGCATGCAGTCACCATTGGGGAAGCTCTGCTTGAGAAGTCTAAACGTTGTAATGAATTATCAGAGGAAAATGAGAGATTGAAATTAAGAATTATGGAATTAGAGAAGAGATCTCAGGAATGCAGATATGCATCGAATCGTGGATTCAGCAATCTGCAGCAAAATGCAAATACAAACATTCTATCAAATGAAACAGAACCTCATATTAAATCTGATAATTCATTGCCAGCCGCACCCACTGTGACCACCACAGTTTATAACAATAATAATAATGCAGGTGAAGTTCAGCTTGTAATGAAGCCTTTGAAACCAAAAGAATTAGATGCAATTCTTAAAGAAATAGGAATGATTCCCTGCCATGATTTAAACAGATTTTTAAAATGGTTTTGTGACTTGCAGAATGTCAGAGATATGTACAATCTCAACCCATCTGATTTAGACAGAGTTATGCAACATTCTATAGGAAATAGTCTTTGGGTGAGAATTAAGCAGATCTGTACTCAGCCAATGAGGACAAGGGACATATTGATGGAATTGTTATGTGTTTTGTATGGTGTACGCTCTGATGTTACTGTTCATGGGAAGATCAAACAAATGAAAAGTGAATCTCCCTACGAACTGTCAGGAAGAATAAAATCTATTATGGAAATATTGGTCAGTAATAATCTTGCATTTGAGCATGGTGGCTTGTTACATATGAGTATATTTCTACATGCTTTGCATGAAGATATTAGACAAAATATTTTACTAGTTACCCCAAATCCTCATGATTTAAAAGATGTATTGTTGAAAGCAGACAATTTATGGAGAAAGTCAAATGAGCAAGCTGTCAAGATTGATTTAGCCACATTGTTTAGGACAGATACTGAACATAAAGATCAAAAGATAATGTCTTATGATAACAATCAAAGAGGAGACACCAGGTCAAATATAGGTGATATTAATATGAAAAGCAGAGCTGACCAAAATCATAATAAAAAAGTATCTAAGGCTTGGATACCATTTTCTCAGTTAAAACAGAAATATGACCACTTGAAGATTGAGTACGATAAAATGAAAATGGAACATAACACATTGCTGGGACAGCTAAACAGATTACATTATCCAGATCTGTTTTTGAATACAAGTGACATTTCTCTAGCAGTGGGGGTGGTTTAGTTTCAACCTGGGGATGTGTAAATAGTCCTTTGTTTTAACTTCAAAGAATGTTTAAGGATCTTGCTAATTAGTTTTGTTGGAGAGTTTTTTTGTCTTTCAGATATATTGAAGATACTGCATCTGCATAGCATGTGAACTGCAAGCTGAAATTTCTGGCTAGTGGGGGAGAAACACTGAATAAACAATATCATGGACTCTCTCAATATTCATCAAGCAATTGACTTTTTTTTTTTTTTTTTACTTTTTGACTTGGACAATGGACTTTTCCCTATATTTTATTTTTTATTTTTCACCCTTTCCCATTTTTATTCATCAAGCCCTATTTTTTATTTTTATTTTTCACCCTTTTCCATTTTTATTTTTATTTTTTATTTTTTATTATGTTTTATTTCTTGAACTTTATCTTAAAACCAGAGCGAAACATTTAAACCTAAAATAATTTTCGTGTTACATAACATGTTGCATATTACATATTGCATATTGATCAATATATTTGACATCTAAGGTGAGATGCTGCACAATGGCTTGGCATAGCATAAATTATAGTATGTTGGGTGGTTTTCCTAAATTTATAAGAGGGGTGAGTGAAATTCATCACTCCAGTCATGATTTGAAACTTTGTTGAATCAGTCATTGATAATATTGACATATGGATGAAAAAAGACCTAACTTTACTGGCAAGATTTTCCACTGCTGCTTTGTCTGGATAGAAGATCTGATAAACGCTGATGTCAAGCTGATTCTATCTGAAAGTGGGGGATTATATATGGATTATATGGATATATGGATTATAGATTGGTATATAGATTGGTATACCATTCAGGTGGAATTATGGACTGAATGATTCAAGTAACTGCTCTATTATGGAGGCAATGAGGAGTCGGCCTACAGCAAATTACAAAGTACAGCAATAGCAGTTTTTTTTCAGCCGTATCCAAACCTTTTGAACTTGAAAGTGAGAGCTGGTACATGGATGGTTCTTCTTACTATAAAGATGGAAGTAGAATTTCGGGATTTGCTGGTGTTTGTGCAAAAGCATCTTTAAGAAAATGGAAACCTTGAGCCTGGAGAGGAATCCTGGATTTATGTGGATCGGAGCTCCCAGCACACCAAGTCTACTTTCAATGAGAGATGTGATGAAGTTGAAGTTGAAAATTGAAGAATGAACTGTGACATCAGCTCGTTTTTGTGCAATATTCAAGATCTTGATGTGATATAATAAGG
Source organism: Lithobates sylvaticus (assembly GCA_028564925.1). NCBI lineage: Eukaryota > Metazoa > Chordata > Amphibia > Anura > Ranidae > Lithobates > Lithobates sylvaticus. Next base: position 387,353,808 of record CM053028.1, read on the forward strand.
CCTAACAGCTATATGGATGTTTACCAAACCCTTTTCAAGTCATGGTCTAAAGCTATATTATCTAATGACTTTTTCATGGGGATATTTTAGAGGCTGGTGAAGAGAGATGTAACCAGTTTCAACTTTATATTTCATATGAGCCATTGTGAAGCATCCAATACCTCAAGTCGGTAATGCTATGTTTGTTGCTTGATTTATGGGTCAGTTCTAGTAGTTAGAACGACCCAAGTGGGGGTATATGTTGTAATGTGTTGGCCGATTTATGTGGGACTTTATGTATTGGATATATATATTCCACACACAGTATTAGTGACCAGGCCAGATGTCAGTTGACAATGTTATCTGTTACCCTTTGATGTGTAAATCTTATGCAAGTTGTGTGTGTGTTTTAACCTAGATGAACATTTCAAAGGGAGTATTTATTGATGGTAATTAGACCTTGAGGCCTAACCCGGGGGGGTATTCATGGAAAACATTTGGTTGACCCCCCCCCCCAGTGTCAGATCAGTATATGAGAAGACAGTCAGGTTGTCAGCTAGTCTAGAAGATATGTCTATGAGAGAAGGGTCTAGAGAAAGACGGGTCTAGGAGAAGATATTCCTTGTCATGTACTCTGTTGGATTTTGTCGTCTGTAAGAATGTTCTGTTTTGGAAGTCAATAAATTGCTTCTCTCTGGGAGAATCGGGTTTTGCTGCGGGAATAACTACAAACCATCTACGAGGAACGACGATTATATTAGATCACTACAAATACTTCCCTAGTTCCCTAACTATAACAACAGGCTGATGTGCTGCCCTGGGATACCTGAAAAAGTGCATTTCAGTGTCCATACTTCTTTACAGGTTCTCTCACATGAGTGTAGATCCTTCAGAGGCAAAGTCCAGTGGTGGCATTTTTAGGGGGAACCCCCAGGTGAAAGTCTCTGTTGCAGGCCATGACAAGTGACCTTCTCCTACTTCCACGAGTCTCTTCTTCCATATCCATCCTATGGGACTCACAATACAAGGCTGTACTGAGCTTGCAAAGTGCCTATTGTGGAACCACTGTCAGCCCACCCAGCCTCCAGTGGGGGACTCAATTGGACCGCACCACTGCCCCATTGATATCATCCAGGCAAGTGGACCGGCCCCAGTTAGGCAAAACTCACCAAAAAGGATCAGGAGAGTAGGCAAAGCATTAACTCCAACCCTTCCAGCCGAGACAGAACCCACTAACCATTCCAACCTGCTGACACATATACTATATAACTCTACGAATGTATACTTACGAGACAATATCTGAATATACTATATAATCACATATTTATGATCATTGTACATAGACCTCAACAGTACTCCTAAAGAAGCAGCATTTGCTATAAGCTGCCACATGCACTGAGGTGTCTCCACCCACCCGTAGTTTCAGCATGCAAAGATTAAAAAACTCCAACAATTCACTGGGAGAAATGTAGAACTGAATTAATAGCTGTTTATGGGTTAAGGTTATTAAATATATGGAGTTTTCATCTGGATTGATTATTTTGTGTGTGTGTGTGTGTGTGTGTAAATAGTTTGCTTTACCTATTTATATAAAATAAAAATATGTGTTTTTTGCAAATATTCTGTTATGAGTCGTACCTCGAATGTCTGATTTTTGAATTTGAATTTATGTTTTTGCAGATGTGGTACCACAGAAAGATACCATTACATATTCTATGAGTGTATTTTTGGGAAATGGAGGGCAGGGGGGGGGGATATAAAACAAATAGCAAAGAAGCAAAGAAGATAAACTATCACCTCCACCCACCACTTGCATTTTGAAAACCTTTGTCAGTTAAATGTAAACAGAGTGCGGATTCAGCCACTGACAGCAACCCAAGGCTCGGTACATCTCCAAATGCCAGCTCTTGTTCTAGAATCATTGTTCTCACTCTGACATTCACAGCAATATGTCACATGTGTGGTGCGACCACCCTGGGCTGCGTTTGTGTTGGTGCAGGTGTGCGGGGCAAACGGGGGGCAATTGGCAATTTATATATTTTTTATATATTTTATTATTTTATTTATTTTTTACTTTTTTTATTTTTTTTATTTTGATGTGATTACTATCAAAAAGGGGTTAAGAAACAGTGACAGTTACTCTTTTTGGAGACATTAGGGGTCCTAATTAGGGGTAATAGACCCCAATGTCTCAATTGCCCTTCACACCATCTAACCAAGCACAGATTGGCTTGGTTAGATGTGTCCCCTGGTGCACAGATTGGCTTGGTTAGATGTGTCCCCTGGCTGTACTGGCCAGAAAAGTGTGCATATGAAACCGGAAGTGACATCACTTCTGGTTTCATTGTCTGCATGTGAGATCGAGGCATGGATTTTTCCGGTCTCACTGCAGTCTCTTTCCGCCCCCGCCGGTGGATGTGGGACAGCCCGGGAACCACAGGAGGGGAAGGGCCACCGACAGGAGGGGGCGGACCTCCGGCAGGAGGGAGGGCACTGCACGGCCGACTGTGTGAAAGTGTGTGACATGGAGCTGCCGCATCATTTTGACTTTGAAGCCAGTCGCTGGCAAAACCCATACAAGCTGATGGTTGATAAGTTTGTGATCAAAGGTTCACTCTTTGGACATACATAGTACACCCAAACTGCTGAACTGGTTAACATTAGGGATGAGCGGAATACCCCCGGTTCAGTTTGCAGCAGAACATGCAAACAGGCAAAAAAATTGTTCGAACACGTGAACACTGTTAAAGTCTATGGCACACGAATGTGAAAAATCAAGAGTGATAATTTTAAAGGCTTATATGAAAGTTATTGCCATAAAAAGGGTTTGGGGACCCGGGTCCTGCCCCGGGGACATGTATCAATGCAAAAAAAACATTTTAAAAACACTTAAAGTGAAACAATAAGAATGAAATATTCCTTTAAATATCGTGCCTGGGGTGTCCTTAGTATGTCTGTAAAGTAGCACATGTTTCCCATGTTTAGAACAATACCACAGCAAAATGACATTTCTAAAGGAAAAAATGTCACAGATGTAATGTATTGTCAGGTCCCGGCAATATAGATGCAAATCATTGAAAAAAAAAAAAACGACATGGGTCCCCCCCAGTCCATTACCAGACCCTTTGGGTCTGGTATGGATATTAAGGGGAACTTCGTACCCAAATGAAAAAAAAAATGGCGTGGGGGTCTGCCAGGCATTATATATGCTGAACAGCAGTATATATACTATACAACCTGCCCTATATACTCTGCAGAAAATTGGGCCTTAGGTGTTGGTTGTACCAAAACACTGTAAGCCCCCATACACACGGTCGTAAATTCCGATCGAAAATGTCCGATCGTGCCATGTTGTCGGAAAATCCGCCCATGTGTGGGCTCCATTGGACTTTTTCCGTCGGAATTTCCGACGGAAAAAATTTGAGTTCCTGCTTTCAAATTTTCCGACAACAAAATCTGATCGGACTTTTTCCGATCGTGTGTAGAGAATTTTGACGGACAAAGTGCCACGCATGCTCAGATCAAATTACGAGACCAAAGCTATTGGCTACTAGCCTCTACGTAGTTCTGTCGTACGCAACAAACGTCACCACGTTCAGCATGATCGGATTGTCCAACAACTTTGTCTGACTGTGTGTATGCAACACCAGTGTCAGACAAAATCCGTCGGAAAAAATCAGACAGATTTTGTGGTCGGAATTTCCGACTGTGTGTACGGGGGCTTAGCTCTCACAGTTACTCTTGGTGGGTGCAGGAATTGGCCCTGCTGTGAAATACTACATCAAAAATTGTAAAAACATGCCACTGTTAAACAGGGCAGAAAAATTGGGCCTTGGGTGGTAGTGGTGTCACAACAATGTAAACCATCAATCAAAATCTTCAGCCACTAACTACAGTTCTCTAAGTTTTACTTCTATAGTAGGGAAAATATTTAAAGGTTTGATAAAAGACTAAATACAAGATTATCTGCTAAAAAAAAACAAGAGCTTAGGTGATATCCAACATGGACTGACAACCCACCAGAGTTCTGAAATAAATCTACTTTCTTTTTAAAAGAAAGTAAGCAAAAACATAGACAAATGGGTGGCTGTGGTTGTAGAATATGTCTACTTTGATAAAGTGCCAGGCAATGTTTTCCTCAGATGAGTAAGGTATAATTTAAAATCTAGAGCCTTTTACATCATCTGCGAAAATGCAGCATTTAAATTGATAGAAAACTGGTTTAAAGACTGAATTTAAAAAATAGCAACTAATACTTCATATTTTGAATGGTCTACGGTTGTGTTTGTTTTTGTAGATGACACTAAGTTATGAATTGAAATTGTATTTGTGTGCGTGTGAGTGTCCAGCTGACAACCAAGATTGCTGCATATGCACTTGAAGAGAGTTTCTACAGCACCTCCACAGTGACAGAGAGGACACTGAACAATCCACTGGTCTTGGAATCTGAACATCACCATGTCCAAGACAAGGAGGGTGAAATCTCCAAAGTTGGCAGCTCACAACTCCCACATAGCAGCACATGGTTACACTAGCCCATTAACAGTACTGCACAACAAATCAAGTGAGTCATCTCTTTCTAATACACCCTTTACCCACAGACTGCTAAAACTAAACTTAGAAAGGGAGAAAGGCAAGGGACATACCCTGCTACCCCACCACTCCTCGAGGCTCTAGCTATGGAATTATTTACAGGCCTTGAAGCCACTTAAGTGGAATTTCCAGCAACAAAAAATGTTATTTTAATTCAAGAACATAGAGCACACATTAACATGAGGAGTTAACCTGGCTGAAATTGAAGGTGGCTAAACTGGAAGACCATTCCAGAAATTTAAATACCTGTTATACATACAATGCAGGTATTACCACTACAGCTTTATAGCAGACAATTTGTGCATTTAAATAATTTTCCGGGATTCTCCTCAGTTAACTTTTATTGTTGTGTTTTTTCTTTAAAAAAATATTTGCTGTTCTAGTCTCACTGATTTATGTTGCACCTACTTTGTAAAGTTGATTGCTTGTCTTCTAAGACATTAAGTTGTCCTCTGGCCACATCTGACTACTTTGTGGAATTACTTGTGACTCCTGATAGAAGAGCAAGACTACCTCAGGTACTTGCCCTAATCATATTTAAGTCCTACTATTGTGATATATTGAATTTAAAGTGAAAGGGCTGAAATCAAAGGTGGCCAATACCGGAAATACAATTATCATCCCCTATGGTCTCCAGCATAGTATTTGAAATTATTTCTTTGAATGTCCATGGTTTAAACTGCTCTTACCAAAGATCTGCTGTTTTGGAGAGAAGTTGCAACCTTGTGAGTGAGATATGCTACTACCTCTAGAGACTCATTTTAAAGTCCAGGTTCATCCAAATTTCTCTCACAAAACAGTCCTTGTGTCCTGCTTGCTAACTTCACCACCAGATTTTTACAAAATATATACTATAGTGCCACGCAGTACTAAATAGTAGTGTTCCTTATAAATATGTGCACAAGTGTCATTAATTACAATAAATAAATCAAAAATGTGACATGAATAAATAAAAACTGTCCATGTGTGTTTATTTAAAAATAAACAAAAACAAAATGTTTGTGTGTATTCTTTTAACCACTTCAATGGAATTTTACCCCCTTCCTGACCAGAGCACTTTTTGTGATTCAGCAATGCATCACTTTAACTGACAATTGCACGGTCGTGCGATGTTGTACCCAAACAAAATTGACATCCTTTTTCCCCCACAAATAGAGCTTTCTTTTGGTGGTATTTTATCGCCTCTGCAGGTTTTTTTTTTTTGCGTTATAAACAAAATAAAGAGCGACAATTTTGAAAAAAAACACAATATTTTTAACTTTTTGCTATAATAATTATCCCCCCAAAAATATATAAAAAAACTATTTCTTTCCTCAGTTTAGGCCAATATGTATTCTTCTACATATTTTTGGCCAAAAAATTGCAATAAGCGTATATTGATCGGTTTGCGCAAAATTTAGAGCAGCTACAAAATAGGGGATAGTTTTATGGCATTTTTTTTTTTTTATTTGTTGTTAGTAATGGCGGCGATCTGCGACATTATGGTGGACACTTCGGACATTTTTGACACTATTTTGGGGCCATTGTCATTTATGCAGCGATCAATGCTATAAAATTGCATTGATTACTGTGTAAATGACACTGGTAGTGAAGGGGTTAACCACTAGGGGGCAGTGAAGGGGTTAAGTGTGTCCTAGGGAGGGATTCTAACTGTTAGGGGGCTGGGCTTCAACACACAGGACAGTGATCACAGCTCTCGATGAGAGAGAGCTGTGATCACTGTCCTGTCACTAGGCAGAACGGGGAAATGCTTTGTTTACAAAAGCATCTCCCCACTCTTCCTCTCCATGATATCGATTTTGCGGGACCCACAGTCACGTTCACGGAGATCGCGGCGCGCGTGCGACCCCACTCCTTAAAGGGGATGTACCTGTACGCCCTTTTGCCTACCAGCGTGATTCTGCCGATGTACATCGGCGTGCGCTGGTCGGCAAGCAGTTAAATAATAAATCTGGTGAACACACCAAAATGTTTGTATATGTCCTTTTAAATCATCATAGTATCTCTTAAAAATTAAAAACTAAATGTATCCAAGTGTACCCAATATTGTCCATAGATACCAGTTGCTATAATCAAGAGGATGAAAATTATTTAAAAACTCTTCATATTTCCACCATGTCTATAAATTTATAGAGAATCCAGGGGGGCTTGATTTGTTGCCGGACTCTAATAGTGGCATAATCCCCATGCTCCAGTCTCCAAAGGTGCCTCTATCAGTCTAGTGGAGCCATCTCCCCCTGCAGACAAGGGGGAACCAAAGGAGAACTCATCCCCAACTCGGTTCCGCTCACCCAGGGGAACTGAATCCCAGATGAGCCGCAGTACACTGGAGATCTTTCAGTCGCAACCATGCAAGGCCCCAGCTTAATCTCGAGCCTACACAAACGTGGCACGCTCCTCCAGCCTCAGCCCCTCTTAGCAGACACCAGGCTCACTCCTCAATTCCATGCATGGCTGCACATCAGCCCCTGAGCATCCGAAACCTGTGATCAGTGGCAGAAGATATAAAAGCCACATTGGCAACGGCCATCACAGACCTCAGAAGAGACATCCAGTCCATGGCAATGCATATGGATGACATAGAAGAGATGACATTGCATAATTAAACTGCCATTTATCAACTCCAGGCATCCTCCCAGTCACACAATGTCCAGCTCAGAGACCTTCACAGATACATGGAAGACCTGGACAATCGTGCGTCCAGGTCTTCATACGGGTAAGAGGCTTCATACGGGTAAGAGGCTTTTCAGAAACAATTTACCATAACCAACTTGCCCTGGCTATTATAGCCATATTCAGTGATCTTTTAGGCAGACCCCCTGAATCCCTCATTGACTATGAGTGTCTGCACAGAGCTCTCAGACCCAGGGGAAGAGACACTGACCCTCCCCAGAGATGTAGTATGCTGCCTGGTTAACTTTAAACTGAAGGAAGAAATCCTGCGAAGGGCCAGGGATCGCGGCAACCTACTATATCAAGGCACAGATATAAAACATTTTCAAGACTTCTCACCCATCATTCTAAAAAATAGAAAAGACCTGCATCCCCTCCTTGACCTCAATGGTGTAGTAATTTAAAACAATGTATTGGTAGCAGCAAACAAACAAGGTACTCACATTAAGAACAATGAAACAGGCATATAAGAAAACGAGCAGCGAGCTCGCCTGACGTCACTTCCGGAGCTAATGAACCCCTGATGAAGTCATCTGATTGTGACAAACACGCATTGGGACACTAGGCACCGGAAGTGACGTCAGGAGAGCTCGCTGTTTGTTTTCTTATATGTCTGTTTCATTGTTCTTAATGTGAGTACCTTGTTTGTTTGATTGCTGCTACCAATAAATTGTTTTAAAATACTACATCATTGAGCATCCCTCCTGTTCCTCCCCCCACATCCCCTGCCTACTTACGAGGCTTATTTGATATAGCTGTATCTGCCAAAAAGGGGGCTTCTGATTGCAGACACAGACATACACCAGCAGATCCGGAGATGCCAGACTGGGAGGCTGCCAGGTATCTAGATCCACAGGGAATACATTGGTCACCCATAAGGATATACTTATATGCTGTTACCTTACAGCAGTAAGGTAAGGGAACACCCATATACTACATTGCACCGAAGACAGGAAGTCACCAGTTATTTTCACTCCATTCAAGAGAGTGGTCACCGGCACTTTATATGATTGTTTGACACTGAAGATATACAGTCACTTTTTACCTTGCACTTTATATAAAAAGACTACCACAGATATATCAGCACTTTATTTCACTTGTGCACATTGTATAAAAAGAGGATTTCACATTATACATCATTTATATTGACTTTTGTGATGCTTGATATTATTATTGTTTTGCATATGAGAAGTATTAGGACAGTATGTGACTCCTTTCCGTACTGTATACCTGCTGCCTTTATCAACAATTGAGGTTACCTATTGTTGATCGGTTACAGGCATCACCTCTATCTATTAGTATTTTGCAATTGGTCACTTTATTTTGCACATTTGCACCGTTGGAAATTTCCCTTCTGCCTATCTGCCACAGCACAAGGCCGCACGGCCAACTTGCAGGTACCAGAGGACTTACCTGCCTTCTGTGAGACACTAAACATACTCCATATTGAAATGCCTGACTGGTATAAAACCGTCCGCCCTCCTCACCTCAGGAGGTCTACCTCCATGGATTCCATCCCAGTCTGCGATTAATTCCACATTTGGCGACGCAGATCCCACTCACCTATACCCGCCGCATCCTCAGGATCCAGTAACACCACGAATAATAGTCCCACTGCTTCTCCAGCTCACAGAAGACCTCGTCATGGAGGTCCAGAATGACCGATCATCTTTTTTCCTTTTCACTTGAAATCCTCAAAACCGATATATCTTTGATAGCATATCAAGCTACCCGTTTCCACGATTTTCATCAAGAGTTACCTTCACGTATGGTACGAATGCCGCCATTATAGATGAACTGATCCACATTTCAAATGCCACGTTCACTGTCTCCCCAGTATGTCCGATTGGGGGAAAAATGTATCTATCCCTAGTGGGTCACATTCCCACACCCTTCCTCAAACTGAGATGAACAGGAAAAGGCTGTTGCCACTTGTCTTGGCCCCAATGTTCACCCACGCCTAGATACCAGGCCTCCCTCCACTGCATTATCATACTTCTAGCCAAGAAGAAAGAACTCACCATGAAGCTTGAACACCTTCACTGAAGGAAACGAATGGTAACCTTTGCAATGCATAATAGTCATTGGCAACTTGAATATTGACACACAAGTTTAGCATGCACATTCTGTGAGATCTCTAATCTCTTGGACTACAGACTAGACCCCCAAGCAGTCTCCCCCTTACCATATCCTCTCCACTTCCTAATCCCCTCCCACCTACCCAACCCCTTCTCAACCATTCACGGCTCGTAACACTCCTCCACTAGAGCAATAACTATAGCGGTGAGAGTTTCCCTGTAGTTTGCCACATCCAAACTAACTAAACAACAGGAGAGTATCCCCTAAGTGGACTTTTAAGGAGCTAACATGATTGATAGAAAAAGCGTATTTTATTAAACATAATAAGCAAGATAAAAACAGAGTACATTGGAATGCTTACGGTTACTGTGTACAAGGTACAGAATCACTACAAAGATTGACTGTAAAGTTCTCGAAATTCCCCGACGCATTTCAGAGTCTCCTTCTTCATGGGTGTAATGAGAAGGTCAATCATATATCTCCAATGTAGTGATAACAAAAAGTCAGACATAAGAAATATAAGAATGTATAGTGAACATTTTATAACATATACATCACAATCACATAAATGTTGTGTAGACTCACATATTTTGTGGAGATATCGTAGACAAAACATTTCAAAACAAAGAATGTAAGCGAAATTGTGTCTCCAAGAATTTGCCTGTTTAAAGTAGCTTGTCTTCACAGCATTGGTATTACATCAAATGAAAATTGAATACAGCCAGGCTAGCATGGGAAGCATTGGACAGCTGACAACACTGAAGTAAAAGTAATGAAATGTGACACAGAGCATTATGAATGGTATAACTGGCTTGCATTGTTTTTTTGCTATATGATTTTTAGAAAGTGTACAAGTAGAATGTGTGCAGAGCAATTATATGAAAAAGTTGTATATATATATATATATATATATATATATATATATATATATATATACATACATACAGTATATGTATCTAGATTTCATTTTTGATAATTGTAATAATCCATATTACCTTCAGAAGTCACATGATTAGTGAAATGATGTCCACCTGTGTGCACTCTAAGTGTCACATGATCTGTCATTACATATACACACCTTTTTGAAAGGCCCTGGAGGCTGCAAGACCTAAACAAGAGGCACCACTAATCAAACACTGCCATGAAGACCAATGACTTCTCCAAACAAGTAAGGGACAATGTTGTTGAGAAGTACAAGTCAGGGTTAGGTTATAAAAATATCCAAATCTTTGATGATCCCTAGGAGCACCATCAAATCTATCCTAACCATATGGAAAGAACATGGCACAACAGAAAACCTGCCAAGAGACGGCCGCACACCAAAACTCATGGACCGGCAAGGAGGACATTAATCAGAGAGGCAGCACAGAGACCTAAGGTAACCCTGGAGGAGATGCAGAGTTCCACAGCAGACACTGGAGTATCTGTACATAGGACGACAATAAGCCATACGCTCCATAGAGTTGGGCTTTATGAGTGGCCAGAGGAAAGACATTACTTTCAGAAAAAAACAATTTGAGGCTAGTTCGGAGGTTCACCTTCCAACAGGACAATGACCCCAAACACACTACTAAAGCAACATTTAAGTGGTTTAAGGGGAAACATATAAATGTGTTGGAATGGCCTTGTCAAAGCCCAGACCTCAATCCAACAGAAAATCTGTGGTCAGACTTAAAGATTGCCGTTCACAAGTGCAAACCATCCAACTTGAAGGAGCTGGAGCAGTTTTGCAAGGAGGAATGGGCAAAAATCACAGTGGTAAGATGTGGCAAGCTCATAGAGACTTAGCCAAAGCAACTTGGAGCTGTGATAGCCGCAAAAGGTGGCTCTACAAAGTATTGACTTTAGGGGGGTGAATAGTTATGCACATTGACATTTTTATTTTATTTTGTCCTATTTGTTGTTTGCTTCACAAAAAAAAAAAAAAAACATCTTCAAAGTTGTGGGCATGTGCTGTAAATTAAATTATGCATATCCTCAAACAATCCATGTTAATTCCAGGTTGTGAGGCAACAAAACACGAAAAATGCCCAGGGGGGTGAATACTTTTGCAAGGCACTCACTGTATGTGAGTAACTTTCTGATTGGTTAATGAGCCCTATAGCTAGACTTGATGTAATATTGAAGTATATAATGGCCATCTGTTTTTATCCTCCATCAGAGTAAATGCTATCAGCGATGACAAAAAACTTGAGGCTAGTGTGTGTGTCTAGTTCTGTTAAACCTTAACACTGAGGCAGAACAATGTCTATGAGAACAACAGTGGTAGTACACCTAATAGTATTAGCAAGTATCAAGATATCACTGAGATGTATAATGAATCATACCTTAGTGAATAATAAGTAGCCACATGGAGACACGTCCTGGCATCCAGACCCTTAGGTGGATGTCAGCCACGTCTGCAAGAGCGTCTATAATATACTCCTCTCCCTCTAATAGTAGGCAGAGCCAATAATTATCAGCTGCACCTGAGATGGGGGAGTAGTAGATTACATAGTTGGACCACTTATGATAATGACTTCTTGTATTAATCCATAAGCCTCTTTTGAAAAACTGTTCCTTCTGATATATACTGCTTAGAGAATCTCTCTCCAGAGAGGCGACTTCATACGGAATCTAAAATAGACTCTTATTGTCACATTAGCCCCTTACAAACCAGCTCAAGGCAATTCATCCCTCTCGTTGAGAGAAAACTTTTATATGCACTTATCCCCCCCCTTAAAAGTCAGCTGTGTCGGTGTGTGGGGTCGATTTCTATATATGATTTGCGTAACGTTTCCAACTTTATCCCTTGACATGCAAATGTATGCTCAGATGAGTTGGACCGGTCCATCCCTATTACCGGCTCTCCAAAACCCAATCATAGATTGTCGACCCCAAACACTAGAGATTTCATCTTAATAAGTTTCTGTACTATAGCCCAGCTGACATACTGGTTGCCGAATGCATAGTTTTTACAGCAAAGGTATTCATAAAGTAAAAACACTTATTTTTTCACAAAAGAGTTAAGTTCACTCTGGCTTTAGATAAAAAAGTGCTTACCTTCACAATACTGGTGCTGTCTCACTTTAAAATGAGCCATTATATATCAATCTACAGAGCCTCCAGACGAGTTCATATTATGTTTTGTTTTATAACTTTATACTGACCTTTTAATTGAGTTATCCCTTTGTTGAACCATAGTCTCTCTGTTTGGTGCTAAAGCCTAAGGGCTCCTCCATTTATCTACAATATTCACCTACTTCTTGTAGACTAGAGGACTTTATTTGCCCATCTACTCACTCAATACCAACACCTTCTGCTTCTCCACACGATGGGAACCCAATCATTCCCATTGACCCCTACCGGACCACATAACAACTCATAAGGAAGTTCTTTGGATCCTTTCTTACCTCCAGAACACTTTCTCTCCTCTCTTTTCTCCACTCTTACTCCTCCCTCTTCCTACCCCCTTGATATCACATTACCCTCTCACCCCCCTCATTCTTTTGCCACTCTCTCCTCTCACCTCTCTCTCCCCCCCTTTTTCTTTCCCCCTCTCTCTATCCCACCCTTCACCCTTCTCCTCCCTTTCTCCTCAGTCTCCGCTACCCCAATACCATGCTCACTGTCCTATCCCCCTAGATACTACTATCCTCACTACTTACCCCAATTCACACTTGGGTGAGATAACCAAAAAATACCTTGGATTCTTCAACATAATTACAACCCTACCTCTCACACATTATGTCACATACAAGATCTACCACCAAAAGTAACCTCCCTAAATGCGAAAGGGCTCAATATCCCTGAGAAACGCAGCCAAGTTCTCACTCAGATGCACAAATTAAAAGCCAACATCGTCTTCCTACAAGAAACGCATTTTCACACAGATCCTTAAGCTCACAAACCATTTATTCCCCACTTCCTATGATTTAACTAACCCGCAAAAACGAAAGGAGTTTCAATTCTGATCTCTAAAAACTATAATTGGCAACTCGCTGACTCGCTTATAGACAAGGAAGGCAGATACATCTTTTTAAAAGGTAGGATTCAGGGCCGACCTGTAACTTTGGCCAATATTTACAGCCCTAACTCTGCAAGTCAGCTTTTTTAGGTTGATATCCCAACTCCTGGCATGTTTTTCCACAGGATTAACCATACTCGGAGGGAACTTTAATGTCACCCTATACCTAGTATCGGACACCTCGTCAAGTTCCACATTTCTCTTATAGGACCATACCCCAAATCAAATTACAATTTCAAGAGCTACTCTTGCATGACACATGGCATACTCTCCATCCCAATGAAAAAGATTACACATTCTTCTTGGTCACACATAATAAATACTCTACAGAATTGACTACCTGTATCTCTCCCAGACAGATCTCCCCTTCCTTTCCCACGCGACTATCAAACCGATGCTCCTATTTGATCATCACCCAATCACTATGACATTGACCTTCCCAGAAAAAAATCTTTTCTCAAAGATTTGGTGTTTAGATTCAGCTTTATTAACATCGGAGACTGATATCAAAGACATTAGGAAAGTCATACACAAATTCTTCTTATACAACGACAATAAGGAAACAGCTCCGCTCACCCTCCTGGAAGAAGGCCCATCAAGCCAGAACCACAAACTTGATCCAAAATTAAAGCCCTGGAGCTTGCTCATAAGCAGACTCAGGAACAACAGACATATCACGACCTTACACAGACCAGATCGCTCCTACTTGAAGAATTAAATCACCAAACAGGACGTTAATTTTTTTTACAACAAAAACTATTCTATGAATTTGGGAACAAATGTGGAAAGTATTTAGCCAAATCCATTCAAACAAACAAAGCAAACACAACTATTCATACTATTAATGACTCCCAGGGTCAACCTAAAGTCATGGCTCTTGATATAGCATCCCAATTTGAAGCATACTATTCCACATTATATAACCCCAATAAGCAAACAGCCAGCTCTACAGCAGACAACACTCGAAGTTCCCTTATTAAGAACTTTTTAAAAAAACACTGTTCTTAACCCAATCGATAAAGAGGATGCCCACCAATTAGAAAATCCCATCTCGGAAAACAAACTCAAAAAAGCGATCAAGCAGCTTAAGGCCGGAAAAAGCCCTGCCCCAGATGGGTTTACAGCCACCTATTGTAAAACTTTTACAGATGTACATTGGTCCTTTCCGCAAGGCCCTTAACTCCCTCTTATCCTCCAAACTCCCCTTCCACAGACTTCTTGAAGCACACATTACAGTTAAACCAAAGGAAGAGAAGCACATCACATCAATTACCAACTACAGGCCAATTTTGTACATCGTACAAACTATTCCCATTAAACTCCCCCCATCCTTTTTCCTATCCTATAGAAGGATATGTACAGGATTCTTATGGGATCAAAAACACCTGAGAATAATGTATGACCTTTTGACACGACCCAAAATGAAAAGGGGTATTAGTCTCCCAAACCTCAAAAAGTACTACTGGGCCTGACATCTTTCCAGAAATGTTGATTGGGCACTACATACCCTCCACACTCAAGCAACACCCTCTCATTAACCCGACACTTCATTGTTTTGGGGAAACATATAAAAAATTACACATCTCTTACCTTTACTCCTATAAGACTTACCTCTGCCTTCCTCCCTGGTATGTCCGCACAATTCCTAACAAATAAATGGCAACACCCAGAAATATTGGCACATCAATTTTTTGTGACAACTCTTTCTTAGAACATCTCACATTAGTGCCTAATCTCACCAACAACCCTCTCCCGCTCTGGACCTATTTCCGAATCCCCCACTTTCTACAAGAGATCAACCGTGATTCCTCAATTTCATGAACATTCACTCCATTTGAACACTTATGCTCCCAATCTAGCCCCCAACAACATTTGATCTCCAATATTTATACTATGCTATTTGCAGATATCTCCCCTAAGGCTGAAAAAGGCTTGCGCAGCATGGGAAAAATAAATACATTCAGAATTATCAGACGACCAATGAGAACGTATATTTATGATTGCCCATAAAGGCTCTCTAAATGTCTCCATTCAAGAAAACAATTGCAAGACCCTGACTCGCTGGTACAGAACTCCAGCGATTCTAAACAAGTATAATCATTCCTTCCCCAACAAATGTTGGAGATGCGCCAGGCACCTTGTTATACATCCTGTGGTCATGCCTGGTAGGTCTGACTATTAGGTGAGAGCATACTGTATGTATTATGATGATGGGCTTGGCACTATTGGATGCTGTATATATTTAAAGGCATGGTGGAATGATGAACAGTTTTTGAAGAATTTTCAACTTCTTGGATATAGCAAGTGATACATATGGACAATATTGAGTACACATGGATACATTTTGTTTTGTCATTTTTAAGAGATACTATGATGATTTAAAAGGACACATACAAACATTTTGATGTGTTCAACATCATTTGTTATGTAAGGTCTGTGAGCTTGTTTACATTCATGCCTGGTAACTACCATAGAGTTCTTGCTACAAACAGATTCTTCATGTTAAGAGGTTGTTTCCTGTCCTTGCTTAAGGGTCAGGAAACCCCTCAAGGTTATATATATGGGTGTCTTACAGAAAGTAAAGAGAGAGAGTGGCCAGCCAGATGCTGAGCAAGCCAGAGGTTCTGCAGGCTGATTTTGTGCTGTATCCATTCAGGCTGAAAAGGGACAATAGGCAAGTGTTACTGCACTGTGTAGCTCACTGTTTGTTATATTATTGTCACTCCTGTGTGGGAATCAGAGATATCTGTTAGAGGCTTCTCTGATTCACTAAAACATTCTATTTGCATACTGAAATATACTTTGGCTATTCTCAAGTGTATGAGAGCGAAGCTCATTTGATTATTACCTATCAAGTGACTGGTTTGTGTTGAAGTGTATATCGGTCACTTCATTATTTATAGCAACTGTTTCCTTTTTGGTCTGGGTGGTTTCTAGCTAGTATTAACCTAGGGAACGGTAAACAGCTCAGGGTAGTGACAGGATATTGATGGCCATTTAGATAGGTAGAGGTCTGGTAGCATTGATAGCCTATAGTAAGGTTAGGGACCAAGAGATAGGCTAGATAGGCCTGATTTGCCTTGCAGGTGGCATGTTCCAGACTTCTTTGCCATCGGTGTGTTCATCTGTACAAGTGTCCCCAGGAAGCCACTGCTCCAGAGATGCATCAGCGTTCGTCCTATCAAGCCGAATTATGTTACGCATTGCAAGTCAGCTCATCAGGGGCCCCTGCAACCGAACTGTGCCACAGTGCCTAATTGGAGATATTGGTGTTAAAGGCCTTTAGTTATATATCTGGATATATAGCTACATACAGTGTATGCACTGTTCTTCTCAAACATGTGTACAGTCTTCCTGTTATTGCTTTGGTTGTATGTAATGCCATCATTTATCATATATAAAGTTACACTAATCACCTGCTGGTATGTCTGCATATCTTTACTCTTAGAAATCTATGCTGGGTGTATTAGTACTACTGCTGCCAGTTATTTTGGGTTACTAGTTATTGTCATAGTGTGGAGAGAGCAATTTCATATTACCCCCCCCCCCCCCCACCCTATAACAGGGCTACAGTTATTTCAAGGAATACACAAAAACATGTTGTTGCTTGTTTATTTTTAAAGAAACACCCACAGACAATTAGCTTTTTTTCATTATTTTGCTTTATTCGTCTCACGTTTTAAATTTCTTTATTGTAGTTTATGTCACTTGTGCACATATTTATAAGGAACATTAATATTCAGTACTGTGCGGCACTATTGTATATATTTTGTATTGCTTGCATCTTATAGGAATAAATAAGTGTGAGCAGCAGTAACTTAATTTAACTTAAGCCATAGTTTTGGAAGAAACCTATTGTCAGACCCGTATTAGTAATTGTTCTCTGAATAGTTTAGTTTTTAAATAGCACTTTAGGGTGTACATATGGGTTGGTAAAGGTTTGGGCTGATGTTTTTCCTGTCTTATGTACTACAATTTATTTTTAGCCTCTCTTTATGACCCTTGATCCTGGAGGAAGATACATTAGGATTCAGTGAACTTCAAAGAGGTCCTCATGCTAAACCCAAAGCCCATTGACATCAATGGGAGACAAATGTGTTAAATTAAAAATGATAATTGTATGGGCTAATAGGCAAAGTTGTATACAACAATTGTCTAGGGGGATTGGCACTCCCCTGGGGAACATGTACAAATGAAAAAAAAAAAATTATAAATTGGATTTGTTAAATGTTAAAAGTGAAACATTAAAAACATTAAACATTAAAATGTTCTATTTCTTTATATAACATGTCTGGCTAATGTCCTAACCCTGCCTGTGAAGAGGCACATCTCTGTGATGTACAGAAAGTGCTGCAGCAGCATTTACACGTACAATTCCTGCAAATGACAAATCATTGATAGCTTCTTTGTTAAAAAAAAAAAAAAACAGCAGGATTGGACATTTGGGAACGGACTGGGTGCAGTTTTGACAACACTGAAGAAATTACACTTTGCTACAATGTAAAGTAGTGAGTGTACAGCTTGTACTGTATAACAGTGTACATTTGTTGTCCCCGCAAAATAACTCAACACACAAACATTAAAGCGGGATTCCACCCTAAAGTGGAACTCCCGCTTTTCGGAACCCTCCCTCCCTCCGGTGTCACATTTGGCACCTTTCAGGGGGGAGGGGGTGCAGATACCTGTCTAAGACAGGTATCTGCACCCACTTCCGGGCATAAACTCCCACGGGAGTTTACGCCACTTCCTGTCCTGGCGCGCTGTCTGCCGGGACACACACGTGTCCCGGCAGACAGCACTGACGATTCTCATTGCGCTGCGCGACTCGCGCATGCGCAGTAGGGAACTGCGAAGTGAAGCCACTTCCTCATTCCCTCACTGAGAATGGCGCCGGCAGCAGCAGAGAGCCGATCGATTGATCGGCTTCTGCTGCCCACATCACTGGACCCTGTGACAGGTAAGTGTCCATTTATTAAAAGTCAGCAGCTGCAGTATTTGTAGCTGCTGGCTTTTAATTTTTTTTTTTTCAGGTACCGTCCCGCTTTAATGTATAAACCACTGGCAACAAAAGTGAGTATATCCCTAAGTGAAAATGTCCAAGTTGGGCCCAAAGTGTCAATATTTTGTGTGGCCACCATTATTTTCCAGCACTGTCTTAATCCCCTTTTAGTGCTCCTATGAGACCACATGGTAGACCTGAAGAAGGAGGCCACACCCTTTGAAACGCATAGTCATTGAAACCACCAAGCTTCATTTATCAGCTGGATTCTGAGGATTATGTGCATATGTTCTTGTGTGGAGTCTCTCTGCTTTCCAGGATCCTCACTGAGAGCGGGTGGCTCTCGTGCAGTTTGTCGGTGGCTGTTCGTGGACTATTAGACAGAGACTGTCAGTTCGCTTCACATCCAGCTTGGATTTCTGGACTCAGGATAGAGCAACCACAGCCTCTATGGATGTGCTTGTTTTTATCTACACAATTTGAGTGTATTACTTTCATTTGTCTATATATTTTTTAATAATTGGTGTCACACTAGAGCAGCTGCGCTCTCTCTTTTACTCTTGTCTCAATCCTCTTGGGCATGGAGTTTACCAGAGCTTCAGGGGTTGCCACTGGAGTCCTCTTCCACTCCTCAATGATAATATCACCGAGCTGGTGGATGTTAGAGACCTTGCGCTCCTCCACATTTCATTTGAGGATGCATCACAGATGCTCAATAGGGTTTAGGTCTGGAGACATGCTTGGCCAGTCAATCACCTTTACCCTCCGCTTCTTTAGCAAGGCAGTGGTCATCTTGGAGGTGTGTTTGGGGTCAGTATCATGGTGAAATACTGCCCTACGGCCCAATCTCTGAAGAGAGGGGATGGTGCCCTGCTTCAGTATGTCACAGTACAAGTTGGCATTCATGGTTCCTTCAATGAACTGTAGCTCCCCAGTGCCGAAAGCACTCATGAAGCCCCAGACCATGACACTTCCACAACCATGCTTGACTGTAGGCAAGACACACTTGTCTTTGTACTCCTCACCTGGATGCCGCCACAAACGCTTGACACCATCTGAACCAAATACGTTTATCTTGGTCTCATCAGACCACTGAACATGGTTCCAGTAATCCATGTCCTTAGTCTGCTTGTCTTCAGCAAACTGTTTGCAGGCTTTTTTGTGCATCATCTTTAGAAGAGGCTTCCTTCTGGAACGACAGCCATGCAGATCAATTTGATGCAGTGTGCAATGTATGGTCTGAGCACTGACAGGCTGACCCCCCACCCCTTCAACCTCTGTAGCAATGCTGGCAGCACTCATACGTCTATTTCCCAAAGACAACCTCTGGCTATGATGCTGAGCACATGCACTCAACTTCTTTGGTCAACCATGGCAAGGCCTGTCCTGAGTGGAACCTGTCCTGTTAAACTGCTGTATGGGGTCTTGACCACAGTGCTGCAGCTCAGTTTCAGGGTCTTGGCATTCTTCTTAATGCCTATGCCATCTTTATGTAGAGCAACAATTCATTTTTTCCAGATCCTCAGAGATGTCTTTGCCATTAGGTGCCATGTTGAACTTCCAGTGACCAGTATGAGAGAGTGAGAGTGATAACACCAAATTTAACACATCTGTCCCCATTCACACCTAAGACCTTGTAACACTAATGAGCCACATGACACCAGGGAGGAAAAATGGCTAATTGTGCCCAATTTGGAAATTTTCACTTAGGGGTGTACTCACTTTTGTTGCCAGCGGTTTAGACATTAATGGCTGTGTGTTGAGTTATTTTGAGGGGACAGCAAATTTTCACGGTTATACAAGCTGTACACTCACTACTTTACATTGTAGCAAAGTGTAATTTCTTCAGTGTTGTCACATGAAAAGATATAATAAAAAAATTACAAAAATGTGAGGGGTTTACTTACTTGTGAGATATTGTATGTATTTACCATACCTGGCCAAAGCCCCTAGAAGCTTGAAATCTTTGATGTAGATACTGCTGAGCAGCTAGCCTGATGCATTGTGGCTACAGGGGGTTGACTGGTTGTTAGCTGTTAGTTCATAACTGAGGACCAAAAATACAAGGGCCAAGCTTGTTTAGAGCTGCATTCTACAAGTGAAACAATATTATTGTTATTACCAGTGGTGGCTGGTGCTCTATTTTTCTGGGTGGGGGGGGGCGGCAAGCAAACCAGTCCACCCCCCCTTCCCCTTATTGTTCAGTCAGTCAGTTGGTCAACCCCCCCAATCGCATGGTGGAATCCTCCATCGCTCGTCCCTCCAAACATGAGCCCCACACTAACCCTTTTTAGGCCATGGGCAGCTTCGGGGGATTCCCCCTGAGCCTCCTCCTTGGCGCTTCCCCCCCTGCTTCCTGCCAATATGATCGATTCTCCTCTCGGCCAATCAGGTCTTAAGACCCGCTTCCTGATTGGCCGGGAGGAGAAGCAGGAAGACAATAGTGAATATTAATTTTCTATTGTCACACAACTGGATGGGCTCAGGGCGCAGTACTCTGCGCCCCTGAGCCCACCCTTTTTTGAAGCCAATTAGAGTGTCAGGCTTTAATCACGTGATTAAAAAAACATTGAAATCCATGCGTCTGGCACCTTGCATGTAGATTAAGGGCCAAGCACATGGATTAGGTGGGTGGCGCCCCTGCGCCCCTAATGGAGCGACCGCCACTAGTTATTACCATATAAAAGGCTCATGTCAAATTTTGTGGGGATGAGCATTAACACTCATTTAAGCAATGCAGTATTTTTAAAAGAACCCATGTGATACTAATGATGTCAGTAGTGGCATATTATCTAATGCTCTGGCTTCAAGACATGGAAATCATTTTTTCCAACTTCAGAATTTAATAATGAGGGACATATTTAGAAAGCAGCGACTGTGACAGTCACTGTAATCTAAACCACATGCACCAGAAAGATACATCTGAACTGAGTGTTTGGTGAACTTCACATTCCCTGCTTTATAACCACACCCCCCTGTGTTTTATTAATGCATTACTGTGTATAATATGGATCACTTCCTATTAATATTTGTTGCTAAACTGTCCAGTAAGCGTTCCTGAAAATAGTGTGCCCAATATATCTGTAGCAAATAAGGGTTAAGCAAAAATATAATATATACAATATATATATATATATATATATATATATACACACACACACACACTGTATAACTTAATCCAACACTGCCATCAGCTTTCCTTGTTTCAGACTGAAACTTTTATTTTCTTTTAACAAGTAGTGCACTTTATAACCTCCAGTACAAGTAAAGTGCAACCTGCTGTCAGTGCTCCAAGCTCCTGTTGATCATCATAACTGGGTTCATAACTCTTTTTCTGTCTTCTCTCTATCTGAAACAGGCACACTTATGATTCTCATACTTCGAGAAAGAGATTAACCTCCAGCTGGGGTATCTAGAAGGAGAAAAGGCCTGCTGACCCTAATTAAGAGGAATACTGGATTTATAAGCAGAGTTAATACCCCGCAGAATTCAATCACTTGTAGGCTTTTTCTTACCCAAGAAACCAGTTTTAAATGATTCCGCAGAAGACAGTTAAGATTTTACCCATGGCAAATATGTATGGAAGAATCATTTGAGATAAAATAAATGTCTGACAAAAGGCACATCAGAAAGGCAAATAACTACAAGGAGAATGAAAATAATAAAAATAATTGTAGTAGCTTAAAGAACTTATATCTCTAAACAGAACAGGATTCTGAAACCTGGAAATAGACACATTAGAAGAATTAAGAGATACTAAAATATGGAGAACTGTCTCATAACCAAAGTTTTGCAAATCCAAGTTGCAAGACTACTAGGTTGTAAGAACACTAAGAAATTAGTTTCCAATTATGACTCTGTAAATGATTATTATTTTTTTTTATATATATTGTATTTTAAAAAATAATCTGGCAAACATATAAACATATCTCAATACGAACAAATACACAAAAACGGAAGGGATTTTATAATCTTATACAGATTATTATTCCACCATTCCAGCTTGTAGCATTTTTCTTTTTCTCATCAATTTGGTATCAAATAAGGTATTAAAGCCATTCACCCATCTCTTTTTGAATTTTACAAAGCCCCCTTATGGTGACAAGTCAACTACTCTGACTTCTGATTGCAATTGACTATTTGTATCTATTCCCCCACTGTCAGTGGATGCAGAAAAATACATTATTGTGCAATCAATATTCTACCAACAGTGTTCTACATAGTACCCAATCACAAATTAATGATTTTCTGAAAAGTTCCATATGCCCAAAAAATGCAGGCATATGAATGGCATACAACATTTATTTTATTTTAAATGTTACATCAATGTTGGGCAACATATTTCAGCTAGTTGCTTACCAATTTAGGACGTCTTCATGTAAGATTTATAAAATCTTCTGTGGCCCCCCTCTCAGGGACTTTAAACTGCCTTTCATTACCAGCGGGAACGTGACTTACAGAAGACCCTTACTCAGGACTAGCTTGACAGAATAATATCCTTCTCTCATAATGCTTCCATCTGTTCTAAATATCAGGAAATTAATTACAAGGTTTTGATGAGATGGTCCTTAACGTCAGCTAAACTTAACAGATTATATCCACATTGTCTCTGTCACTGCCCCCCACCCCCCCACCCCACTGCCGCTATTAGAAAAATAAAAAAGTTACAATGGTCACTGCCACCCCTCTATTAGAGCCTGGTATACCACACTGTATTATTCTTTTATAAAAACGAGGCTTGTAAATGCCTGTTTAGAGCGATCGTCAGGCTGGTCACATGACTCTTGGCTGGTTTCCAGGGCCACTGCAGGAGGGGCTGAGCGGCCATGTGACCTCCCCAGCTGACGTCAGAAGGAGATCATGGTCCCTTCTGCAGTGTCCATGTATCAGAGTTATACATCGGCCACGAGTCAGCTTGAAGACAGCTCTAAACAGGTATTTAGAAGTCAATTTTTTTTTAAAGCCTAACACAGTGTGCTATGCCAGGTTCTACTAGAGGGACTGGCATAGAATTCATTAAATGGGTTTACAAACACTTTAAAAAGTGCTACTGTATGTAGGGAGTCTGAGGGACAGACTGTCCTGTCACCTTATGAATCAGCACAAAGACCAAAGTCCACGTATCAGATATGGCACATTGTCCCTGCCATTTGGCACCCACTGAGGCATAAGGGGACATGATAAGTACATTTAGGCTAGCCATGTTGGGACCAGGTACCAACGAGTAAGCACCTTAAAATTTGCTTCTACCATGGCTACATTCAGGATACTGGAGAAGGACCATAGGAAACACTTGTGCCATACCTCCAATTCCCTTTCCTCTGCCAGATCCACATCCCATTTCACCATATAGGGTAACTTGGAAGGAGAGCCTAGTAATAGCCTATAAATAAGGGAGATGCCCCCTCGCCGATCTGAATCTTGAGTGCACCATTTTTCATAAGGGGTTACCCTGTAATGGTCCAGCGCAACAGGCCAGAGTGACTGTAAGAAGTGAGAGATTTAAAAAAAAGAAATGAAAATGCTCTGATTGAGGCATTTCGAGAACCTCCACAATGTGACGTAGTGTAAAGGGTCCCCCATATGTAATTAAATGCCAAATTCTGTACAGTCCCTTATCTAACCACCACTTAAAGGACTTAATATTCAAACCTGGAGGGAAATATGGATTGCTAAAGATATGTGCTAACGGACAAAAATTAGACACCAAATCGCTATTAACATGGAGTCTCTCTCACATAGCCACAGAGTGAGAAAGGGTAGGTGCCAATATGGGGGGCCGTTGTTTAGGAGAGCTCCAGAGAAGATAGTCCAGTGTATAGCCTGGAGTGGCCATCCGTTCCATACAGTAGATACCCAGTCTGGTTTGGCATATCGAGAGTATACCACCAGAGTTGAGTCAAATAAGCCTGCCTGATAGTAACGAAATAGGTCAGGCAATCCCAGCCTTCCCTTTTTATGGTAAAATAGACTTTTCTTAGAAAAACTGTGCCCTTTATTGCCCCAGATATAGCGAATCACTTTTGCTTGAAAACGACCCAGCACAGCTCTTGGAACAGGGTTAGGTGGAGACCTAAAGAAATAGAGTATTCTAGGCAATAACATAATTTTGACTGTATGAACTCTACCCAACCATGATAAATTATGTAAAGACCACTGTTGGAGGTCTGTTTCCATTTAACAAAACGGGGGGGGGGGTTGTTAAATTTGTATGAGGAGTCTATATTGGGCATCAGCTGTATCCCCAAGTAGGGAATATGGGTAGGGCTCCAAATGAAAGGGAAGTGGTCCTTAAAGCAATCAACCAATACCGGGGGAACTGAGACATTTAATGCCATAGACTTGGACATATTAACTTCCAACCCTGGCACCTTGCCAAAGTCTCGAAGCATACAGAGAACCTTGGGCGTAGAGGTCAGTGGAGTGGTTAGGAACAGCAACAAATTGTCTGCAAACAGTGCAAATTTATGTTTCTGCTGTCCGCAACGCACCCCCCCCGGTATCTGGATCGGTGTGAGTGAAAACTGCCAATTATTGATTACAATTGCAAAAATTAAAAGGCGAAAGAGGGCATCCCTGCTGCGTACCTCGCGCTATAGAAAAGGGGGGAGAGAGTTGGCCTCGTAGGCGTACCTGAGTTTTCCGCGAAAAGTACAAGGCTTACATAAGTTTTAGAAAATGGGGCCCAAACCCCCAGACATCCAGAATTCTAAATATGTAGGGCCAAGAGATCGTATCAAAAGCCTTTTGCAAATCTATGGATCGCAAAAATCCTTCCTGAGGAGGGCACCCATCCGGACAAGAAGCAGAGAAACCACAGCTATGCCTCGACGAATCTGATCAAGGCCTTTCCGATCAGGGATAAAACCCATTAGGTCCTTATGAATATAAGAGGCTATAAAGGAGGCTAAACGGTCGGCAAGGATTTTAGTCAAGAGCTTAAGATTGTTATTAATTAGGGAGATTGATCTGTAATTGCCTACTTCACTGAGATCTTTGCCGGGCTTTGGTATCACTGTAATATATACCGAATTTAAGGTTGAGTCCAGGGATCCCCATTCCCGCGAAGAATTGAAAAAACAAGTCAGCCTAGACAGGGTCTAGGAGAGGTCTTGCAAAAAAGAGTCCACTTCCCTGGAAGTGTCTGGGGAGTCAGACCGATAGAGCTGAGA
This sequence comes from Lithobates sylvaticus, assembly GCA_028564925.1. NCBI lineage: Eukaryota > Metazoa > Chordata > Amphibia > Anura > Ranidae > Lithobates > Lithobates sylvaticus. The sequence goes on from CM053028.1 coordinate 387,379,309, forward strand.
GTAAAAAGCCTGAAATTCTTTCATGATTTTTGGGGGATTTTGGGTATAACCCCCCCATTGCGGAGCGCAGCTTAGGTAAAGCATAGGTGCGCACCCTAGGGGTTATACTGGAGGTCAACATAGGGACAATCCTATCAAGTTGGTAATAAAAATTAGCACTATTCCAACGCAAGCTCTTATCAGTCCTAGTGGTCAAGGTTATGTTTAGCGTCAATCTAGTGGACTCCATCTTGGAGAGTGTCTTGCGGTTAGGTTTGAGTTTATGTGCCTTACAAAGGGATTGTAACTCAGAGTCTAGTTTCTCCAGATCTAACTGGTTCTCCCTCTTAATCTGGATTGATATTTGGATAATTTTCCTCCATATGGTGGCTTTATGGGTCGCCCAAAATGTAGAGGGATTGACATCCTCAGTGTCATTGCGTTGAAAGTATTCACGCAAAGCGTGGTGAATTTTGGTGCACTTAATCGGGTCACTAAGCAGGGATTCATTCAGCCACCAAAAAGGGCCCACCTGACCTTGAGACAGAGAGAACCAGACAGACCATGAAGTGGTCAGACCAGGCCGACTCACTTATGGGGGTCCTATTTATAAGAGGAACCCCTCCCTTAGAGATAAAATAATGATAAATTCTGGCATATGTGGCATGCAGAGCCGAGCAATAATCTCTACCCGTAGGGTAAGTTTCTCTCTAAACGTCAACCAGACCAAGGGCATGAAGAATTTTAGCAAATTGTAAGCTCATCTTAGGGGGCCATTTAAGCTGGGTGGTGGCCAGCCTAGATCTTTCAAAAAGAGATAGCACCTGTCAGGATCCCAAATTTCGTTAATTGGGACCAACATTTTGAGAAGAAAATAGCAACAACTTTAGTCTTGTCTTGGGCATTAGCTAAATAAAATTTGGGAAATTTATTGTGGACAAATGAAGGATTGTACGTGCGAGAAAAATGTGTTTCCTGGAATAGGACAATGTTGGCCTTCTGTGAATGGCAATATTATAACATTTTCCAATGTTTCACAGGGGAGTTCAGTCCCTGGGTATTGTGTGAAAAAATCTGCAAAACAGAGAACTTAACAGGGGCCATGCTTGCTGATCAGCGAGGGGGGATGCCCAATCAATAGGCCATCACTTACCACACCACAGATGGGAGAAGAAGTTGCAGCAGTATCTCGAGGACCAAGAGGGAACAGGAAGGCAGACTCCCGAACAGGGTAGAAGAAAAGAACGAAAAAGACAAGAGCAAAGGAAAAACACAAAGATGAGGCAAAGAAATGAGTGAGGAGTGAGCAGGGACCAGCCCACGCCTACTGTTCACAAGCAAAATTACTGAGTCCCACATCAAGGTCGAACGCGTCCTGAGCCAATGTGCGAAATCGTTGCACATCAGGTCAGGCGGGGGGAGCAGACCTCCCCAAGCCATCCTTACCACCACCAATGTTAACTAGCATAATTCCTATAAACAAAATTAGGAGAATGATTGAATAGCGAGCCGGGAAGCCCAAAGGACAGGGACCCCCGGAGCCGGGAAAATTCCCCAAAGACCTGGACGACCCAGGCCAAAAGGCCCCCAGGTAGCTAAATCTCCCCATGAGTCCCACAGAGGATCACTCCAAAGCAAAAGTGCCCAGCAATTGAAAAAGTACTTCAGGGAGGAGGAGAGTTTCTCGTACATCACAATTTAGTTTCCTGCCACAGAGGTGAGATGGGGCGCGGAGGAGTGGGATGTTTGGATGAACTTGACCCCTCACGTGGCAGTGATGCTGAAGTTTCTCAAGCAATCACTCTGAGTTGAAGCAGCAGACATTCTCCCTCTGCAAATGTAAAGACGTAGGCTTTATTCTGCATAGTGAAAGACAACCGAAATGGGAAAGCCCACCGATACTTGACCCCCTTTTTGGAGAGTGTCAACAGTAGAGGCTTAAGAGACCATCTCTGTTGAATGGTATAGGGTGACATGTCCACGAAGATCTGAACCTCTTGGCCCTGGATAGCCAAGGAAGGGGAGTCCCGGGAATATTTCATTACAGCTATCTTCACTTGATAATAGTATAGCTTCACGATGATGTCTCTAAGCAAGCCATCCAAGTCGGTTGCAGAGCTCTATGAGCCCTATCCACTTCTAACCAATGCTCGGGAAGATCAGGCAACATTAGACATGTGAAGAATGAAAAAAATTAGTTTAGTTTTGTTTCGATTAGTTATTTACACAAATTTGTTTAGTTAAATTAATTTAACCCTTTTAATTCGTTTTCAGAATTTATTTTGTTTATACGATTCGAATCTATTTGAATTTTCAGAATTCTAATTCTAATTGATTAGAATAGTTTTCGAATTCGAATCATTTTCCAATTTCCAAAGAGACTAAAATTGAATTTAAAATAAAGGATTGGAATAGAGAAAAATAGAATAGAAAAAATATAAAAGAAAATAAAAGAATAGAATATAATAGAGTAAAACAGAACATAGTATTTGAATTTGAAAGTTTTTGAATTCGAATAGTTTTCAAATTTGAATACTTTTGAATGGTTTTCGAATTCGAATAGTTTTCCAATTTTCAAAAAGAATAAAATAAAATAGAAAATAAAGGAATGGAATAAAAAAATAGAATAGAAAATAATATAGCAGAAAATAAAAGAATAGAATATAATAGAGTTAAACAGAACAAAATAGAATAGTACATAAAAGAACAAAATATAATGTAATAGAATAGAATGAAATAGAATAAAATAGAATAAAATAGAATGTAACCATCTTATGAAATTTTATTGGAATAGACTAGAATTAAAAAAACATTAGACTAGAATATAAATTTGAAATTAAATAGAATAGAAAATAATAGATTAGAATAGAAAAAAAACAGAACAGTATAGAAAAAAACAACAGAATAGAAAGAATATAACCATTTTTCTCTATCTAATTGATTCTATTTGAATTTTGGGAAATGGTTCTATTTGTTCTATTCTATTGTTTTTTCTAATTCTATTCTTTTCTATTCTATTATAGTCTATTCTATTCCTTTTTTCTCTTCTATTCTTTTTTATTTTTTTATTTTCTTATGTATTCCAATTATAATTTATTCTATTTGAAATTAGAATTTCAGAAGATGGTTATATTCGTTTTATTTTATTAAATTCTTTATTTTATTCTGTTCTATTCTTTTCATTTCTATTTTTTTTGGTTCTTTTATTTTCTATTTTGTTCTGTTTTACTCTATCATATTCTATTCTTTTATTTTCTGTTATATTCTTTTCTATTCTATTCAGTTTTTTTATTCTCTTTGGAAATTCAAAAACTATTGGAATTCAAAAACTTTTCAAATTAGAAAACTATTCAAATTCGAAAACGTATTTTTTCATTATTTCGGATTAGTAGAAATTTGGTACTATTGTAATTCGGAAATCTGAATACATTAAAATTTCCGAAAAATAAAAAATTTGTTTGAATTTCAATTCGAAACTAAATGAACTGCACATGTCTAGGTAACATGTCCCACAGGAACTCAGGAACAGCAGCAGGACTGTCCTTAATAGATTACGGGAGCCCTCTGTTCCGTATGTTATATTTCCTGGAGCGATTCTCCAGGTAATTGATTTTGGCTAACGCTGTTTTAAGTTTATCCTGTAGAGCAGGGGTGCCCAACCTTTTGAAGAGCGAGGGCCACTTAAGCGACTTGGTAACCGGTCGTGGGCCACAATGAGCGGAGCGGGTGGATGGTAGCCCACTCTACTCTATAGAGCCCACTCTATTCTTTTTTTTTTTTTGCGGATCGGAATGGAGGTAGGCATTTGTAAACGTACACAAGTCCATTTACATCTGCCACTCCTTAGAGGTGTATGGGGGGATCGATTGGGTTGGACTGACCGTGTGAAAGGGGCCTAAGGCTGCTTTCACACTGATGCACTGTTGTTTACCTGCACCTCGGGTGCAGCACAGTTCACCTATGGCTTTTCTTCAGGTTAGCTGCACTTCGCCATAGACTTCTATTATATCCTGTAGGTGTGGTGCACTTTCAGAAAGCACACCAAACTCACAGGTAAGTCTATAGCTCAGTGCAGGTAACCCGCAGGTGCACTGCTCTGCACCTGTGGATCAGTTTGAAAGCAGCCCAGTAACCACTGCAGAACAGATATACACTGTGATTTTATTAATAAACTTACCTTTAATAACAGTATTCTATTCCATCCCAGAGCAGGAGGTCGCAGGCCACATCAGAGGGCTCCGCGGGCCACATGTGGCCCCCCGAGCCACTGGTTGGGCACCCCTGCTGTAGAGTTTGGATACAAGCCGTATGTTGATACGTCCACGAGATCGTATCATCCAGTGTTCTATAGTCTCTATGCGAGAGACACTATATGGGAGAAACTCACACAAGATTCCTGTGTGCCAGGCAGCTCCAAACTGTCCCACATGTCTGCCAACTGTGCAGCAGGCTCCAGGCCTCGTGCAGGAAGAGATGGTCCAGATACCATCTTGGATTTGCCTGCCTTTTCTATCTCCGCTGGCGGTGGCTGGTAGCTGGCTCTACGATCAGCTCCTCTGGTCATGTAGCTGTGCGAGGGGATGTCCCCTACCTCCCGCTGCTATTAGCCGTGTGATCCGAGGGCTGTGGGAGCTGTGGTCAGTCAGTGATATAGATTATTTAATCAATATACCACAGGTTCTTCCAATATAAAATAAATTAATAAATATAACTACACTGACCCAATTAATTACTTCCTGAATGTGTGCTCTATGTAGATATTTTAGGCACAATAAAATTGTGTGAAAATATCGACTATGAAAATAGAAAAAATATAGATATTTAACAATAATATTCAGTAGGATTATTTATATGGCATGGACACATACAATTAACATTCCACTATAAAACCACAACTTATAGGGCTAAAATTTTGCTTAAAAATTTAATGAATTGGATAATGTACTGTCCACTCGTAGGTATCACAACTATTAATCTAACTAACCTATCAGACAACTGCATTTATCAGACCATTCTCTCTTGCTTCCCTTGGATTTGAATAAAAGTGGTCAAGTCTATCTTTAGGCTGTGATAATACAGCTTGGATTTGATTGCTTATTCACTAAGGTGTTGTGATAACGCAAGTGGAAGATAATGTCACAATTTAGGACACAAATGAGAGGTTATATGGAAAATGTTCAAAGTAATGATCAAATTATATTTTATCCAGCAAGTTATTGTTGTTAAATTAGAAATCACACCCAAGTAGGACCTTTCAGGAAATTGATCAAGTGTCTTAAGCCCCATACACACGGTCGGAAAATCCGACCACCAAATCCATCGGATTTGGTCCGACGGATTTAGTCTGACACTGGTGTTGCATACACACGGTCGGACAAAGTTGTCGGAAAATCCGATCATTCTGAACGTAGTGACGTTTGTTGCCTACGACGGGACTACGTAAAGGCTAGTAGCCAATAGCTTTGGTCTTGTAATGTGATCTGAGCATGCGTGGCACTTTGTCCGTCGGAATTCGCTACACACGATCGGAATTGGTGTGATCGGACTTTGTTGTCGGAAAATTTATAGAGCAGGAGATAGAACTTTGTCCGTCGGACAATCCGATGGAAACTGTCCGATAGTGCCTACACACGGTCGGAATTTCCGACAACATTGTCCGATAGGACAGAATCCATCGGAAAATCCGACCGTGTGTATGGGGCTTTAGACAGACACAGCATAATGTATAAAAGTGTGGTGATGAGGATCAAAAAATATAACAATGAAGATGATGGCAATGATAAATATCAAGATGAAACTGGAACCCTGAATGATGATCAAAGATGGTGATCAAGATAGTGATGGAGAAATCCCTTTTCTCTCTAAATTTCCTTTTTTTATTTCCAAAAATCCTCTTATCTAGGGAGTAGCCTAGAGGGTATACTTTGGAATATTTACTCACATCTGTTGTAATATTACCGATTAACTGATTGTTTGCACAGTCAGTGGTTTCAATTGTCCGCCAGATGGCACTCTGGAACTAGGAATCCTTATATTAGGTCTTCTGGTAAAAAAATTGGATTTTATTAAATTCCCTCTTATATGGGATGTAGTGTTTAAATTAACGATGAATAAACATATGTCATTATACTTATAGGGAGTATAGTTAAATTCCCAGCGGTGTTCAATATTATCTGAAATACCAATATTTAGGCTACTATCATCTTAATCACATAACAGTGGTTGAAAGTGTGAATTTTATCCAGTGATCCAAGTTAATTATTATTATTAATTATTACTCCTCAAAGGATGTTTTTACACATCTTGCACCATTTTCCATCTTCTGAAAGCATAAAGATTACGAAAAACACACTTATTTCTTATTATAAGTATTACAGTAAAACATAGACATGGTAATATTATTATTTTTTCTAAGAACTTTATTACGTTTTCAAGGATAAACATAGGCGTTAACCATACAATAACAGAACAATCAAGAAGATTCCAAATGGGGTTCATACCGCTACAGGTAAGGGTAATACAGCAAGTATATCAATGTATAGGGACCGTAGTAACCTAATAAACAGTATTAAACATCCCCCCCCCACTTCTTCACTATTACCACTGTTTCTGAGTTACCGTTTTTTCAACCATGGGTGTCTTCAGTTGGATGGAATATCTACAGGCTAGTATGATGGGGGGTAGGCTAGTGTTTGGGGTGCAAGTAGAATGGTAGGAAGGATAATAGGGACAGAAGAAGGGTGGGCCATCTCTCCCTCTGTTGCTAGTACATTACCATACTAAGGTGTGTATGGGTGAGCTATGTGTTGTTTCCATATAGTGGTGCCAACAGGCCCAGATGGATCTATACTTGGTCGGCGTCTCCCTTGCCTGGTGTACAAGTTCCTCCATGCGTGCAATTTTATCTGCTCGTTTAAGCCAATTAAGGTTATGGTTGGCAGGGACATGGAAGACCATTGCACCGACATGCACATTTTCACCTAGCTTTTTCGACATGCACATTTTCGCCTTAACTAGCTGCATGGCCAGGGACAGGTGGTAAACTTTGTGAGACAGTGCAGCGTATATTTTGTGATGTGACAAATAAGTCAATGGATTTCTTTCCATTAAGAATTTACCACACTTCTTCTTCACAAAGAAGAAAGCAGCACCAGCAGGAGATGAGGATTTGTGAATGAAACCTCGAGAAAGTGCGTCTGCAACATACTCCTCCATGGCCTTATCCTCCAAGACCAACAAAGGGTAAACCCAGCAACGAGGGGGTATGGCACCAGGTTGAAGGTCAATTGTGCAATCATACGACTGGTGTGGAGGCAAACTACCGGCTTGACCTTTGTCAAAGACATCGCTAAAATCGCGGTACTCCTCTGGCAGGGAGGAGAGTGAAGAGGTGCACAAGACCTTGGCTACCTTCTAGAAGCATGTCTTACTGCATTGTGGTGACCAGGAGAGAACCTCAGCATGGACCCAATCAAAAGAGGGGTTGTGTCTCTGTAGCCAAGGAAAACCAATAACTAGCGGAAACTTAGGTGAGGAAATAACTTGGAATTGGATTATCTCATGGTGAAGAGCCCCTATGGCCATGGACCACAGAACAGTCTCATGAGTCACATGGGCAGGCTGTAGAGGTCTTCCGTCAAGAGCCTCAATGGCAAGTGGAGTGTGACTCAGCTGCAGCGGAATCAAGTGCTTCGATACAAAGGCAGTATCAATGAACAGACCTGCAGCCCCAGAGTCGATTAGAGCATGTACTTCGACGGAAGACTCAGCCCAAGAAAGGGTAACCAAAATCAGGGGCTTATCCTTCTGGATAACTTGGGACAAAACAACGCCACCTAAGGTCTGTCGGTGACATCGAGGACTGTACGTTCCAGTCAACCACTCTAGACAAGTGCCATGCCCAGTAATAGCGTTCTATGTCTGGGAGGCCTATGCCACCCTTCAGTTTGCGGATTTCAAGTCTGTCATAGCTTAGTCTGGGATGCTTAGAGCCCCATAGAAATGCTGTACTTGCTTGTTGATAGCAAGAGAAAAAGGTCTTGGGGAGTTTGATTGGGATTGTCTGCATGACATATAGTATTCTGGGTAAAAAATTCATTTTGATAATGGCTGCTCTTCCAAACCATGAAAAGAGCCCAGAGTTCCATGTCTGAAGGTCACGCCAAATATTTTTAAGGATTGGTAGAAAGTAGGGATGAGCCCGCGGTTCAAGACGAACGTAAGTTCAACTCGAACATCGGGTGTTCGTGGAATACCGAACATTATGGGGCATTCGCGTGACATTTGATCACCCACGGAATGCGCCATAATGAATGGCGGGACCGTCAATGCACTGTGATCTCTCTACTGATTGGCCAAAGCATGCTCTTGACTGATGCTTTGGCCAATCACAGTGCGATCTGATTTGAGAGCCATGATTTGGGCAATTATGGCTCAGGGGAGTCCACGCCCCACACTATGTAAGGCTGCTTACACGGCAGCCATATATAGTTTTATGAATGAGAGCAGAAAAGTTACATTTGTAAAGGAAAACATGTCATTTAAAACTGCTTGCGGCTGTAATGTATTGCCGGATCCCAGCAATATAAATAAAAATCATAGAAAAAAATGGCATGGGTCCCCAGTCTATTGCCATGCCCTTCAGGTCTGGTATGGATTTTAAGGGGAACCAATAGCCAAAATTAAAATTGACGTAAACGGGTGACTCGCCCCATTCATAACATCGGAGGGGGGTGGGTCACCTGTTTAAGTCATTGTGTGGCCCCAGAAATTTTTCATTTTTATTGTTTCACTTTAAGCATTATTAAAATCACTGCTCCTGAAAAAAACAGCCGTTTTTAAAAAAGCATTTTGCATTGATACAGGCAGGGCAGGACCCAGGTCCCCAAACACTTTTTATGACAAAAACTTGCATATTAGCCTTTAAAATTAGCACTTTTGAGTTTTCATGTTCATGTCCCATCGACCTTAACAGTGTCTGCGTGTTCAAACACATTTTTTGCCTGTTCGCAAGTTCTGGTGCAAACCGAACCGGGGGTGTTTGGCTCATCCCTAGTAGAAAGTTTTTAGCATAGAGGTCGGATAGTTTTGAGGGGAGTTAGATTCCGAGACAGATAATAGCATCTCAAGTCCAACTGAATAGACATTGTGACAAAATTCCTTTTCGTAAAGGAGACATTTAGGGAGGGTAATATTATTCTTATCATGATTTAGTCCTTTAAAGCAGTAGGATGTCTTGCATGTACATAAATTGAAAAGTAATTTAACCTTTTATAGTCTTTTCTAAGTGTCCCATCAGTAAAAACTTTTATGTTTTAGAAAATATTGAAACATATAACTTGACTTATTTTCCCTGATTTCAAGAGTCTTGTGGGAACATACTAGAATGTTGACTTTTGGTTAAAGTGTCATTAAACCCACATAATAAAAACCTATCAATAAATGCTGTATTACATGCTGTTTATACTCATCCAGTCACTAGTTTTGTTTTCTGTAAAAAAACTGTCTGATCCTGCTGCTCTCTATCTTTACCTTCTGTTCATAACACCAGTTCAGCTAGGGATTTTGCATCTGTGGTGGAAACATGCTCAGTGTTAAATGACAACCCACTCCCTTCCTCCTCCTCCATGCCCACTAACCAGCTAAACACAATGGGGTGGGAAATTATATTTGGAATAATGGAGGCTTCATCTGCCTTTTATTATAAGACACACAGCGGAGGAGCGTGACACAGCCTGTGGCATGCAGAAATCTACCCACACCATATTATTGCCAAAAAATAAGATTTGATTTCAAAAATATATTTGTATGACAATTTAAACCATTGTATTGATATTTATTATTTATGTTTATTCTGTATTCCAAAGGCTGTTTTTTTATTTTTAACATGTGCTCAGCAGTAGACTAGAAGCTCCTCCTGCTTATGTTTCCCTGCAGACAGTCTGAGAAAGATCTGGGTCATGTGACAGCTTTAGGAATAAGGTACTTAGATTTTTTAAATTATAATACTCAGTGTCATCGTCCAGATACAGAAAGAGAAGGGACAATGTAAACTAAACAGTGTGTGTTTAGTACCACTTAAAATTTTTTGTGAACTTTTCCCTCAGTTTATTATACTTGGACAATGAAAACAACTGACATTTTACAAAAGTAGACCAGTGTATTCCCAGATATAAACTGATTGGTTTTCTGTTTAACTACTTAATCTTCCATTTTTTAACAAATGGTCAGTGTCCTTGATGTTTGGTCTTTGACTTGTACACAACTTTGTTAATGGAACAAACTCTTCAGGTTTCAACAACTCAGAGACAAGCAAATATCCATGTACCCCATTGGTCTTGGCCTATTTGAAGTCCAGTCCAGTTTCCCTCAAAGATCATATATTATGATTTAAAATCATAGAGAACCTGATAGTTTACATATGGAAGCCTTCTAGGAATCTATTTTGTGACAGGATTAGTGGTGGGTTGTCATGTTGGTTGGCCATTGGAATTGATGTGGATCTATATAATTGAATGATATAATTCACATTGGATTTATATCACGAGCCATTGTTTCTTTTTTATTTACATTTTTAATTAACCCCCCTGGCGGTATTCCCGAGTCTGGCTCGGGGCGGGAACTTCAGTACCAAAAGCGGTAACCCCGAGCCAGACTCGGGCTTGCATTGCAGGATACAGGGGGAAGTTACTTACCTTGTCCCCTGGATCCTGCGATGTCTCCCTGCTGTGTGAGCGAGCTGTCTGCTCGCTCGATTCACACAGTGCCGAGTGCCGCTGATCTCCGTTCCCTGCGACGTTATGACGCACGGGAGCGGAGATCGGCGCCAAATTCAAAAAAGTTAAAAAACACAATACACATACAGTACTGTAATCTTACAGATTACAGTACTGTATAAAAAAATTACACATCCCCTTTGTCCCTAGTGGTCTGCCCAGTGCCCTGCATGTCATTTTATATAATAAATAAATGTTTTTCTGCCTGGAAACTGGAGATTGTCAATAGCAAACAAAAAGTGTCCCTTTATGTCAAAAGTGGTTTTAGACCAGCTAGAAAACAGCAATAATAAATTAAAATCACAATTCATCATCAAACACTAAATTTAATGACAGTGACTATTCTGCAACTGAGCAAATTTCAGTGTTTTTGATTTGATTACATTATTGAATAATTTTTATATATATTTTTATTATATTATAATTTATGATTTTGTGTTTCAAACTTTATCATACCCGGGATGTCTACTAGACTCTGGTTTGGACAGATTTAAGTGAGTTATTCATAAGAATTGCATGCCTACAATATAAAAACGCCATGTGATATGTGATATTTGGGATTCCAGATCATTATCCAGTCATGTCTTTTGTAAAAACGAACAGTCTTTATTTCTCCAAGAAAGGCAAACAAAATAGTGTCTTTTCAGTAGAACAAACAAAACAGTCCATATACTCTCCTACAACACAAAAGTTTGTCTCATTGTCAACATAAACGTGTCCCACAGCAAGGTGTTGAAGCCCCTGACTGCTCCAGTGCTCCATAGTCAGAGAATTCCAGCAGTTTCTCAGAAAAATGCTCACAGCCCTCTCAAACTGTGTCCTATTCCGCATCAACACCTCATTGACCTGCTGGCTGCTTCATGCCTCATTCAGGTCTGTCTGGCAGGTGGGTTTAATCCTGAGTACTCAAAAACTGCTATTTATCAGCCCCTTAAAAGGAATATAACCCAAAAAAATATGATACATATCTACCATCCAGGACCTATCCCTAACATTAACTATTTACATGTTTTTCTGTGAATAAGTAAGAAATTGCATTATGTATCCCATACTTATTCACCTGGCCCCCAGATCCATTTGAGGGAGACAGGATGTGGAAATGAAATCCTTATCTTCTTGTCAATATGGGGACAATGTGCCTTGCAAGGGGGAAAGGCTTTGCATGGGGTAGCTGGATCAGATTTCTCCCTGACCACCATCTCAGCTAAAAAGTAAGCAAATAAAAAAAAGTAAGAGCATAAAAGAATATTCTGTATATATAAAAAATAACATCAACCCCTCTTCAATGAACCCCTTCCATGGTCCCTTTGACCATAGGGGCTACTGTGGCCGACAAGGGAACTTTTGCATAAATGAAACTCATACAGGGATATTCAATTACGTTAATTTGTAATTTGTAAGAATTACCGAATTTTTTGGGCAAAAACCCTTCTAGATCCTGCTCCAAATATACACTGATTATTTAGGCAGTTTTTATAACTCTTCTACAGCAAAACAAACTCTGTAGAAAAGTTGTACAAAAGTGGTTAAAGTTAATTGTCCCCCTTTTACAAATATCAAACCAAATTACTATATCAGCACTGGCACAAATGCACAGCACTGAGCACTTTGCACTATACACAAAGCACTTGACCATTTTGCTCACTCACCCAAACCTCTGGCTGATTTAGCCTGAAATCTGTGAATTTAGCAGCAGTATCACTACAACCACCAAAGCAACCAACAGGTATCCTGGATGATGCCACTAACCAAACAGCTGGCACTGTTGTTTACATTCCAGCAGTGCTGATGACTTGCCATTTGCTTTGAGGGCACAAGTGGGCATCATCTTCATGGTGGCTGATCATAATGTCAGAGGATAGGTGGGTGTGGTTTACCTTAATTGATGATATGGGTGACTTGGATTTTTATCATGGTGCCTGCATTTTATTTACTATATCCATTTTTTTTTTTAATGTGAATGAGTAACAAAGAGTAATATGTACCCTTTGGGCTAGAGAATTACAAGTAAAGTTACTGTATAATGAGGAAAAAGAGGAAAACCCTCCACTGGCAATAAAGTAAAACACAACACTGTCATATGTTCATAAAACAGACTGTTCATTACTAGAACATTCATGGTTGATATGGAAGATATAGAAACCATGGCTTCTATAAGATAACACCTATGGAGGAGTTTTGCATGAACATAAAAGGTGTGGTGATGTAAATTGAAAGGAACCAAAATGCCCTCCACTGGAAACAATTTGATTAGCTATAAGTTTGGAGTTTTAAGAAATAGACGACAGCAAATAACTCATACCTGCATGAATGGATTTTTTTTTCATCAGCATTACTTGTCTTGCAATAAACTCCATTAATTTTATCCAGAAGCACTTAGGAAATATTGGTGGTCTTCTGGTAAGGAAAAGTGCACAACAATGTTCTACTGTTGGTCCATTTTCAAAAAGCAAACGATTATACATCCTCTAAATCCAATAAATTCCTTAAGATCCTTTTAAATGCAAAGCAAAGTCTTGCCGTCTGACAGGCCTAATGTCTATTAGGTCTTGAATCACATCAATCGTTTACAAATCTACTATTGACATTTCACTGTTCACATCATACTCCCTGAGGGGGAGGATTGTCGGTAAGTTGTAATTAGTGGTGTACATTTAAATATGATGTACTTTCAAATAGTTAAAAGCAAAGTAAGGTTGTTTGAGGTTACCTAATTAATTTAGGCAATGATGGTACCTGCCTGCCTTTATTTTTATCGTTCATCAGTGCAATTTGTTAAACTATAATAAGCCAAATAAAGAACATGTCACTTGCCAAGCTATGAAACGAAAGCAAGGATGGTAATTTTGTTCATCAGACCTAGGTGTGTTGACGTGGGTACACATTTATAAATAAATAAGTAGGCTTAATATAATGAACTGTATAATTTAATTTTATCTTTCTAATGAAATGATTTCCATTTAAAAAAAACATATTTAAACTGAAAGCTTTTGTGGGTAGAACCCCCATACTGTATCTGTTGAAAATATATTCCATATTCCCTAAATATATTCCCTATTCCCTATATATATTCCCTAATCTGTTTAGGCATAAATATTTAAAAAAAAATTAAACATGACATACATTATTCTTGTAGGTCTACCTCTACAAAATAAAAGGTGGCTTTTATTTAATGTGTACTTAGTTATTTAAAATGTATACATTATTAATTTAAAAAAGAACTATGGGATTTTTTTTCTGAATTATACTCACCTTGGTGGATGCAGTATTGGTCCGATTGTCAGCATCAGTCACATTGTCCCCCGTGGGCTCCAACACTTCTCAGAGCTCCGTGAGCAGAGAGCTGGTGACTGTCAGTCACAGACTCTCTGCTCTCCCCTCCCCCCAGTGCTCACTGGAGTGTTGAGTTGTGGAAGGGGAGGGAGCAGCCGGCTCAGCAGAGCCAGGTGATGGCCCAGGCATGGGCAGATCCTGACCATATGGCTTTCCTGAGCCTGGACCGGCTCTGTGACATCAGCTGACAGCAGGCTTCAGCCACACTCTCTGCTAAAACTGGGTCACAGGAGTGAAGAACAAACTGCACTCCTGTGAGCCATAGGAGAAGTACATTCAAGTACTTCTCCTTTAATCAACTTTTATATTTCCTACTATATTGCCAACTTACAGTTGGGATTGTTATTGGGACAGTAAATTATTCTATTACTTATTGGTCCAAATTTTCTTTTCTCTTGGACTTCATTGTTTCCCTTTATTCTTTTACTTCCCCCCTTCCCTAAGAAGTCCACTATCCTAACAAAAAACACACCATTAAAAAAGACTCATTAACTTAAGTGTCTTGCTACATTGATGGGCTTTGTCAGAAGTGTATAATGCTCAGTGACATGAATTTAGGCCCATGCTGCTATAGTGATCTGCTTAGACATCTGTGAAATACAGTATACTACTGTTTCAGGAAAAAAAATGTTTCATTTTGTATTTTTAGTAAAGCACAGACATTAAAGTGGTTGTAAACTTATAAAATCAAAAATACATATCATTCTATATAGTGTGTACATGCCTCAATCCAAACTACTTAGTGTAGTATTTCTGTTGTCTCCCTCCTCTGCTATCTGCATGAGTAACTTCTGAAAGGTAATGCTGGCTCCAAGGGATCCAGGGGAGTGGAGGAGTGGTGCTCCAGCACACAGCAGGATATTGACAGCCTCAGCTGTGCATGTTTACCTATTAAACTGTGCAGAGGCAGGTGGTTCCGTTCCCTCCACCCAGATCTCAGATTACACCCATTTCTCCTCTCTGTACTGTAGCACAAAGTGCAGTGCACTGCAGTGTGTGACATCAGATCCCCATCCCCTGCCTTCTGAAAATCAGAAATGCTGTGTAAACTGTACATTTTGAATGGTTGTGGATAAGAAAGGAATACAGATAAACAGGTACCACTTTGATTTGTTTCATCTCTGTGTACCACCTGAAAGGTTTTAGAACCACTTTAATCAGTTTCAAGCCTGCAGATGTTACTTGCCAAACGCCCACAGTATATATATATATATATATATATATATATATATATATCATTACTTTGGCATTAAATACCACTTTTATGGCAGCAGCTAGCTGCCATAACATGCAGAATACCCAACCTTACCTGGCCATCTGCATTCCTGGATGAAGATCTAGTATGGATTTTGAGGAAGGGTATGCTTTTTTTGTTCTTCAAGAGGCAGTTTGTAAATTTGTAAATAAAAAAAGGTGTAGGTTCACCCTAAAAATTTGCAAGATATATTTAATTAGTCATGCAACATAGCTGGGCAGAACATTGAGTTCAGCAAGACGACTCCTCCTGACCCCACGTCTGCCGCGCTGCATGTGTGACGGCACGTACGCCGTGCGTATGCCGTCAGTTATGACGTTACTATGCCGGCGTCCAGGCAAAACATCTTGTGGGCTTGTATGGGGGAGTCTCCGTGCCGGCTACTGAGTGTTCACTCGGTACAGGTGCGGCCCCCTCTCCCCCATTGGCCCATTGCGTGGCGTTTGCGGCATATATTCTTTCCCCCTGAGATGAGCGGTTCATATGACCAGTCTCCCTCTGGGGTTCCCGCACACCAGTCACAATCATCTGCTGGTGGTGCTTCGATGCAGCATTGGGGTAGGCTTTTTTCCTTCTGGTCTAAACTCTTCCATTTTCTTCTCTTTTCTTCCTTTCTGCTTTACCTTTTGAGTTTAACACATGTTTGGTTTCATCTTCCATTATATTTTTGCACTTGGCATTTCTCTCTCAGGTCCTCTACACTTTCCCATAGATTTATGTACCTGTGCACACTTTAGACACAGGTACCCCAATATCCCTTGGCACCCCCCTCACTTCTCCACTTTATTACAAGCCACACTGGGCTCACCCAAAATGACCACTACTATCACTCATAATACATTACTGTTATAACATCACACAAACTCACTATTTTTGTTTTCAGACACCTCCACTTCATCAAGCTCACACTACATTCCTCGCTTTATGGAAATTTCTGCCACACTTTGCCCACTCTCATACCCCCCAGTGCTGCATCCCTGGATTATGCCGCTTCAGCTCCCGTGGTGGGGTCATGCTCCGGGCCAACTCTACGCCGGCTTCCCCACACTACATTTGCTGTCCGGGTTGGTGAGTGTGTCGTACTAACCATTCATAGACATATTAAATATGTCTGAGAATCATTTTCTCTAGAATAAAAGTCCTTTACATCTTATTATATTTATATACTTATATATCCCATAGGAATGTCTGCCGCATCTGCTCCTGACGAGTGGGAAAACCCACGAAACGCGTAGAGCTATACCTGATGCTGCAGCTATACTCCATACGGATCCATCCTTTACTGCTATACTCTATATACTCCAGATATTATTTATTTCTAATGTTGTTTGAATATCCTGGGTGGATGTACACATACCATGTGAATGCATGTGCCAGCACTGGATATGTTGCTTTTGGCAGGCGCATGCTATTTTTAATTATTCTGATCATGTGTTGTCATGCATGCACTTTCTACCCAGTGTGCATGCACGCTCTCTGTATAATTCTGTATATATATGAAATGAACTATATCATTAGATCAATGCAACTTAATAAATTATTTATATTGTAATTTATCTCCACTATTCAAGTGCTTCATTTAAAGTCCCAACTCCCTTCTGTTCTCATATATCATTACTTTGGCATTAAATACCACTTTTATGGCAGCAGCTAGCTGCCATAACATGCAGAATACCCAACCTTACCTGGCCATCCGCATTCCTGGATGAAGATCTAGTATGGATTTTGAGGAAGGGTATGCTTTTTTTTGTTCTTCAAGAGGCAGTTTGTAAATTTGTAAATAAAAAAAGGTGTAGGTTCACCCTAAAAATTTGCAAGATATATTTAATTAGTCATGCAACATAGCTGGGCAGAACATTGAGTTCAGCAAAACGACTCCTCCTGACCCTACTTGGTCACAGGCTCTCAACATTGAGAGGGTGTCTTGCAGGGAGGCAGTAAAGTGCCCTTATTTGCAAGGTACCTTCTTTCCATGTTGATGGGGATAAAGCTTTCATTCCCACATACATTCCCCCAAAAGATGATGTGGGTGTAGGCAGGGGGATTTATCGAAATATGGAAGCCCCTTTTATAGTAAGGGGTCCTCAGATATGTGCCCCTCTTCATGAATGGGTAAGGGGTAAATAGTACATTTTGTTTCTCATTTGAAAAAAAAAACATAACTAATAAATAAAAACACAGTCATTGTGAAAAAAGTCCTTTGTGAAAAAATGTCTTCCAAAAATATGAACAAAAATTATTCCTGATCTTTGTGACGTATAAGCTGTTATAATTT
Source organism: Lithobates sylvaticus (assembly GCA_028564925.1). Lineage (NCBI taxonomy): Eukaryota > Metazoa > Chordata > Amphibia > Anura > Ranidae > Lithobates > Lithobates sylvaticus. Next base: position 387,396,926 of record CM053028.1, read on the forward strand.
GTCACAGAGGTAGGAAAAATAAAAAAAAATTGTTTATATGACCAATTAAAAAAAAATCCTTTCTGACCTCACTAGAAAATTAGATACACATATAAAAAACACCCTTCATTGTTAGGGATTGTTGATTAAGTTATTAATGTGTTCTGTGGGAAAAATATACAGCTTAACCATTGTACCCTTAGTGTTTGTCAGAGAAAAATAAAAAAATAAAAAAAATGCAGTATATCTCTGCAAAGAAAAAGGATATTTTGCAAATGCTATTTAGAAACCTGAAAAATACCTGTTGATTTGTCAGAATTGCATGTAGCTTCCAATTTGCTGTTGTGTCTAGCACACAGCCGTTTGTGGACTGAAATTGCAAAGGGGTGTCAGCCTCCTCTCCTCTTCTTGTGGGGATGTTACATAGTCCAAAATAAGAACCGTGAAAGCTGCTTAGACTTCTTGTGTACATGCCTCAATCCAAACTACTTAGTGTAGTATTTCTGTTGTCTCCCTCCTCTGCTATCTGCATGAGTAACTTCTGAAAGGTAATGCTGGCTCCAAGGGATCCAGGGGAGTGGAGGAGTGGTGCTCCAGCACACAGCAGGATATTGACAGCCTCAGCTGTGCATGTTTACCTATTAAACTGTGCAGAGGCAGGTGGTTCCGTTCCCTCCACCCAGATCTCAGATTACACCCATTTCTCCTCTCTGTACTGTAGCACAAAGTGCAGTGCACTGCAGTGTGTGACATCAGATCCCCATCCCCTGCCTTCTGAAAATCAGAAATGCTGTGTAAACTGTACATTTTGAATGGTTGTGGATAAGAAAGGAATACAGATAAACAGGTACCACTTTGATTTGTTTCATCTCTGTGTACCACCTGAAAGGTTTTAGAACCACTTTAATCAGTTTCAAGCCTGCAGATGTTACTTGCCAAACGCCCACAGTATATATATATATATATATATATATATATATATATCATTACTTTGGCATTAAATACCACTTTTATGGCAGCAGCTAGCTGCCATAACATGCAGAATACCCAACCTTACCTGGCCATCTGCATTCCTGGATGAAGATCTAGTATGGATTTTGAGGAAGGGTATGCTTTTTTTGTTCTTCAAGAGGCAGTTTGTAAATTTGTAAATAAAAAAAGGTGTAGGTTCACCCTAAAAATTTGCAAGATATATTTAATTAGTCATGCAACATAGCTGGGCAGAACATTGAGTTCAGCAAGACGACTCCTCCTGACCCCACGTCTGCCGCGCTGCATGTGTGACGGCACGTACGCCGTGCGTATGCCGTCAGTTATGACGTTACTATGCCGGCGTCCAGGCAAAACATCTTGTGGGCTTGTATGGGGGAGTCTCCGTGCCGGCTACTGAGTGTTCACTCGGTACAGGTGCGGCCCCCTCTCCCCCATTGGCCCATTGCGTGGCGTTTGCGGCATATATTCTTTCCCCCTGAGATGAGCGGTTCATATGACCAGTCTCCCTCTGGGGTTCCCGCACACCAGTCACAATCATCTGCTGGTGGTGCTTCGATGCAGCATTGGGGTAGGCTTTTTTCCTTCTGGTCTAAACTCTTCCATTTTCTTCTCTTTTCTTCCTTTCTGCTTTACCTTTTGAGTTTAACACATGTTTGGTTTCATCTTCCATTATATTTTTGCACTTGGCATTTCTCTCTCAGGTCCTCCACATTTCCCCATAGATTTATGTACCTGTGCACACTTTAGACACAGGTACCCCAATATCCCTTGGCACCCCCCTCACTTCTCCATTTCATTACAAGCCACACTGGGATCACCCAAAATGACCACTACTATCACTCATAATACATTACTGTTATAACATCACACAAACTCACTATTTTTGTTTTCAGACACCTCCACTTCATCAAGCTCACACTACATTCCTCGCTTTATGGAAATTTCTGCCACGCTTTGCCCACTCTCATACCCCCCAGTGCTGCATCCCTGGATTATGCCGCTTCAGCTCCCGTGGTGGGGTCATGCTCCGGGCCAACTCTACGCCGGCTTCCCCTCACTACATTTGCTGTCCGGGTTGGTGAGTGTGTCGTACTAACCATTCATAGACATATTAAATATGTCTGAGAATCATTTTCTCTAGAATAAAAGTCCTTTATATCTTATTATATTTATATACTTATATATCCCATAGGAATGTCTGCCGCATCTGCTCCTGACGAGTGGGAAAACCCACGAAACGCGTAGAGCTATACCTGATGCTGCAGCTATACTCCATACGGATCCATCCTTTACTGCTATACTCTATATACTCCAGATATTATTTATTTCTAATGTTGTTTGAATATCCTGGGTGGATGTACACATACCATGTGAATGCATGTGCCAGCACTGGATATGTTGCTTTTGGCAGGCGCATGCTATTTTTAATTATTCTGATCATGTGTTGTCATGCATGCACTTTCTACCCAGTGTGCATGCACGCTCTCTGTATAATTCTGTATATATATGAAATGAACTATATCATTAGATCAATGCAACTTAATAAATTATTTATATTGTAATTTATCTCCACTATTCAAGTGCTTCATTTAAAGTCCCAACTCCCTTCTGTTCTCATATATCATTACTTTGGCATTAAATACCACTTTTATGGCAGCAGCTAGCTGCCATAACATGCAGAATACCCAACCTTACCTGGCCATCCGCATTCCTGGATGAAGATCTAGTATGGATTTTGAGGAAGGGTATGCTTTTTTTTGTTCTTCAAGAGGCAGTTTGTAAATTTGTAAATAAAAAAAGGTGTAGGTTCACCCTAAAAATTTGCAAGATATATTTAATTAGTCATGCAACATAGCTGGGCAGAACATTGAGTTCAGCAAAACGACTCCTCCTGACCCTACTTGGTCACAGGCTCTCAACATTGAGAGGGTGTCTTGCAGGGAGGCAGTAAAGTGCCCTTATTTGCAAGGTACCTTCTTTCCATGTTGATGGGGATAAAGCTTTCATTCCCACATACATTCCCCCAAAAGATGATGTGGGTGTAGGCAGGGGGATTTATCGAAATATGGAAGCCCCTTTTATAGTAAGGGGTCCTCAGATATGTGCCCCTCTTCATGAATGGGTAAGGGGTAAATAGTACATTTTGTTTCTCATTTGAAAAAAAAAACATAACTAATAAATAAAAACACAGTCATTGTGAAAAAAGTCCTTTGTGAAAAAATGTCTTCCAAAAATATGAACAAAAATTATTCCTGATCTTTGTGACGTATAAGCTGTTATAATTTGTCACAGAGGTAGGAAAAATAAAAAAAAATTGTTTATATGACCAATTAAAAAAAAATCCTTTCTGACCTCACTAGAAAATTAGATACACATATAAAAAACACCCTTCATTGTTAGGGATTGTTGATTAAGTTATTAATGTGTTCTGTGGGAAAAATATACAGCTTAACCATTGTACCCTTAGTGTTTGTCAGAGAAAAATAAAAAAATAAAAAAAATGCAGTATATCTCTGCAAAGAAAAAGGATATTTTGCAAATGCTATTTAGAAACCTGAAAAATACCTGTTGATTTGTCAGAATTGCATGTAGCTTCCAATTTGCTGTTGTGTCTAGCACACAGCCGTTTGTGGACTGAAATTGCAAAGGGGTGTCAGCCTCCTCTCCTCTTCTTGTGGGGATGTTACATAGTCCAAAATAAGAACCGTGAAAGCTGCTTAGACTTCTTGAGCTTTTTTTTTTTTTTTTTCTTTTGCAATCTCTCTCTAGAGAATAAAATATTATATTATAATATATGCTTTGTTTACTACTTGCTTTGACCTTTTCTTTTTTTTTATCTGATTGTCAGTATAATAAAAATTTAAGGTGCATTAAAAGCTAAAAAAAAAATAGCAACATTTTCAAAATCTGGTATTTTACTGTAAGCAAAATAAATTAAACAATCCAATATATTTTTGAAATCTGCCAGATTGGTACACTCATCTGGAATATTAATTAAAGAAAGGCAAATTAAGGCAGATTCAATGTACTGTTTTTGCATGTTAAATGTGATTTCCTATCCTTATTTTTCTCTTTGATAAACACAAAGGGAAAACATGTTTCACTATAGCCAGTTGTTGATTATATATGTGGCAATTTTTTTCAGTCATAAGTATAGTAAATATCTCAGATCATAAAGTTAGAAAAAACATTATTTCTCTAAATGGAAAATGTTTTCAAGATCATGCACCTTGTTATATGTATCCAGCAATAAACTATCTGACCGCATGTTATTACTATATTCAAAACACAGAGGGTTTTTTAAGAATGATTACTATGTGTTAGGAATATTAATAACATTTGTTACACAGTCCACCTGGGAAGTCCCTAAGATCCTGTAAAATTCTCAAAGGATATTAAAAAGGTCAAGACGATTAATATTCATATATTTCCTGTCAGGCACATGTAGGCATTGTAATTCTTGGGAAATTCATGATTGGCAATGGACTGTCCAGAGGGAATGCGATATAAGGAAACATTTATTATTTAACCAAGAAAAAAACAAAATTCACAAGTGTACGCCTTGTATTAAAATCAGATGTCTTTGATGTAATCCCCATAGTAGTAATGATGTTTAAAGGGCCAGAAAGTCTAACATGAAAACCATTTAATTCCAAGCAATATCCTCATTGTTCTATTTGGTATTTAGCTACCTATAAATAAGATAATCACAAATCTTCCTATCATTGCCAAGATTTCTGCATTAATGTATCCCATGGCATAATTTTTTATCCAATTGGGACAATGTTGAACATCATTGCCGTTCCCACAGCTACATCTGGGTTCTATCTGCAAGCTTCAAATAAGTGCATGGAAACTTTCAAACTGGCATATAGGAAATGGTGTCCAGTCCAATGTAAACCCTGCCTAATTTCTGCAGCTTGTCAAAATAGCCTGGAACTAATTCTGACAGCAGCAGCAAGAGAGGCTGGCAACTGTAACAGCACAACTGCTGGACTGCCATGGTGGTTTTCGCCAAGGTGGTTTCCACTATCTGCAAAACATCCCTGGAATTCCTGATGTTAAATTAGATTTTTTATTTATTTTTTTAAAACTGGATCTGTCAGATTATGCCATACATAATATATAACTAAATATAGAAATCTTTGGGACATCCAGTCCCTTACTTTTGAGTAGACATGTGCAATTCGTTTCGTTTTTTTTAGTTTATTTATTTTTTTTCGTTTTTTTCGTTCGTTCGTTTTCGTACGAATGAACGAATCGTTCGAATCGAACGAATAACGAATGTACGAATGAAGAAAATCCGAAAAACGAAAAAAGGAACAACGAAAATGAACGAAAAAATTCGTACATTCGTAACTTTTTTTTTTGTTGAATTGGTAATTTTCCGTGTCCCTTACAATGGTGCTGCTTAACGTGCTTCGAATAGATTGAGCGAAAAAATTTGTACATTTGTAACTTTTTTTTTCGATTCGTAACTTTTTTTTTTTTTGTTGAATTGGTAATTTTCCGTGTCCCTTACAATGGTGCTGCTTAACGTGCTTCGAATAGATTGAACGAAAAAATTCGTACATTCGTAACTTTTTTTTTTCGATTCGTAACTTTTTTTTTTCGATTCGTAACTTTTTTTTTTGATTCGTAAATTATTAAAATGTAATAATAGCACACATTACATAAAATTATGAATTATGCTCCGATTACGAATCTACGAATGTTACGAATGTACGAATTAATACGAATGCGTCCGAATTTCGAATAAACGAATAAACGAAAATTAAACTAACGAAAAAACGAATCAATGAAAAAATAACTCTTACGAATGTACGAATCGTTACGAATACGAACACTGACGACTTCCGAATGTACGAATCGTTACGAATCCGAACACCGACGACTTACGAATGTACAAATCGTTACGAATCAACAGAAACGAAAAAAACGAAACGAAAAAAAACAAAATTTTTTTGTTGTGCACATGTCTACTTTTGAGTTCAGGTGATGTTGGCCTGTTTAGTTAGTTTAGAGACAAACCTGTACTGAGACCTATAATGTATTGTACATGTCATGAGTGAATATAGAGGTTGCCACAGCTGACTTCATTTTAAAAATGCTACTTACAGGCTCTTAAGTTTCTTTTTCATGCAACTTTTGATATATGGCCCATGTGTGTCTTAAAAGTTCATGTTTCTGTTTTCCTTCCTTTCAACTTCTTGATTATGTTTGGATGGATTTGCCACCAGGCATGTGCAATTCATTTAGTTACAAATTAGTTGTTTTATAAATTTCGACAAATTTGCTTATTCTGAAATATCCAAATTAATGAAAACCTGTTTAACAAATTTTTACAAATGTTCGTAAATTTTAATATTCAAAAGTTTGGAAATTCGGAAATTCGAACATTCGAAAATTCGAACATTCCGAAATTCAAAAAACCCAAAATTTGAAAATATGAAATAATAACTAAATAATAACTTAACTATTAATAACTATTAAATTATAGTTATTGGAATTTTCTTTCAAATTTGGCTGTTAGCGAACGCAACAAATACAAATTCATCTGAAGTTACAAATTATTCAAAATAAAAAATGCCTTATCTAAATAAATGGAACGTAACAAATTAATAATAATAATTAACAAAAGTAATAATGAAAACTTTTTATTATTATTATTATTTATTATTTATTTATTCCGTTCCATTCGTTTAGATGCGGCATTCATTATTTTGGATAGTTCCTAACTTGGGATGAATTTGTATTTGTTACATTCACTAACAGCCAAATTTTAAAGTAAATTCCAGTACATATAAGTTAGTTATTATTAGTTAGTTAATTATTCTTTCAAACTTTCAGATTTTCTTTCTTATTTTCAGATTTTAGAATTTACGAATTTTCAAAATTTGAACTTAAGAAGTTTAGAATTTACGCATTTACAAATTGCGATCATAGCGAATGACTCAAAAAAAAAAGGAATTAAACTAAAACAAACACATGTCTAATTGTCACCCACCACATTTCCAAACCATATGTCAATTATATATATATATGCGCGCACTGTATATTGTATATGAAATAGGAACCTGGTTTGATTTTATATTATAATAAATTGTGCTTTTGTTTTACAGGTCACTGTCAGGTGACCATGTGACTTTAGGATAATGCAAAGGGTGGAAAATGCTAGAACTTTGAAACATAGGCAGAAGTTATTCTTGTAGGCCTTAAACTAGTTTCAACAAAGAACACTACCATATATTAAAAATCATTAAAGTGATTGTAAAAGCTTGTTTTTTTTTATTTTTTTTAAATAACAGACATATCCTACTTACCTCCACTGTGCAGCTGGTTTTGCACAGAGTGGCCCCAAAGCTTGTCTTCTGGGGTCCCCTGGCGGCTCTCGCGGCTCCTCCCCACATCAGAAAACCCCCTAGGAGAAGTGCTCTCCCTGGGGGGTTACCTTGTGGGTGCGCTCCTGGGTCCAGCATTTGCGTCCATAGACAGGAATGCCGGACTTGGCCCCGCCCCCCAGCACCGTCATTGGATTTGATTGACAGCAGCAGGAGCCAATGGCTGCGCTGCTATCAATCTATCCAATCAAGAGCCAGGACCCCATGGAGAGAGGGAGAGCGCATCTCCGACAGAAATCCATCTCCGACAGAAATACGGGGCATTAGGTGAAAAAACATGAGGGTTTACAACACCTTTAAGTAGTAATTTTAAACGGAATCGTCTGTTAGTTGTAATTTGATTCTACAATCATGGCTTTTCATTTTCAATTACATTCACTATGATCACAAATTACATTTTCAAATTGCTGTCTGATTTTGAGCTGCTTGGGTTAAATAAAAAAATCAATTAAGTTTTCTCCAAGAAAGAGAAAGTTTGTCTGCTAAATAAATGTGAATAGAATTAAACTCTATTATAATGGTAATGTCTCAAAATGACAGTTACATAGTTACATACAGTAGTTACATAGTAGGTAAGGTTAAATAAAGACCTGTTGTAAGCATCTAATTATTATCCACATCCTAAATGATATGAGTTTTAAATTTGTATGTGAACTAGGTAGCAAGCAAGAAAAAAAATAAAATAATAAGTAAAATATGTGTTATTTTCAGGTTATGTTCAAACATTTGGTTTGATTTACTGAATGACTAGTACAGTATGTCACTTAGTTAAGCTTAGTTGCACTTATCTACACCTACAGTAAATCTGTAATCATGTAATAAACTTCAAAGAAATGTCTTATTTTTCCCATTTTTTGGAATACATATGGGTATATATTCCCCTAGAAGAGGGGTGGGTATATGATTGCCACCCTATTATAATAGAGGCTTCAATATTCCAATATCCACCACATCCTTTTTATGGGACCAGATGTGGGGAAGAAGTCCTTGTCCCATTCGGACAAGGTTCTGAAGTTTCAAAAGAAGACAATCTGTATACCCTTTGGGACTTTGGGGGTAGCAACATGGTGCTGATGATGATTATTAAGATGATAATGATATGTTATTAATGTCACTTCCAGTCAGAGCACACAGAGCATTCATGAGAAAGCCCCACTTCTCTCAGGTAGTAGTGGACAATCATTTATTGATCTTCTATGATTTTGTATATCAAGAAAGATTTACGATGGTTGAAGTGCACTGTATTTGTTTGTGTGGATTTCTGCTCTGAGTTTTAGAAAGGTTGTTAAGGCTTAATTTATTAAAAACCGCGCTAGACCAAAATAATAAAATCTAAAAGTTTTAATTATATTGGCGCAGCTTTTTAGTTCTAACGTTAATTTATTATGTACAAGATGTTTTATTGTTTTAGATAAAATCATGAGGATGCTTCTGTGAATAAAGGGACTCCATTCTGGGTTTTACTAATTTTGGAAGCTTTCCTGTCATATTGTATGTAGGGATTTTTGTTCCTCTGTTTGAGACTGTTTGAGAAAGGAATTGTTGTCTGAGACATGTATCAGTGATGTATACACTTTGCTAGTTCAAATTGAATTCCAAAATAAGGACTTGGAGAGCACATACTGTACATACATAGTCATAAGAGTGTTGCTTGCCATTGGAAGTACGATCCATGTGCTAAAGATTGAGCGACAGCATTGCAGGCAGATAGTAGTACTGGGTATTCTATCTTACTTTTTTACGGATTTGCATGATCTCTGGGACATATTAGTTTTAATCTTCCAGCATAAGAGGAGACATTGAAACTGTGGTTGAGGATAATCATGTTCTGAATCTTAAATTACTGGCATGTACACAATGTGGAGTTCACTTTTAACAGACCTCAGCTTTATAATATTATTGTACAAGCAGAGCATGTGATTTGGTGTTTTCTAAAAATTTATAGTGATAACGACATATATTACATATATTATGCTCCTCTACTTTAGTTAGGTAAGAGATGCTGTCATTAAGCTAAAGAATTCACCCAGACTCTACTCAAAGTCAGGCTATATCATATTTGGCCTAACTCATCATTCTAGGATGTACGCTATAGGATATAACATGGTAAAAGTCTAGCGAGTGATGTTATTACTAGGGTTAAACTCTGGTGACATCTTTCGTACTCATCTCTAACCCAAACTCAAACTCCCACCTTTTTTACTCCAGTGAACCGTGGGCTGGGTAATTTCTTGTCATCCAGACATAGCTCTACTAAACTCAATTATTTTTGTCTGCAATCTAGTTATTATTCAATATGGACCCTAGAAAGTCTATAACTTCCTTTTTGCTGTCTTATACAGAAAGTCCAATATAAAAAATGTCAGTACTAAGAAGTTTCTCTCAGGCACCAATCAGATTCAAACCTGCCCTGGAAGTTATATTGTGATAGCAAATTTAAAGAATAGCAAGCAGAGAGGAAATTCCCCAGCACAGCCTTCAAGAAATATACAGTATCTCACAAAAGTGAGTACACCCCTCACATTTTTGTAAATATTTATTATACCTTTTCATGTGACAACACTGAAGAAATGACACTTTGCTACAATGTAAAGTAGTGAGTGTACAGCTTGTCTAACGGTGTAAATTTTTCGTCCCCTCACAATAACTCAACACACAGCCATTAATGTCTAAACCATTGGCAACAAAAGTGAGTACACCCCTAAGTGAAAATGTCCAAATTGGGCTCAATTAGCCATTTCCCCTCCCAGGTGTGATGTGACTCGTTAGTGTTACAAGGTCTCAGGTGTGAATAGGGGGCAGGTGTGTTAAATTTGATGTTATCACTCTCACTCTCTCATACTGGTCACTGGAAGTTCAACATGGCACCTCATGGCAAAGAATTCTCTGAGGATCTGAAAAAAAGAATTGTTTCTCTACATAAATATGGCCTAGGCTATAGGAAGATTGCCAAGACCCTGAAACTGAGCTGCAGCATGGTGGCCAAGAGCATACAGCAGTTTAACAGGATAAGTTCCACTCAGAACAGGCCTCGCCATGGTCGATGCACAAAAAAGTCTGCAAAGAGTTTGCTGAAGACAAGCAGACTAGGACATGGATTACTGGAACCATGTCCTGTGGTCTGATGAGACCAAGATAAATGTATTTGGTTCTGATGGTTTCAAGCATGTGTGGCGCAAACAGGTCAGGAGTACAAAGACAAGTGTGTCTTGCCTACAGTTAAGCATGGTGGTGGTAGTGTCATGGGGCTGCATGAGTGCTGCCGGAACTGGGGAGCTACAGTTTCTTTGAGGGAACCATGAATGCCAACATGTACTGTGACATACTGAAGCAGAGCATGATCTCCTCCCTTTGGAGACTGGGCAGCAGGGCAGTATTCCAACATGATAGCGACCCCAAACAGCCCTCCAAGACAACCACTGCCTTGCTAATGAAGCTGAGGGTAAAGGTAATGGACTGGCCAAGCATGTCGCCAGACCTAAACCCTATTACGCATCTGTGGAGCATCCGAAAGGTGGAGGAGCGCAAGGTCTCTAACATCCACCAGCTCCGTGATGTCGTCATGAAGGAGTGGAAGAGGACTCCAGTGGCAACTTTTGAAGCTATGGTGAACTCCATGCCCAAAACGGGTTAAGGCAGTGCTGGAAAATAATGGTGACCACACAAAATATTGACACTTTGGGCCCAATTTGGACATTTTCACTTAGGGGTTTACTCACTTTTGTTGCCAGCAGTTTAGACATTAATGGCTGTGTGTTGAGTTATTTTGTGAGAACAGCAAATTTACACTGTTATACAAGCTGTACACTTACTACTTTACATTGTAGCAAAGTGTAATTTCTTCAGTGTTGTCACATGAAAAGATATAATAAAACATTTACAAAAATGTGAGGGGTGTACTCACTTTTGTGAGATACTGTACATTTACTGCCTTCTTACTGACCATTTGTAGAGCTGTGCTTGTTTTATCAGCAGCATTACAGTACAGTACACAGTTCAGTACATTGACAGAACATTTTTTGCTAAGTTCATGTTTAGGTACGGAAAAAAGCTTGCTGATATTACCATTTTTACAGTTTCATTCAAATGCATATGTACTGCATTTAAATCTCCAGCTTTCCAAGATAGCTTCTGTTAACTACACAATTCTTCCTCCCTTTGAATTGAAGTTGAAACTACACAACCTCTTCTCCCTGTGAAATGAAGATGAGGAGAGAAGGTGGTGTTTTTAGTCCAAATCAAGAGAGCAGCTTTGGGTGACAAAACTGTTCCTCCTTAGATACTGTACGGTGAGTCTTGTCACCCTGGAGCAGGAAGTCTATTCTCAGTTGGTGACCCTGCCAGAAACAAAGAAAAAACCCTAAGGACAAGAAAACAAATGCAGCCACTACATCTAATGCCACGTACACACGATCGGAATTCAGAAAAAGCTATGATGGTTTTTCCAACGGAATTCCGACGGAATTCTGCTCAAGCTTTTGTTGCCTACACATGGTCACACCAAATTCCGACCATCAAGAATGCAGTGACGTACAACACTACGAAGAGCCACGAAAGTGAAGTTCAATGCTTCCGAGCATGCGTCAAATTGTTTCCGAGCATGCGTCGGAATTTTGCGCGTCGGAATTGCCACAGGCAATCGGATTTCTGTCGGAAAAATTGAGAACATGCTCTCAATCTGTTGCTGGCCAAAATTCCGCCAGCAAAAGTCTGATGGAGCCTACACACGGTCGCATTTTCAAATGAAAAGCTCTCATCTGTCTTTTGCTGGCCAAATTTCCGATCGTGTGTATGCGGCATAAGGGACAATAAGCTGCAATATATTTTATTTTTGTTTTAGGGTTAAGATACGCTTTCACTGTTTCCCAAGTCCCTCTATCTCCCTTCCAATTGGAAAATGTGATCTTGCTGATTCATTGTCAAATGAGCAGGCTGCAGTTGATAGCAGTTGAAGCAGAAATTAGTAATGCCATCTTCCTGGCTTTGACGTGTGACAGAGGTCAGTAAATCAGGATATTGGCTGAACAGATTTATAAATCATTTAGCAGGTAAAACAATAAATGTGTATACATTTAAAATATATAAACTGAGTTGGATTTAAAGAAGCTCTGGGCTCCCCCTGTTAATAGATTTATGTTCAAATTGAAAACTATGCTGTAACATTAATTCTTTAGCTGCATGTTAAAATTTGAATAAATGTTTATATGAGAACAAGAACATTTGGAATATTAGGATAGGTAAAACTGGCAAATAAACAATATGTTATATAGGTATGTAATGCTGTCTGAACAGCATCTGGTGCAATTTAAGTCCATATGATATTTGTGCCTTCCAGTAGGTGGGAAGGACTTCCTGTGGACACATGATTAGGAATCCATCCCACCAGGTCATAAATGGTGACTGGGAGCTTTCTGTGACAACTAAGTCACTGTTCTGGAAATGTGAAGTGAGCACACTCTCAGCACAGACACCTCAACCACCAGGGACCCTCCCTGCCACCGCACATACTGTATGCATTATGTGGACAGCAAGAGGTAAAACACACCAAATGTGGAAAAAAA